>CAMAPF010000248.1:0-46020 GCA_945859915.1 Cuscuta epithymum
AAAACTGATAACCCGAGCGAAACCGTAAACAGCCCAAAATTTGCTCGAAGGAAAAATTTGCTCTCTGGAAAGCATCATTGTGGTAAAGGTCGTAATGCTAGAGGAATCATTACATCAAGGCATAGGGGGGGGGGGTCATAAGCGCCTATACCGTAAAATAGACTTTCGACGGAATGAAAAAGACCTATATGGTAGAATCATAACCATAGAATATGACCCTAATAGAAATGCAAACATTTGTCTAATACATTATCGGACTGGTGAGAAGAAGTATATTTTACATCCGAGAGGGGCTCAAATTGGAGATACGATTGTTTCTGGTACAGATGTTTCAATCAAAATTGGAAATACCCTACCTTTGACCGAAATCCCCTTAGGCACGACTATACATAACCTAGAAATCACACGTGGAAGGGGTGGACAATTAGCTCGAGCAGCGGGTGCAATGGCGAAACTGATTGCAAAAGAGGGTAAATCAGCCACATTAAAATTACCTTCTGGCGAGGTCCGTTTTATATCCCAAAATTGCTCCGCAACAATCGGACAAGTCGGAAATGTTGGGTTCAACCAAAAAAATTTGGGTAGAGCTGGAGCTAAACGATGGCTAGGTAAGCGTCCTGTAGTTAGAGGAGTAGCTATGAACCCCGTAGACCATCCACATGGGGGCGGTGAGGGTAGAGCCCCTATTGGGAGAAAAAAACCTACAACCCCTTGGGGTTATCCCGCACTTGGAAGAAAAACTAGAAAGAGGAATAAATATAGTGAGAAGCTCATTCTTCGTCATCGCAGTTAATATAATATATTATAGTATCAAAATTAATAGAATAGAGCAAATTAAATTTCTTCATTCAATTATATGAAAAATAAAAAAATAAAAGAATAATAAAATTTATAGGAGTAAACTGTGGCACGTTCACTAAAAAAAAATCCCTTTGTATCTCAGAATTTATTAAAAAAAATTGAGAAACTTAACATAAAGGGAGAAAAAGAAATAATAATAACTTGGTCCCGGGGATCTACTATTATTCCAATAATGATTGGTCATACTATTGCGATTCATAATGGGAAAGAGCATCTCCCTATTTATATAATGGATCATATGGTCGGACACAAATTGGGAGAATTTGCAACTACTTTAAATTTTCGAGGACATGCAAAAAATGATAATAGATCTCATCGGTAATGTGAATACTAAAAAATATCTTGATGCTTATGAGTCATTAGTAGGAGGCAAACTTTATGTACCAGATGCTAAATAAAAAAACCCCAGAAGTATACGTTTTAGGTCGACGTATAGCTATGTCGGCTAATAAAGCAAGAAGAGTTATTTATCAAATTCGTGGGCGTTCCTATGAGGAAACACTTATTATATTAGAACTCATGCCCTATCGTGCCAGTTATCAAATTTTAAAATTGGTTTATTCAGCCGCATCAAATGCTAGTTACACTATGGCTGCAAATAAAGCAAATTTAGTTATTAGTAAAGCTGAAGTGAATGAGGGGACTGCTCGAAAAAAATTAAAACCTCGGGCTCGTGGGCGTAGTTATCCAATAAAAAGACCGACCTGCCATATCAGTATTGTACTAAAAGATATTTCATTCAATGATTCTGAATCTGTGGAGCTCGGTTTGCTAAAAAAACCACAAGCGAAAAAAAATTCTAGAACTAAAGCATATTCTGATATCCAGAATAGGAGGTATTTATGGGACAAAAAATAAATCCACTTGGTTTCAGACTTGGTACAAACCAGGCCCATTATTCACTTTGGTTTTCAAAACCAAAAACGTATGCTGAAAATCTGCAAGAAGATCAAAAGATAAGAGCTTTTATCAAAAATTATGTACAAAAAAATAGAATCAAACCCTCGGCTACCGAGGGAATTGCAAGTATATATATTAAAAAAAGACTCGATCTAATCCAAGTCATAATATATATGGGATTTCCAAAAATATTTATGGAAAATAGCCCACAGGGAGTTGAAGAATTACAAAAAGCTCTACAAAAAAAATTAAATTTTGTAAACCGAAAACTGAATATTGCTATCACAAAAATTGAAAAACCGTATGGAAATCCTAATATTCTTGCCGAATTTATAGCTGGACAATTAAAGAATAGAGTTTCCTTTCGAAAAGCAATGAAAAAAGCTATTGAATTAGCTGAACAAGCAGATACAAAAGGAATTCAAGTACAAATTGCGGGACGCCTTGACGGAAAGGAAATTGCACGTGTGGAATGGATAAGAGAAGGAAGAGTTCCCCGACAAACTATTCAAGCTAAAATGGATTATTGTTGTTATTCAGTTCGAACTATCTACGGGGTTTTAGGCATAAAAATTTGGATATTTTTTGATGAAGCTCAATAAAATTTTATTCATTCTTTTTACCTGTAATACCAAGCGGCCCATTTCACAAATTATTTTGTGTAATGAGCAGGAACAGTTCTAATTGATTTCTAATTGATAATAATGAATTCTATAAGGTTGAATAAAAATTTTATTTATTTTTTAATAAAAATATCATTGCTATGCTTAGTGTGCGACTCGTTCATTTTTTAAGGTTAGCATGAAACCAAACCCAAAGTAACAACTACTCACTCGAGAAGAAATTACCTAATAACTAACTCATCAATTTCGCATTATCTGGATCTAAATAACCAGTCATGATATGATTAGCGCTCATATCGTTGTAGCAATTGCCATTTATTTGCATAAACAAAAATTATTCAAATATTATTGAAGTTGCCAAGCAAGATATAAAAAAGATGTAGATAATTGGAAGGGAGAGAGAAAGGAAGAAAAATAAGCTCAATGATTGAAAATTCCAATATGTAGGGTCTAACAAAATAGGCAATGTAATGAAGCATTAATACTTAAATTCTGCATATTCAAGTATTTGAAATAGAATAAAAAATCTAAGAATATTCAATAATAAAAAACAATATACTCTTATTATAGAAATTAAATTATAGAATAGATAATTATTAGATAAATTTAAAGTAAAGAGCTTAAAGCCAATAAAGACTAAGAAAAATGGCTCAAGACTCAAATTATTCATATATTACTATTTGAGCTCCATTGTAAAATTAGGACCTAACCATTAAGTAAGAAGTGATGGGGACGACGGAACTTATGAATAAAAAAGATTCAATTTAAGATTAAATAAAAAAAATCTTAAATATTCACTGGCTGGGATGGCGAAATAAACCAATGTTAAATTATTTGATTTCTAGATAGTAGCTAGAAGATGTAACAGGCTCGTCCTAGAAATGAAATCTAAATTGACAGAGTCAATATTCGCCCGCGAAAACTTTTTGCAAAAGAATCAAAAAGCAATATAAAGACAATATTCAAGAATAGTCAAAAAGAAGGATTAGTTAGACTCAGAGAATCATGAAAAAAGTGTAGAATAAGTCATTTTATTTCAAATAGATTGAAAAAAAATATCACTCAATTCCTAAATATTATTTGGACTTCTCAGTCCATATTATTATTATAGATCTTATTATCTATATTTAGATTTGTAGTATTTATCTTAGTATCTATCTTTAGATTGAAGATTTAGATATCTTCACTATGATTAATCAATTTTAGTCAAAAGCTCATTTTGTAAATCCTTTATTCGTAATTCGCGAGGAGCTGGATGAGAAGAAACTCTCACGTCCGGTTCTGTAGTAGAGATGTAATAAATAAAAATCCATCAACTATAACCCCAAAAGAACCAGATTCCGTAAACAACATAGAGGAAGAATGAAGGGAATAGCTTCTCGAGGTAATCATATCTGTTTCGGTAAATATGCGCTTCAAGCACTTGAACCCGCTTGGATCACATCTAGACAAATAGAAGCCGGCCGACGGGCAATGACACGAAATGCACGTCGTGGAGGAAAAATATGGGTACGTATATTTCCTGATAAACCAGTTACTGTACGACCCGCAGAAACACGTATGGGTTCAGGAAAAGGATCCCCTGAATATTGGGTTGCTGTTGTTAAACCCGGTCGGATCCTTTTTGAAATGGGTGGAGTAACAAAAAATATTGCCAGAAAAGCTATTTCAATAGCAGCATCGAAAATGCCGATACGAACTCAATTCATTATTTCGGAGATAGAATAGAAAATATCACTCTAAAACTACCCCAAAGAATCTTAAGAATGAAACAAAAACAAAAAAATAAGTTTCGTTTTATGTTTGTGGACAAAAAATATTTCTTTTTTTCTTCGCCCTTTGCATTGTGAAAGAAAAGAATAAAAAAAAATGCTATGATTCAATCCCAAACCCTTTTAAATGTAGCAGATAACAGCGGGGCTCGAAAATTGATGTGTATTCGAATAATAGGAGCTAGCAATCGTCGATATGCTTATATTGGTGACATTATTGTTGCTGTTATCAAAGAAGCTGTACCTAATATGCCTCTACAAAGATCTGAAGTCGTTAGAGCCGTAATCGTGCGTACCTGTAAAGAACTAAAACGCGGCAACGGGATAATAATACGATATGATGATAATGCCGCAGTTGTTATTGATAAAGAAGGAAATCCAAAAGGGACCAGAATTTTTGGTCCAATCCCCCGGGAGTTGAGACAATTAAATTTTACTAAAATAGTTTCATTAGCTCCTGAGGTATTATAAAAAAAATTCAAAAAAAAAAATGGAGTAGAATCTGTCTCACGTATATAATTTTAAGATTAAAATTAAAGTAAGATAAACACAATAATCCATAGACAATAAAAAAAACACGTTGAGAATATAAAATTTTTGAGTCCCATAATTAGAGTTTATCATGGGTAGGGACACTATTGCTGAGATAATAACTTCTATACGGAATGCTGATATGGATCGAAAAAGAATGGTTCGAATCCCATCCAGTAATATTAACGAAAAGATTGTAAAACTCCTTTTAAAAGAAGGTTTTATTGAAAGTGTGAGAAAACATCGAGAAAACAACAAGAATTTTTTAGTTTTAACTCTGCAACATATCAAGACTAAAAAAAGGACCTTTAGCAATATTCTAAATTTAAAACGGATAAGTCGACCCGGTCTACGAATGTATTCTACGTCTAAAAAAATACCTAAAATTTTAGGCGGGATGGGGGTTGTAATTCTTTCTACTTCACGTGGTATAATGACAGACCGAGAAGCCCGACTGCAAAGAATCGGGGGGGAAATTTTGTGTTATATATGGTAATATTTTAAAGATCACAATAAAGAACAAAAATCACTTTCTTTTTTTTTTTTTAAGTTCTGTTTGTGAAAATAGGCTAAATCCTTTTTTAGTTTACTTCAGAACAAGTCGATGAATCTTTTGCAACACAACAATGATTCAAAGGAGTCGTTTCTCAACTTAGCTATTCATTTAGCAAGAATAACAAAATTATAAATTTAAAATAGAAAAAAATGAATGTATTTATTAGAATCTTCCAATAAAACCGAAACTCTAAAGTAAATTTAAAAGAAATGTAAGGAGTCTTTATATGAAAATAAGAGCTTCTGTTCGTAAAATTTGTGACAGATGTCGATTAATACGGAGAAGGGGACGACTTATAGTAATATGTTCCAATCCCAGACATAAACAACGACAGGGATAATAAGACTTCGCAACTTAACTTAGTAACTAAACCAATTCTATAAATGAAAGAATTGTGAAATGGATATATCCATATAGTGTATCGCTGACTCAGATTTAAAAAATGCTTAATGGTAAAATATATATCGAAAATTAGTTCGCGTAGAAAGGGCGGACGTAGTGGTTCACGTCAGAATGCACGTAGAATACCAAAAGGAGTAATTCATGTTCAAGCCAGTTTCCATAATACCATAGTGACTATTACAGATGTACAGGGACGGGTAGTTTCTTGGTCCTCTGCCGGTACTTCTGGATTCAAAGGAACCAGAAGAGGAACACCTTTTGCTGCTCAAACCGCGGTAATAAATGCTCTTCGTAAAGTAATGAATCGAGGTATGCTACGAGCTGAAGTATTTATAAAAGGTCCCGGTCTCGGAAGAGATGCAGCATTACGAGCTATTCATAGAAGCGGTCTACTATTAACTTTTATAAGGGATATAACCCCTATGCCACACAATGGCTGTAGACCCCCCAAAAAACGACGTGTGTAGAAATCAAAAGTGAACCTATATCAAGAGAAATAGAAGATTCACTAATATACTAAATCAAAATTTTTATGGTTCGAGAGAAAGTAGCAGTATCTACTCGGACACTACAGTGGAAATGTGTTGAATCAAGAATAGACAGTAAACGCCTTTTTTATGGCCGCTTTATCCTATCTCCACTTATAAAAGGTCAAGCCGATACAATAGGAATTGCGATGCGAAGAGCTTTACTGGGAGAAATAGAAGGGACATGTATCACACGTGTAAAATCTGAGAAAGCCTCGCATGAGTATTCTACCATAGGCGGGATTCAAGAATCGATACATGAGATTTTAATGAATTTGAAAGAAATTGTATTGAGGAGCAATCAATATGGAACTTGTGATGCGTCTATTTGTATCAAGGGACCTCGACATGTAACTGCCCAAGATATAATATTACCCCCTCATGTACAAATCGTTGATAACACACAACATATAGCTTGGTTGACAGAACCTATTGATTTTTTTATTGGATTAAAAATAGAGAGAAATCGCGGATATTTCAACAAAGCGGACCTTCACTTTGACGATGGAATTTATCCTATAGATGCTCTATTCATGCCGGTTCAAAATGCGAATCATAGTATTCATTCTTATGGGAATGAAAAACAAGAGATACTTTTTTTGGAAATATGGACAAATGGGAGTTTAACACCAAAAGAAGCACTTCATGAAGCCGCCCGAATCTTGATTGATTTCTTTATTCCTTTTTTCCATATGGAAGAAGAAAGCTTATATTTAGCGGATGCGGAACACAAAATTCCCCTATCCTCCCTTATCTTTTATAATAAAGTGACTAAACTTATAAAAAAAAAAAAGAAACTTTCATTGAAATTAATTTTTATTGACCAATTAGAATTCCCTCCCAAGATATATAATTGCTTGAAAAAGTCAAATATATTTACATTATTTGATCTTTTTAATCACAAACAAGAATATCTTTTAAAAATAGAACATTTTCAACTAGAAGATATAAAAAACATATTGGGGATTCTAGGAAAATATTTTGTACTTTATTTATAAGAAACTTCGGTTTAATTAATAAATTAATAAAAAAACTTTTTATAAAATATTTTTTAGTCTAGAATTTGATCATTTTATTTTCATCACTATGAATTAAGAGTTTCATATTCAAAATACGAAATATTAAAAAATATCAAAAAGGAATCGAAAAATTCATGAATATGAATTTAGGTGTATCTAGGAAGAACTTTGAAGAAACGCTTCCCTAGATACACAAGCTTTGGTTTTTTAAAATTGAATTAAAACTCCACAAAACAAATTTAAAAAAGACCTAAAGTGAGAGATTTCTCAATAGGTAATGTTGCACCAATGCCCAACCAAAAGGTCACTCCGGTACCAATCAAAAACACAGTGGTTGCTACTGGACGACGAAATGGGTTTTGGAATTTATTAACATTCTCTAAAAAAGGGATTGTTAATAATCCCGTAGGTACTGAAACCATTAAAAGAACACCTAATATTTTATTAGGCACGGTACGAAGTATTTGAAATACAGGAAAAAAATACCATTCAGGTAATATTTCTAACGGGGTTGCAAAGGGATTTGCGGGTTCACCAATCATTGATGGTTCTAGAACTGCTAAACCTACATTACATGCAATAGTACCAAGAATAACTACTGGAAAAATATATAAAAGATCATTGGGCCATGCGGGTTCCCCGTAATAATTATGACCCATACCTTTTGCCAATTTAGCTCTTAATACAGGATCATTCAAGTCAGGTTTTTTTATTATTGGGATAGGTGAAGTCTTAGAGATCCATCCCCCGAGGGAACCGGACATGATAATTTTTAATCATCCAGCTCGAGCAAGACTCAAACAAATAATTAACAAAGAATCTATAATTAATGAAGAAATACATTTCTATAAGAGTATTTATATTCATTTATACAGAAAATATAATCTTTGAGATAGGAATAGTTCAATGTAAAAGAAAAAATTTGTTTTTCTCAAGTGAACCTTCTCTAGTCAAAAAATTACATTTTTTTATTATTTGCTTATGCCTGACTACTCAAGACCCAAGTAGGCTTCATTTTCTGATAGGATCAAGTGCTTTTTGGGTCGTCTCCAACCTTAGAATGCGTATTGATCTGAAACTATTTTCAAAAAATTTTCATATTTTCAGATATGCAAAAAGGTTTACTTGTTACTAAAAAAAAGTCCAGTTTCTTTTCTTTTTCTTCGTTAGATCTCTTGTTTCACTCCGATAGTATTATCGAAATCGGGCCAATGGAGAGGAAATAACTCCATTTACAGATTATATATTAGCGTTTAAAACGCTAAATAAAAATAAAAAGTTTCTAGGATCTTTTTAGATTCAATATTGGATTTTACGGAGCCTACTTATGTATAACATGATTTTTATATGATCATAGAAAAAATTATCTTTAAGGGAACCAGCTTATCCCTCACATAAGGCTTATGCGCCAATTGGAACAAAGACACATTTGGGTGATGATAATTCAAATGTGGTAGGCTTATATCTACATAGACCAATCAATAGTTCAGGTCGCACACTCCCATAATCCATTTTATCGTAAAATTGATCTTCAACTTCAAAGAATTCCCCTCGCCTATTTGTGTATTCATGTAAAACAAAGAATATAGGAAGGGTGAAGATAAATATCCAAAACCATGTCTTATTATTTTAAAGAATGGATTTTTTTTGTAGCAATGAAATACTAGTACCCCTCCTCCAAGTGATAAATAACATATAACACAAATTTGATTATTTAGGATCTATTTTTATTTTGATTTATAAAGGACCAGAAATACCCTGTTTACGTATCATTGAAAAGTGCATTAACATAAATACGGTAGTAATAAGAGGCAAGACAAAAGTGTGTAAACTATAAAAACGAGTCAAGGTGGATTGACCCACACTAGCGCTTCCGCGTAAAAATTCTACTAAAGGTGATCCTATTACAGGAATAGCTTCGGGTACGCCTGTTACAATTTTCACTGCCCAATAACCTATTTGGTCCCGAGGTAACGAATAACCAGTTACGCCAAAAGATGTTGTCAATACAGCTAAAATTACACCTGTAACCCAAGTTAATTCACGAGGTTTTTTAAACCCACCTGTCAGATACACACGAAATACATGCAGAATCATCATCAATACCATCATACTTGCTGACCATCGATGAACCGATCGGATTAACCAACCAAAGTTCGCTTCAGTCATTATGTATTGAACAGAAGCAAACGCCTCTGTAAGGGTCGGACGATAGTAAAAAGTCATAGCAAACCCGGTAGCTACTTGTACTAAAAAACACGTAAGCGTAATTCCTCCTAAACAATAAAAAATATTGACATGTGGAGGAACATATTTACTAGTTATATCATCTGCAATCGCCTGAATCTCCAGACGTTCTTCGAACCAATCATAGACTTTATTGAGATAGGCTAATTTCCCCCCCTTAGAACCGTATGTGAGACTTTCATCTCGTACAGCTCAACCAAAAATGTCCAAATACTCACTGCGCTGGCCAGACCAACACATTTATTATATATTCAATAAAATGCGAAATTTATTATTTTTTATTGATTTTTTTGGCACTAATAAAAAAATATCAAGTTAGCTCAGTTGTCTTTATTTTTATTTTGACGGGCTTTTTGAAGCTTCTCTTTACCTATCTTTTTTTCTGGAATGATTCTTTTTTTATTTGTTTTGTTTATTTGATCGGATAGGAATTACCTTGTTAAGACCCTATAAATCGAATAAAACCTAAGATTCCTATTTAGAACCACGATGAAAAAATTTGAAACGTAATCAAGGATTCCCTGAGTAAGAACCTTTTTAAATTAACTTTAACCATACTAAATAGATGGAATTTTTATTTTGGTCATCCATAAGGTTTTAAATAATCAAACCTTCTTAGTTTCTAAATTTTTTTGGAACCCGGGCACGAGGTCTGAATAGGAAGTCTGAATCATAGTTCAAATAGATCTCGTGTTTCAGATACTCGAATCTATATCTGACGAAGAAAATCATCTCTAGTAAGTAAGATAACCAAATTTTATGGACTATGAATAGGATCCATTATAACAAGTCACACACTCATATTCCGGAAATGATAGAAATAAAGAAATAACGCGATCAAACTACCACACTTGCATAAAATAGAATGCATTATAAATCCCAGTGAAAAGGGCGCCGCTTTGAAAAAAAAAGGGGGGACTAGGTTTCAATTCATTGAAATTCCATCCAATAAAACGGAAGAATTATAAATCTCTAAAATAATAGATAGAAATATCGCGAATAAACCCATTGCCAAACCCATGAAAGGCGTTGTTCCCCATCCCGGAGCTACTTTACCGTATTCTGAATTCAATGGTTTTAATAAATTACCGATAGTGGTTTGTCTTGGACGATATTGAGAACCTTTATCACTAGTTTTTGTAGCCATAAATCCTATTTTATTCATTGAGAGATCTGTTGACTTTGTATACCATTGCGTTATAAATAAATAATCTTAGCATAGATCCTTTGGAGTATTTTAATTCTATACTAATAAAAATAGATACTAATAAAAAAATGGAAACAGCAATCCTAGTTACGATCTTTCTATCTGGTTTACTTGTTAGTTTTACTGGGTATGCCTTCTATACCGCTTTTGGACAACCTTCTCAACAGTTAAGAGATCCATTCGAAGAACATGGAGATTAGTTGAAGTAAAGTAATAAGCCTCCCCACGGTGGAGGGCTTATTACTTCAAGTTAATAAAGTGAAAAATTATTTGATCTTTTTCATTGGGACTTTAGGAGGTTCTCGAAAAAAGATAGCGAAAAATATTATTCCTAGAGTCGAGACTAAGAGGAATGTATAAACCAATGCTTCCATAAATTAGATCGTAGTTTCCAATTATAGCTTTCCTACCTATTTGTTTTTTCATTTTTTATCCTATATCTTACTTCGCTTCGGATAAAGAAAGAACGAAAGACAGATATCAAAATAATAGGATAAATGGTATATCAGACAGCTTGCCGTCTTGTCGTTGGATCTCCCAATTTTTGGAATACTCCAAACTCTACTTGCACATCTAAATCTGGGTCAATACCAGCAAAAACATCTCTGAACAGGGTTCTAGCACCATGCCAAATGTGTCCGAAAAAGAAGAGCAATGCAAAAGAAGCGTGCCCAAAAGTAAACCAACCTCTTGGACTACTTCGAAAAACACCATCGGATTTCAAAGTAGCACGATCTAATTCAAAAATTTCACCCAATTGAGCACGTCTAGCATATTTTTTCACAGTAGCCGGATCACTAAAACTTACGTCATTGAGTTCACCACCGTAGAACGCAACAGTTACTCCTACTTGTTCAACACTATACTTTGATTCTGCCCTTCTAAACGGAACATCGGCTCTAACAATTCCATCACTGTCTACTAGAATCACTGGAAATGTTTCAAAAAAAGTAGGCATACGGCGTACAAAAAGTTCACGCCCTTCTTTATCTCTAAACACAGGGTGGCCTAACCATCCTACTGCTATTCCATCCCCGTTATCCATCGAACCTGCTCTGAATAATCCTCCCTTTGCTGGATTATTACCGATATAATCATAAAAAGCTAATTTTTCCGGAATTTTCGACCAGGCTTCTGATAAACTTTGATTTTCTGCTAGTCCTATACTAACTCTTCGATATATCTCTTGTTGGAAATACCCTTGATCCCATTGATAACGGGTGGGGCCAAATAATTCAATTGGGGTAGTCGCCGAACCATACCACATAGTTCCGGTAGCTACAAAAGCTGCAAAAAAGACAGCAGCAATACTACTGGAAAGTACTGTTTCTATATTTCCCATACGTAATGCCTTGTATAGCCGTTGAGGCGGACGGACACTAAGATGGAATAACCCCGCTAAAATGCCCAGTGTTCCTGCTGCAATATGATGAGAGGCTATTCCTCCTGGAACAAAAGGATCAAAGCCTTCCACACCCCAGGCAGGATTAACAGGTTGTACTTTTCCTGTTAGGCCATAAGGATCGGATACCCAAATTCCGGGACCATACAAACCCGTTACATGGAATGCACCAAAGCCAAAGCAAGTAACCCCCGCAAGAAATAAATGAATTCCAAAGATCTTAGGTAAATCCAAAGAGGGTTTTCTAGTCCGTTCATCACAAAAGACTTCTAGATCCCAATACACCCAATGCCAGATAGCTGCCAAAAAACATAACCCAGAAAACAAAATATGTGCGCCAGCTACACCTTCGTAACTCCAAAGACCGGGAGTCGTTATAGTCCCCCCTGTAATACCCCAACCCCTCCACGAATTAGTTATTCCTAACCGAGTCATAAAGGGTATTACAAACATACCTTGTCTCCACATTGGATCAAGAACAGGGTCGGAAGGATCAAAAACCGCTAATTCATACATAGCCATGGAACCAGCCCACCCCGCAACCAAAGCTGTATGCATAATATGAACCGAAAGCAACCGACCAGGATCATTCAATACAACAGTATGAACACGATACCAAGGCAAACCCATGGAAATACCCCTTTCATCAAAGATAAATAGACACTGCGTAACTTTCTTGCATTGTAAAAACAGAAAAATACAAGCATCCTAGGGACCCCACATTGCTCTTTTTAAACGTATTTTTTCAGAATAGAGCATCCATTTTCTTTCGTAGGAACAAAGACAAGCAGATTTATTCTAGACTCGATAAGTATGAATCCGCAACATCTACCTTTATTGCATATATCACGAACCAAGTTACATTTATTCAAGTTATTCTGCTTTATTTTGTATTCTAATTTTTGAAATTTGAAATAATTTGAGTTACGTATTTTTAGACTAGAATCCTCTATCTCTTTTGATATAGATATTCAATTTGTTTTTTTAGTTTTACGTTTCCTTATCAAAGTGAATTTGAAAATAGAAAATCTTTTTTTTTATGCCCATTGGTGTTCCAAGAGTACGTTTCCAATATCACGAAGATAAAAGTGCAGTGTGGATTGATATATAGTGTGACTTGTAAGATATATTGAATAAGTTGGGATTCCCCCAGTATCTCCCCCGATAGAGATAGACCCCCTTTCACCTAGATAAACGACCGAAATCGTCCAAAATTTGGAGCGTGAAGTGACAAGGAAAGCCTTTTGGGGAAATTTTAATACTAGTCCTTAGTATGGTTGGCTTGGTTGGACTCAAAAAATGAAGTATTCAGGCTCCGTTTAAGAAAAAGAACATCGGTAAGATATCGACGATTTTCAATTGTATCACAACTGATTCCTATACTTTGAAAAAGTAAAATAGATATACTCTCCTTCGCGTATCTAAAACTTGAAAAAAACTTGGTATAAGATAAGGTCTATAATGAATTGAAAAAAAAAAAAACGTCATAACAAACACAAAAAGCAATCAGAGCATATTTGTCCTATATATACAAATGTGAATTGGGCAAATACTTACCCGGAGGAGAGCAGAAACCTAAAAAAAAGAAATTCATGCAGGAACAAGAAAATGCCATCGTAATTTGAATTCAAACTCGATGAAACAATACATCAAATAAAAGTAAAAGTTGACTCAATAGGTTGAGTTGCCATTTCCTTTCCCTTTTTCTTATACAGACGAAATTTTTGCTAGATGTTCTAGATGTTCTAGATGTTAGAGAAAACCTGTTATAAAAAAAGGAAAGGGACTTCTTTCTATACATTGATTCTTTATTCGTAAGTTTTTTGAACCGTATGTGTCAAAAGACACATGTACGGTTCATAAGGGAAAGAAATTCCCCTAAACAACCGACTTTATCGCGAACGATGCCTTTTTTTAGCTCAGGGGATTGATAGTCAGATCTCGAATCAACTTGTAGGTCTGTTTGTATATCTTGGTATACTGGATAGTACCAAGGATATTTTTTTGTTTATAAACTGTCCTGGTGGAGGAATAATGTCGGGATTGGCTATTTATGATACTATGCAATTTGTGCGACCAGATACCCAGACAATATGCCTAGGATTAGCCGCGTCTATGGGATCTTTTCTGTTAGTTGGGGGAACTGTTCCAAAACGTCTAGCATTCCCTCACGCTAGGGTAATGATCCATCAACCTATTAGTTCTTTTTTTGAGAATCAAACAATTGAAGCGGTCTCAGAAGCGGGAGAGTTGTTGAAAATGCGCGAAAGCCTCGTCGAGGTTTATGCACAAAAAACCGGCCAACCTAAGTGGGCAATAATGCAAGACATGGAAAGAGACGTTTTTTTATCACCAACACAAGCCAAAGCTTATGGACTTGTTGATGCTGTAGGGGTTTCTCTAGGGACTCAGGGTTAGTCATATAGGGTTTCTTATTCAATATGGATTTGACTAAAACTAAAAAGTCTGCTGTTGTATTTAATCTTCCGGGTGAATAGACATTTTCTTCAATGGAAATAAAAGGAATTCAGCATTAGTCGGTTCGGATTAATCTAAACCAGCCCATTATATAATATAATAGATTCAAGATGCCAACTATTAAACAACTTATTAGAAATAAAAGACAGCCAATAAGAAATATCACGAAATCTCCCGCTCTTCGGGGATGTCCTCAGCGTAGAGGAACATGTACTAGGGTGTATGTGCGACTCGTTTATATTCTAAGTTAATACCCAAAAATTAAAAGTAATTTTCCAGTATCAAGGGATAGGTATGGATGAAAGAACTCCATTCCTTCTTTCAAAAACTCTATAAATTCCTATTTTGGGTACAAAGTTTATGGTTTCCATTGGTGCAAATCCAATTAACTTAATTTAAGTAGAGAAGCAATTCTCCTTTGGTAGCAAAAGGTTATCCATTAAGCGGAGAAAATCCTAAAAAAAAATTAGGACCCAATCTTGCAAGAACGGACTAAAAAGGTAAGCTAACTTAGCTAACTTTCATACTTAAATACCGTTACTTTATAAGTGGATCGGGTTGTGAAAGATCTACTACTTTATTGGATAATGAATGGGTAGAGCCTCAATAATGTAAACTATACAAGTTCGCAATAAATAAAATTTATTCAATATTAGTGAAGGGCTCCGGTGTATAGAAAAGACCTCACCGTTTCAGAAGAAACCATAGAAACGAAGGAATCCCACTATTTATTTATCGAGTTTTATTTTTTTTTTTAACTCTCTTTATCGATACATAGAAATTGAAAATTTCTTATGTCTTTCTTCTTTTTGTTTGGTAGTCAAATAACTAAATAAAAAAATGAAAATGGTGGTTGGGAAGGTTATAGTTGCAAAAGCCATTGGGATTTTTATTTTATACATTGGAAAAATCCGTTTCCATAACAGTTTTCATAAAGAATTTTCATAGATAATGAAGAATATATTATTTATATATACTTTATATACTTTAATAAAGATCGAATATACAATATAATATAAACATTAAAGAATAAAAATATGTAAATATATAAACGCAAAAATAGAATACATATAATATGAATTAATAAACATATAAAGATATAATAAATATAATAATAATCTATATAATAATATATATATACAATAGAGTATACAATATATATATTAAAGAAGACAATTAATAAGAAAGAATAGTAATAAATCATATTAGTAAATAAAATAGACGAACGAGTAAGACAATAACCAAAACAAAGAAATACTCAATGACCAGAATTAAAAGGGGCTCTATAGCTCGGAAACGACGAACAAAAATACGTTCTTTTACATCACGTTTTCGAGGGGCTCATTCAACACTTATTCGAACTATTACTCAACAAGCAATTAGAGCGTTTGTTTCAGCTGATCGGGATAGGGATATAAAAAAGAGAGAGTTTCGTCGTTTGTGGATCACTCGACTAAATGCAGTAAGTCGTGAAAAAGGAGTATCCTATAGTTATAGTAAATTGATACATGATCTGTACCATAACCAATTACTTCTTAACCGTAAAATACTTGCGCAAATCGCAATATTAAATAGGAAATGCCTTTATACAATTTCAAACGAGATTCTAAACATAAAGTAGATACTGGAAGAATTCAAAAAGAGTTCCCGGAGAATGAACTCCGGGACAGTTTTTTCTTATTTATTATCAAAAAAATAATGATAAAAAATAACTTAAATCTAGATTCGCGTATTTTTAGAGCAAAACACTAATTCCCATTTGAGTTCTGTTAGAACTGATTAAAATTCTCAATAAAGTCTAATAAGTCTATTTATTTCTTTTTATTTAGTAATTTATTTCGATTACTTTGATATTTCTTTTGTTTATTTGGATTTCTAGCTTTACTAGTTCGCTTGGTCGACTCCCCTCTTTCAAATCCTTTCCTTTTCATAAAGGGTAACAAAGATAAAATTCGAGCTTGTTTAATCGCAAGAGTAATTAATCGTTGTTGTTTTAAGGTCAATCTATTCACGCGTTTAGATAATATTTTTCCTTGTTCACTAATAAATCGACTAATTAAGCTAATGTTTCTATAATCAATTCGATCCCCCGATTTAATCGGGGGCAAACGCCTACGAAAAGATCGCTTGGATTTCATAAAAGATCGCTTGGGTTTATCCATAGTTTGTTTATTCCGTCTACTGAATATATGAATAGAATTTGTTTTGAATTAAAATTCAGTTTCCTTGTCAATTCAGACTAAAAATCTTGTTTTATTTTCCCACTACTTTTTAAAAATACCCATTTATTTTTTAATTTCTACATGAATCGTATGTTTGTAACAACGGGGACAGAATTTTTTTAATTCTAATGGGTTGGGCGTATTGTGCCGGTTCTTTTGAGTAATATATCTAGAACTACCTATTGATATTTTATTACCACCGTTTTGTAAACAACTGGTACATTCCAAAATAACGTGTCCTCGTACATCTTTCTTATTGGTCATGAATCTCCTTTTATTTTGTTTTATTTTCGTCAGTCAAATTTTTAGGTTATTGACTAATGCCACCCCTAGAAGTATTAATAGAAGAGCAATTGAATTGACCTTTTAATTGACCTTGAGTCCAAACCTCGAATCCCTCTTTTTTATTGATCTTTCCTACGTTAATGAAAGAAAATTGAAGGAGGGAATTTTGACATATACTGAAGTCTATTTGATGGTACTTCTAGTCTCATGCCTTGTTATATAAACTCAATTAAAAAAAAAAGGGAATGTCAACGCATCCGGGAAAAACCTATTTATTTCTATCAATAGACCTGCTAACGCTCCTAATGAGAGCGTAATTATTACTGGTGCTACAGAGAGATATGTTTTAAAATATCCCATTAAAAAACCTCCTTTCCTCTTAAAATTGATTTTTACTCAATAGTTATAGTACGTATATTATCAGATCTAGATGTAGGTAAAGGCCCCCATCTTTTATTTTTTACCTCAAATTAATAAATTACTCATTTGAAAAATAAAATGGATAATACGTCTCTTTTGATAAAAAAAGTAGATAAATAGATTTCTAATATATAATAAAAGTATACCTATTTTAGAATAATAGTCCCCCTTATTTTTTTTTTTATTTTTGTTTTGTATATTTGTATAAATAAAGAATAATATAGAAACATAGAAAACTCTAATAGATAACAGATATATAAAGATTATACAAATAATGAAAAAATGAAAATAGAAGCAATTGGATGTCGTACTCGTGACTAGTAGACTAATATATTTTTATATTCAAATATCTAGTAATCAATAATCTACGTTGTATAATAGTATATATATAATACATAACTATATAAAACTATATAAATTAAATTTTTGTATTACTTTAAATAAGATTTTTATATTTTTTCCATGAAACCGAAAAAACGAAATGATCAGACTCATTTTATAATCAATTATGCCCTCTTCTCATATACTGGGTAACATTTGAAGGGATGTAGCGCAGCTTGGTAGCGCGTTTGTTTTGGGTACAAAATGTCACGGGTTCAAATCCTGTCATCCCTACTTAATTAACGCTCTCCTTTGAGGAGTAAGAGATGATCTAGATCATCTAGTGAAATCGCTTCAAAGGGGGCATACTCTAGGGTTGTCATTAGAATAGTATTAGAATATTAGTAATACTAGTTCTCAATACAAGTCTAAAAATCTTTTGAATTCTACTTACGAAAAAACTATCTATTCTGATAAAAAAGCGCTCTTAGTTCAGTTCGGTAGAATGTGGGTCTCCAAAACCCAATGTCGTAGGTTCAAATCCTACAGAGCGTGTTTTTTTATTCTCGCCTTAATTATTATTAATTCATAGATTAACTAATACTACTTCAATAGATTCCGTCATTTGAACAGCAATCCTAAATTTCATCCTTGGGGATGAAAGGGGAGAGATCAAAAAACAAGCTATTCATTAATTATGAATTAAAGGTCTAACTTATCCCCACGCCTGTATTGTAAATATGCAGTTATTAATAAACCTGCCAAAGTAATAGGAATTATACCTAATAGGATTCCCAATATAAAAACTTCCATTATTTCATTATTTGTTTTAAAGAAAAAAAAGTTAATATCTATACCAAAATATTCATAAAAATTGACATGAATATAAATAACCAATATGTTATTAAAATTCTTAAAAGCAATTTATAATTAGTGCAACAAGTAACTGAAAGTAACTTTAAACAAGTAACTGAAAGTAACTTTAGACTAAACATAAAAATAAAAAGAAGCCCCTAAAATATTTTATATGAAGTAATATATTCTTTAATTTCAATTTTAAATAATTCGTATCTTGCTTAAACCAATAAAAAGAGCTGAGGTTAGAGTGAAAGCTGCCACGAGAAAACCAAAATAACTAGTTATAGTAAGCATGATATAAGCTACTTTTCATATTTTCTCTTTAGAAATAGGGCATATTTTTATAAAGCATTTACCAAAGCGAAAATTCTATTTTTTTTTCTAAGAATAGACAAAAAAGGATCTAAATTTTAAGTTTTTTTTACTGGACTAAAGAATTTTTTTATGTTCAAATATTTGAAAATCCATAGGAAAAAGAAAGGGGTAGCTTAAGAGTACATAAAAACAACCGCTTCTCCAACAAACGGACAAAGACAGGTTTTTTGATAAATCGCGCCTCTATTTCATTTCATTGAGTCAAGGGCTTTTCTTTTCTATTGAATTTTATTTGAATAGAACTTTATTTTACGTTAATAGTGAAAGAGTCAATAAATAAATAAGAAATTGAGCACTTACTTTCAATTCAAAATACGTTGCTGCGTCAGAAGCAGGATGCTATACTGATTGGGTATACTCTAAAGAAAAGACACCCTTGGTACAATATTGATAATATAAAAAAGAAAAAAGTGCTATTAAGGAATCAGCACTTTTAAAATGTACAAGAATATGCGGAGTTCAATATGTCTGGAAACACAGGAGAACGCTCCTTTGCTGATATTATTACTAGTATTCGATATTGGGTCATTCATAGCATTACTATACCCTCTCTATTCATTGCGGGCTGGTTATTCGTCAGCACCGGTTTAGCTTACGATGTGTTTGGAAGCCCACGGCCAAACGAGTACTTTACAGAGAGCCAGCAAGGAATTCCATTAATAACTGGCCGTTTTGATCCTTTGGAACAACTCTATTAATTTACTAAATCGTTTTCATAGGAGGTCCCAATGACTATAGATCGAACCTATCCAATTTTTACAGTACGATGGTTAGCTGTTCATGGCCTCGCTGTACCTACTGTCTTTTTTTTGGGCTCAATTTCCGCAATGCAGTTTATCCAACGATAAATTGAATGATCAAATTACTCCGAATTTTAGAGCTATGACACAATCAAATCCAAACGAACAAAAGGTTGAATTAAATCGTACCAGTCTGTATTGGGGATTATTACTTATTTTTGTACTTGCTGTTTTATTTTCAAATTATTTCTTCAATTAGGATTAAGAAAAGAGAATACCTCAAAGCGATAGGCATTCTCTTAGCCCAATCGGAAGGATCTCACATTATAATTATCCATGACTGTTTATGTCTCTAGCATGACCATGTTATAAAGTGTGGGGTAAATGGGATAAATGACCGATACTACTGGAAGGATTCCTCTTTGGATAATAGGTACTCTAACAGGTATTGTTGTAATAGGTTTAATAGGTATTTTCTTTTATGGTTCCTATTCTGGATTGGGTTCATCCCTGTAGGAATCGGATCAATTAAGTTCGAGATATAAAAGCAGAAGAACTCAACGTGATTTGCTTTCAAATCACATTGAGTTCTGATTTATAATATTATAAAGATTATAAAGATATTAAAGGTTTTTGATAATTTGACTTTAATTTGATTATCTATTATGGATAACACTGAATTGGCTCTTTTTAGGTTGCTAATGCTACAAGTCTATAAATTCATTTCGGACAATTGAACTTTTTCAAACTGTTTTTTTTTTAGAACCAAAAATATTTGTGCCACAAGAACAGACGCGAAAAATAACAAAAGTCCTTGGACACGTAATGGATCTTGAAGTACTATTTCCGCGTCTCCCTGACCAAATCCCCCCACATTAGGATTATTCGTTAATGGTTGATCAAATTTGATATCTTCCCCTTCTGAAACAAGAAGTTCTGGTCCAGGAGGGATAATATAGACAACTTGACGACTATCTAATGGATCCGTTATGGTTAGCTCATAACCCCCTTTTTCTTTTCTTATTATTTTGCTAACTCTACCTGTTGCTGTAGCATTAAAAACATTATTGTTACTCTTGCTCCCGTCGGGATAAATTTGTCCTCTTCCCCTGTTTCCACCCGCGTATATAGGATATTTTAAGAAATGAGCATCTTTATTAGTAGCAGGATCGGGGGATAGAATGGGAAAGGTTATTTTACTATATTTATGACCAGGAACAGGGCCCACCACAATAATATTTTTTTTCGGAGGTCTATAGCTCTGAAAAGACAAATTGCCTATTTTTTCTTTCATCTCGGGAGAAAGCCGATCTGTAGGAGCTAATTCAAAACCATCCGGTAAAATAAGAACAGCCCCCACATTCAACCCCCCTTTTTTACCATTGGAAAGAACTTGTTTAAGTTGCATATCATAAGGAATTTGCACTACTGCCTCAAATACAGTATCTGGAAGTACCGCTTGCGGTACCTCAACCTCCACGGGCTTATTAGCTAAATGGCAATTGGCACATACAATACGGCCAGTTACTTCTCGTGGATTTTCATAACTCTGCTGTGCAAAAATCGGATATGCATTTGAAATGGATGTCCGAGTTATGATATAAATCATGATCAATGCGGAAATCAATCGAGTAATCTGTTTATTTATCCAAAGAAAATGATTTAGAGTTTGCATGGTTGAATCGTTGATTGCAAAATTGAAAATTGATACAATAAAATGGGGTAGGTCACTAGTATAGTTTGCTACCCAAGATTCTGCTATTTGATGAAATAAAAAATAAATAAGAAAATAAAATTCGATGAAATATTGAAATATTCAATCAAAATAAAATTCATATATTTAATATTTAATATTAATATATTTAAAATATATATTTATTAATATCTTACTATATTATTACACCTTATAATATGTAAATATCTATTAAATATATATAAATAAAATCTAAATTTTCTATAAAATAAGTAATTCACTAATATTTTTAATGCTTCGCTTATTTACAACAGAGAACCAGAAAAAATAATCAATCTTCAAATTGGATTATTAATCACATAGAGTATTCAATCATTCATTCACTGAATGATAAATAACTACAAGTGACGGAGAGAAACACGATTTAAATAAAGGAAAACCCAATATTTTAAAATTGTATCTAGAATGACCGGAAAGCTGCAAACAAGAACAGCGATAATTAAATCATTATCACAAAATCCCAAATCTTTATAAATAAAGGTAATTATAAATTCCCAACCGCGGGGTGAATGGAATCCGATAAAGAAATCAGTTAATAAGAGAATCCAAAATACTTTGACTGTGTCGCTTAAGTTATATAAGAATTCCCGAGCCCACGAGTTCAGAATACTTAGGTTTTCATTACGCGAAATAGCAAAAACACTTAGAATAAAAAAACAGATTAGATTTGTCACTAAATGAAAAATAAAATGGATATCACTATCATTTTGTATCTTTATTAATTGGATTGCTTGTTTATGGATTCCTATAAGAAATTCTTGTGGGTGTGTCTCCACGTCTTTTTTAACAATTTCGTCGAATAAGAGAAATTCCTCAAATTCAATAAATTTTTCCAGAAGACTCTTTTCATTAATATTATTGAATAAACTTTCGGATTGCCTAGTAGTCCACCAATTAGTAGTCCACGATCCCAGACATTTATTCAATAAGAAATAAATCCACCAGGGCAAAAATACTACAAATGCTAGATATAAAAGAGGAGTCAATATTTTATTTTTATTTTTCATAAACCCATCATATATGAGTTTTTACTTTGACAAGGTATATTCAAAGTATATAAGGTATATTAAAGTATATTAAAGTATGTATTTATTTTTGTTATTATTTTTTGGGCAGTCTTTGTATCTAGAAATAATACAGATGAAATTCAAATATCCAATACAAATCTTTCAACTAAAATAAAAATAAACAAATTACTCAATGTTCAGATATTTAAAATGAAACATGAAGCAATAGAATACTTAAACTTTTAAACTTTATAGGGGATTTGCTTGTGCTAATAAAAAACTGCCTGGTGAATTGGCTAATTAGGATTCCTGAGTCTTAGTAAAAAATGCAATTGGAAAAATAATAAAAATAGAAAAAAATTAACTGAAAAGAGGTGTAACCCCCTTCTCAAAATACTTCAATTGGTACACGCAAAAAATAGGCCAATTCGGCAGCTTTTTTTTCAATTTCTACCGGGGTGAAATTCTCATTAGTACGAGTCAAAGGAATAGCCCTCTGGCCTCGGATGTCCATATAAAGGACACGACGAGGATAAATCCCTTCTTTCATTTCTATTCGAATAGACCTTATATCTTTTATATTGAATCGGAGGAAAATGCGACGATTTATTCCAGGGAATCCCCAACGAAAAATAAAAAATATTCCCCTTTTTCTATCGAATTGATCATAACCACTACCGACATTCCATAAAATAGTACACCACAAATACGAGCTAATACAAAGACCCGCAATTCCGTAGAATGCCATGACTATTCCTTGTGGGAAAAAAAGAATTTGCTGGGCTGGAAAAAATGATATCCAATTTATACCAAGATAACTGGAAGTTCCTACTAATAAGAATCCCAATGAACCTAAAAAAAGGATAAAAGCCCAACCAAAATTACTTATTTTTCTAGACCCAGGTTTAAGTTCGATCCATATATTTTCTGATTGCCAACTCATATTACATCCGATTTTATTTTATTGGAATTAAGAAGAAAACCATTCATTTGGAACTTTGCTATTTAAAAAGTAATTCTCATCAAACAAATAATAGTTTGATGAGAACTAGCACTAGTTTGATGTAAACCTTTAGGGGTAATTCATCAACTTGGTTAGATCTAAAATAATAACGCCTTAAGTAAATACGATTTCACAGCTCTTCCTGTTATGATACAACAAAAGGGCAACTTACAAAAAAGGGAGGACCTCACTATATAAAATATCTAAAAACTATTAGTTTTCTTGAACAGTAATAAATAAATAAAACGTTGCAATTGCCGGCAATACTAAGCCTACTAATGGTATAAAAATAGAGGGAAAGTCACTCATATAAAAGTTATCTTTTTTTACTCTACTATATTGTATCTGTGAGTTTTTCTCTAACTATTTTTATCAATCTAAAATCAATATAAAATAAAGTTCAAATTCATTTGAACTCTGAGTGAAAGAAAGTGCCCCGGTCATGAAACGTAAATAACTCACTAATAACGCTTTTTAGAAGATGACGTGGTACAATTAAGTCAAATGAACCCTTCTCAAATAAAAATTCAGCTTCTTGTGCCTCATCAGGTATGGTTTGTTTTAATGTTTCTTCAATTACTCTTTTGCCTGCAAATGCAATGTAAGCATTAGGTTCGACAATGATAATATCCCCTAACATACCGAAACTCGCTGTTATTCCACCAGTTGTAGGAGATGTAAGGATTGATATATAAAATAATCTTTTATTTGATTGATAATTATATAAAGCAGATGATATTTTAGCCATTTGCATCAAACTTAAACTTCCTTCTTGCATTCGCGCACCTCCGGAAGCCGACACTATAATCAGAGGTAAAAAGTTTTTTGTAGCGTACTCAATTAAACGGGTTATTTTCTCTCCGACTACGGATCCCATACTACCCCCCATAAACTTAAAATCCATAACACCTATTGCTACAGTAATACCGTTGATTTGCCCTAGACCTGTTTGAACAGCTTCGGTTAAGCCTGTTTTTATTTGATAAAAATCAAGATTCTCTTCATAAGAGTTTTCTTTCCATGGAATATTAAATGGAATCGGGTTCTCAGAAAGAATTTCTTCAGAAGAGTCTTCTTTCACTTCTTTCAATGGAATATCAAACGGAATCGGGTCCTCAGAAATCCTTTCTTTAGAAGAGTCTTCTTTCAATAGAATTCCACATTGAATGAGGCACTCAGAAATCATTTCTTTAGAAGAGTCTTCTTTTATTTTGTCCAATATAATTCCACATTGAAGGAGGCACTCAGAAATCATTTGTTTAGAAGAGTCTTCATCAAATGGAATATCAAATTGAATCGGATCCCCAGAAAGAATTTCTTCATCGATAGGAACCCACGTTTTCTCATCGATCAAAAAATCAATTCTATCTGAACTACTCAGTTGCAAATAATCTCCACATTCTTCACAAATATAATGTTTTGATTTAATGAATTTTTTATAATATATTTGATAACAATTATCACATAGAATCCACAAATGGTTAAATTCAGGATATTTTATCCCAATTTCCTCTACGTTAATTTGTCTACTCGAACTCTCGACTTCGCTCCTATTGCAGCTTTCACCATAAACAATGGACTCATTACTGGAACTGTCAGTAACACTCTCATTTTCATTATTAGTGATAGTAGTTGGATCTATTTGTAACTTCATAGAATTATAAATGGACTCAGCAATATCAATCTGAGAGTTATATTCGTTACTCACTTCATTCATTTGAGTGGGATTGCTTGAATTCGAATAAAGATAAAAAGGTTCACTAAAGAAAGAGTGAGCATTATTTGTTTCAAAAATATAATTTTCAATATTAAAAATATTAAAATAGATGCAATAATTATTTCCAGTACTATCGCTAACTAGAAAAGTGTCATCAAAGATGACACTTTCACTATAGTTTAACTCGAAGACAGAATCAACATTACTGCAACTGGAATTGTCACGATCCTCCCAAGTCTGAATGTTTTCAAACATCTCTTGCTTCTTCGTATCTTCATTTTGCCTGCTATTTTCTTCAATAGGACGGTTAACACCATCCATTGATTTAGTTAGGTCCGATCCACGTTCAAATTTCTTATCCAATGAATTATCCCCCCACATTTCCATAATTATTGCCCCTTGTTTTTTGCATGAAAATACAATAGAAAATACACAATAGCAATAGATGGAATAGTCGTTTTATATAACTCTACCTCAATTACCAAGTTTAACTATTTGTTCTCGTCTACCTATACCCAAACCAAATCTAAATAATAAGCTCATTAATATGGATAGATATCCGACGGCTCAATCTGTTTACTTTTTTTAGTATTTGAATGATTTTAGTAAAAGATTGGGCCAAATTGAATTGCAATTCAGAAGAGAAGGGGGTTAGTGATTGCTTAAATTCCCTCTACCCATCCCTTATCTCCGAATTAAGTTATAAGTTATCTCTATTTATCTCCTGCAAGAGCCTCCTTATTATCTCTTTCTTTCTTCTCATTTGGATCCAAGGTATCCACTGGTTTAAAGTCAAATTGAATCTCCTTCCATACCTCACAAGCAGCAGCTAGTTCAGGGCTCCATTTACTAGCCTGTCGAAGAATTTCATTACCTTCCTGAGCAAGATCATGCCCTTCGTTACGAGCTTGTACACATGCTTCTAGAGCGACTCGATTCGCTACGGCACCAGGCGCATTACCCCAAGGGTGACCTAAAGTTCCTCCCCCAAACTGTAGTACGGAATCATCCCCAAATATCTCAGTTAGAGCAGGCATATGCCAAACGTGAATACCCCCAGAAGCCACAGGCATAACACCGGGTAAAGAAACCCAATCTTGAGTGAAATAAATACCACGACTTCGGTCTTGTTCAACAAAATCATCGCGTAATAAGTCAACAAAGCCCAAAGTCATCTCTCTTTCCCCTTCTAGTTTACCTACTACAGTACCCGCGTGAATATGATCTCCACCGGATAGCCGTAACGCTTTCGCTAGTACGCGGAAGTGTATACCATGAGTTTTTTGTCTATCAATAACTGCATGCATTGCACGGTGGATGTGAAGAAGGAGACCATTATCACGGCAATAATGAGCCAAAGAAGTATTTGCAGTGAATCCCCCTGTTAAGTAGTCATGCATTATAATAGGAACTCCCAATTCTTTAGCAAAGAAAGCTCTTTTTAGCATTTCTTCGCATGTACCTGCAGTAACATTCAAGTAATGTCCTTTTATTTCACCTGTTTCAGCCTGTGATTTATAAATTGCTTCGGCACAAAATAAAAAACGGTCTCTCCAACGCATAAAGGGTTGTGAGTTTACATTCTCATCATCTTTGGTAAAATCAAGTCCACCACGAAGACATTCATAAACCGCTCGACCGTAGTTTTTAGCGGATAACCCCAATTTGGGTTTAATAGTACATCCCAGCAGAGGACGCCCATACTTGTTCAATTTATCTCTCTCAACTTGGATGCCGTGAGGCGGACCTTGAAAAGTTTTAGTATAAGCTGGAGGTATTCTAAGATCTTCGAGACGTAAAGCGCGGAGTGCTTTAAACCCAAATACATTACCTACAATCGAAGTAAACATATTCGTAACAGAACCTTCTTCAAAAAGGTCTAAAGGGTAAGCTACATAAGCAATATATTGATCTTTTTCTCCAATAACACGCTCAATGCGATAGCATCGGCCCTTGTACCGATCAAGGCTGGTAAGTCCATCGGTCCACACGGTTGTCCATGTTCCAGTAGAAGATTCCGCAGCTACCGCGGCCCCCGCTTCTTCAGGGGGAACTCCGGGCTGAGGAGTGACTCGAAATGCTGCCAAGATATCAGTATCTTTGGTTTCGTAATGAGGAGTATAATAAGTCAATTTGTAATCTTTCACACCGGCTTTGAATCCAACACGTGCTTTAGTCTCTGTTTGTGGTGACATATATTCCTCCTTATAACTCATAAATTCATAATTCTGACAACAAAACGATCTACTCGACCTAAATTATGCGTGAATTTTGCTTTTGGTCGGAATCGTTCACAAAATTCCCCCCGAGTACTCAATATTATCTATTATCAACTAAATCCTAATTTTTTATTTTTAAACTAAAAGCATTTGAGTCATTTTTCAAATGCATCAATATTGTATACTCTTTTGTATATCTAGTGCAACCCAGTTTTTCAATTTCACTTTTTTTACACTACCTCTCTAACTTAATAAAAAAATTAAAAAAACTAATGGGATAGAAATAAAAAATTCTAATGAAATACTTTCCCAATATTTTTATTCCTCCACTTTAAAATGATTTACCTATTTTAGTTCCTTCATTCGACAAAAATTAAATTGATTGGATACTGGATAATATCTGGATAATATAAAAAAAGACAGCGAGAATCCCCCCTTTTTTCTTATTACATTTATTGAATTAATCTTGCGCTTGCGGACAGTTATTTGTAATTTGAAAAGTTTTGTAAATTTTTTTTTTATGGGAAGCACTCCTACGACTTATGGTTCTGAGGTTTCCTCAATTGAAAAAAAAAATATAGGACATATCGTCCAAATAATTGGTCCGGTACTAGATGTAGCTTTTCGCCCTGGCAAGATGCCTTATATTTATAATGCTCTAGTAGTTCAAGGGCAAGCCAGTAAACAAATGAACGTGACTTGTGAGGTTCAGCAATTATTGGGAAATAATCGAGTTCGAGCTGTAGCTATGAGTGATACAGATGGTCTAATGAGAGGGATGGAAGTGATTGATACGGGAGCTCCTATAAGTGTCCCGGTCGGTGGATCAACTCTGGGACGAATTTTCAACGTGCTCGGAGAACCTGTTGATAATTTAGGGCCTGTCGATACTAATAAAAAATCTCCTATTCATAGATCTGCGCCCGCCTTTATACAGTTAGATACAAAATTATCGATTTTTGAAACAGGAATTAAAGTAGTAGATCTTTTAGCCCCCTATCGCTGTGGAGGAAAAATCGGACTATTCGGGGGAGCTGGAGTGGGGAAAACAGTACTCATTATGGAATTAATTAACAATATTGCCAAAGCGCACGGAGGAGTATCCGTATTTGGCGGAGTGGGTGAACGTACTCGCGAAGGAAATGATCTTTATGTGGAAATGAAAGAATCCGGAGTAATTAATGACCAAAATATTGCAGAATCAAAAGTGGCCCTAGTTTACGGTCAGATGAATGAACCACCAGGAGCTCGTATGAGAGTTGGTTTGACTGCCCTAACTATGGCGGAATATTTCCGAGATGTTAATGGGCAAGATGTACTTCTATTTATTGATAATATATTTCGTTTCGTTCAAGCGGGATCAGAAGTATCCGCCTTACTGGGTAGAATGCCTTCTGCTGTAGGTTATCAACCGACCTTGAGTACAGAAATGGGTTCTTTGCAAGAAAGAATTACTTCCACCAAAGAGGGTTCCATAACCTCGATACAAGCAGTTTATGTACCTGCAGATGATTTGACTGATCCTGCCCCTGCTACGACATTTGCACATTTAGATGCAACTACCGTACTCTCAAGAGGTTTAGCTGCTAAAGGTATCTATCCAGCAGTTGATCCTTTAGATTCAACGTCAATGATGCTGCAACCTCGGATCGTTGGTGAGGAACATTATGAAACTGCGCAACGAGTCAAGCAAACTTTACAACGTTATAAAGAACTTCAGGACATTATAGCTATTCTTGGGCTCGACGAATTATCCGAAGAAGATCGTTTAAACGTGGCAAGAGCGCGAAAAATTGAGCGTTTCTTATCACAACCTTTTTTCGTAGCAGAAATATTTACCGGTTCTCCAGGTAAATATGTAGGTCTCGCTGAAACAATTAGAGGATTTCTTTTAATCCTTGCTGGCGAATTAGATGGTCTTCCTGAACAGGCTTTTTATTTGGTAGGGAATATCAATGAAGTTACCGCGAAGGCAATTCACTTAAAAAAGTAGAAATTTAAAAATAGGGAAGGATTTGAATAAATGACTTTAAAACTTTGTGTACTGACCCCTAATAGAATTGTTTGGGATTCAGATGTGGAAGAAATCATTTTATCCACTAATAGTGGGCAAATTGGAATATTACCCAATCACACACCTATTGCCACAGCTGTAGATATAGGTATTTTGAAAATACGCCTTAACGGCCAATGGTTAACGACGGCACTGATGGGGGGGTTTGCTCGAATAGCGAATAATGAAATCACTGTTTTGGTAAATGATGCTGAAAAAGGTAGTGAGATTGATCCCCAAGAAGCTCAGCAAACTCTTAAAATAGCAAAAGATATTTTAAAAAAAGCTGGAGGAAAGAGACAAAAAATTGAGGCAAATCTAGCTCTACGCCGAGCTCAAACACGGATAAAGGCGATCCATAATATTTCCTAAAAAGCCGCTCTTTTAAAAATACATGAATCTATATTCAAAAGGATAGGTCACAAACTTATTAGATATCTCAGTGGATGGTATCTAATAAGTTGTTCTACCTACTATTGGATTTGAACCAATGACTCCCGCCGTATGAAAGCAGTACTCTAAACCGCTGAGTTAAGTAGATATTTTTATATGCTTCAGAAAATACAATAAAATCCCGCCCATCAATAGAAATTCAATGTATTATAAATATTCTATTCCGAATAAGGAATGTCACTCAAACTTTTCAAATATTTTGGTTTGGATATTTTTATATTTTTCATATAATATACATAGATAATATAAATAGATAATAAGTATAATCACTAATCATTAATCATTCATTAATATAATAATCATAATAATGTGAATTAATCTTGACAATAAATTATTTACATCACAAAATCGTAACTACTAAAGGAAATAAATTTTGAAAAGAATTTTTTTTTTTATTTTTTTAGAAAGGAAGCAAAATTTTGATTAAGATAGTTGTAAGTTCCGATGTGAGTCAATTGCTACTATGATTTCAAAAAGCGATTTTCCATATGGAAAAGCCAGCTATCGGAATCGAACCGATGACCATCGCATTACAAATGCGATGCTCTAACCCCTGAGCTAAGCAGGCCGAACTTGAATATACACGATAATTCAATAAAAAAAAAAGAAAAAAACGTGGGAAGATTTCATTCTTATTTAGAATGAGTAAACAAAAAAGAAATTTATTTGAATCTTTGAATGTACTTTATTTTTTAGCTAGCTAAAAAATAAAAGAAGAGAAAAAACTCTCTGATGAATGCTAATGAATGGAATGTTTGAAGCTAAATGAAATAAATGAGTACACGAGATGCCTCCCCATACGGGGGATCAACATAAAAAAAGGGGATATGGCGAAATTGGTAGACGCTACGGACTTAATTAGATTGGGCCTTGGTATAGAAACTTACTAAGTGATGACTTTCAAATTCAGGGGAACCCTGGAATTAATAAAAGGGGCAATCCTGATCCAAATCCTTTTGAAAAAACTTAAAGGATAGGTGCAGAGACTCAACGGAAGCTATTCTAACAAAGGGATTTGACTAAACTAACTACTTTAATATTCATTGAATTTATTGAATCATTAATTCCATAATAGATTCTGAAATTTCGATTTTACGAACCAAACTTCTGAATGGGACAAGAATAAAGAGAGAGTCCTTTTCTACATGTAAATACATACAAAAATGAAAGTTTTAGTAAGAGGAAAATCCGTCGACTTTAAAAATCGTGAGGGTTCAAGTCCCTCTATCCCCAAAAACCTAGTAGATTCCTATCCTTATCCCCTCCCTTTGTCTTTTTAGTGGTGGTTTTTTGTGGTTGTTTAAAGTGAAAACTAAAGTCTAAAGGTCCTTTTATTATTTTATTATAAGTTCTAATAAGTCTTATTCCTGTGAGCGATTTGAATACTTGAATTCAAAAGTAACATATTTGAGTTTTGAAGTGAAAATAAAACTCAATTTTAGGACTTTTCTAAAAGTTTGTAATCCGCTTTTTATCTTTTCATTGCATTGATATTGATATAGAATTGTAGAATGTAGAATTGATATAGATATAGATATATATCCCACGACCTAATCAAATGAGTATCTATCTTGGGAATGGGTCGGGATAGCTCAGCTGGTAGAGCAGAGGACTGAAAATCCTCGTGTCACCAGTTCAAATCTGGTTCCTGGCATACGATTTCTTTATCTATCAAATATCATATATATAACATAAAAAAAAGAGATGGGTAGAGTTTCGTAAGGTTCTATTAAGGTTTTATATTGCTATTTCTTCTTTTTATTCAATTTGAACATTTCAATATCAAACGTTATATAGAAAATAGGGTTTCCGTTTATCATCCATATTAGTATTTAAATTTATGTTTATATTAAATTTATATTAAAATATATCTATTCTAAATATTTCCGTTAAAATCCATATGAAATATTATATATGAATATAAAATATATGATATATGATCTAGATAGGTTAAATATGAAATTAAATATTTAATAGGTGGTTCTTTTCAAGTTAAAAAAGCATAGCTCAAATCTGAAATCAGAAACATAATAAAAAAAAAGGCTTTATTTATATTAAGATTTATCTTAAGGAGATATTACGATGAACAATTGGGAGGATAACTTTTGGATTGTTGAACAGAGAGCGATACTTAGAAATAGACTGATAGTGACACTAAGAAAGTTAATTCTAGTGATAATAGGAGAGAAGATAGTGATAGAGATAATGACACAGATAATTCTAGAGCGACGAGGGAGGGGACTTATAGAAATTAAAAATAAAGCATCATAATAGAATATCAGAGTACACAGCAACAATACATATGTATTGAAATACTAAACAATAATAAAAAAAAGGAGTATTTATGTCGCGTTATCGGGGACCTCGTTTCAAAAAAATACGCCGTCTTGGGGCTTTACCAGGGCTAACTAATAAAAAGCCTAGCGATATACGGGATCTTCGAAACCAATCTCGTTCCGTGAAAAAATCTCAATATCGTATTCGCCTAGAAGAAAAACAAAAATTGCGTTTTCATTATGGTCTTACAGAACGTCAGTTAATTAACTACGTTCGGATTGCCGGAAAAGCCAAGGGGTCCACAGGGGAAGTTTTACTCCAATTACTTGAAATGCGTTTGGATAACATACTTTTTAGATTGGGTATGGCTTCTACTATTCCTGCAGCTCGTCAATTAGTTAACCATCGACATATTTTAGTGAATGATCGTATAGTCAATATACCCAGTTATCGCTGCAAACCTCGAGATATTATTACGCCGAAGAATAACCAAAAATCAGTAGGAGATCTTTTTCAAAATTATCACGAGGAATTACCAAACCATTTAACCATTCACCCAGCGCCGTATAAAGGCTTAGTAAATAACATAATAGATACTAAATCGGTCGGTTTGAAGATAAATGAATTGCTAGTCGTAGAATATTATTCTCGTCAGACTTAAATCTAACGAACATAATAGAGGTTACTCCAACTTTTTTCGGGAAACTCAATTTACTTAAAGTGAACTAAGATAAATCCGGGTTTGATGCTACTTTATTAAAGCTCTGTCTCAGAGATAAAGAGCCAAGGGATCACTAGATTCATTGCTAGGGTTGAATCCTTTGGTGATAGTCAATTCGGTAAATTGACTTAAGGTACGGAAAGAGAGGGATTCGAACCCTCGGTAAACACAAGCCTACATAGCAGTTCCAATGCTACGCCTTTAAACCACTCGGCCATCTTTCCTATATAAATAGTATGTCTAAAAGTCTAAAAATACGAGTGAGTAGCGAGTATTTTATATTCCTTATTTTTAATTTTTAGGATTATTAGATTATATGACCAATATATCAAGTCAAAGCAAATTTTGAACAAAATTTGTTTTGAAAAAAAAAGACTCAGATTTAGAAAACCAAGGTTTTCTTCTGTATCTTGTTAGTGAGTTTATTTTCATCCTAGAAAGATTTTTCTAGATTTTATTTTTCAATATATTTTATGTTATTTTGTACTATCGTATTTGTACTCTAAAATTCTGTTTATGTGGGCCCACACGAGCAGAATAAAATGAAAAATGGATTTCTACCTATGTCTAGATCTCGAATAAATGGAAATTTTATTGATAAAACCTTTTCAATTGTCGCGAATATCTTATTACGACTAATTCCGACAACAGCAGGAGAAAAAGCGGCATTTACCTATTACAGAGATGGTGTGATTTGATTATTGATTTATCATTTCGTTCTTTTTTTCTTTCATCTTGAATAATTTTTCTAAGTTTTATGAGAAATACAGACACGTTAAGTTATTGATTAAGTGATTGAAAAAAATCTCCGCTTATTGAAGGTGAAGTTTTTATTCAATTTAACAATTCCTTCTGTCGTGTAATCCTCGATTAATGTAACCTAAAATGCTAGATTTGATTTATCAATTTTAGTCTTAAGCGGAAGGTTAGACCTATAGGTTGGACTGGTAAATCCTATTTTATTAGTGCTAATAAAGAACATAGGGGAATAATCACTACATCTAGGAATCAACAAAATGAAAACTTTGTTTTAAATCAACCACTTCTTTTTGTGCTTTGGAGTGAAAGAATGGTTGCGAACACAAGCATCCATCTCGTTCGTATGTGGATACCTGTATAACTATCGAAGGCTGTTGAAGTGACTAATTTCCGGAAATTAGCAGGCGTTGAAAACAAATAAATGATTTAGGAGTTTTTTATGATTTCTACATATATAAAAAAATTTAGTTTGATAATAGGAAAAGGGGTCTTACAGGAAGGTTGGCTAGAGATTTCTTGTATAAACACTAGCACTAGCTCTACTCAGTCGATAATCAGAATATTTATATTTCTTAGATTTTCTTTTTTTTGATTAAATGCATTCTCATTATGCACAGAAGGGAGGAGAGGAGCCGTATGAGGTGAAAATCTCATGTACGGTTTTGGAACGGAGATTCTTTTTTTTTTAATTGATTACTAACGACCGTAACGTATGTCGGCTCAATCCGAAGGAAAATATGCGGAAGCTTTACAGAATTATTATGAAGCTATGCGACTAGAAATGGATCCCTATGATCGAAGTTATATATTGTATAATATAGGTCTTATCCACACAAGTAATGGTGAACATACAAAAGCTTTGGAATATTATTTTCGAGCACTAGAACGAAATCCATTCTTACCACAAGCTTTGAATAATATGGCCGTTATCTGTCATTACCGGGGAGAACAGGCTATTCAAGAGGGAGATTCTGAAATTGCGGAGGTTTGGTTCGCTCAAGCCGCGGAGTATTGGAAACAAGCCATAGTGCTTACTCCAGGTAATTATATAGAAGCCCATAATTGGTTGAAGATCACGGGGCGATACGAATAAAAAAATGTACTCTACTTTGCCTCGCTTTCTTTGAACAATTTATTCTTTTCTTTAATTCTATGCCTTACTAAATGTCCTATATCATTTAGTATTTTTAGTATTTTGGAAGACAAATAGGGTAAAAAATATACTTTTTTTCTTTTTATCATATTTATGATAAAAAGAAAAAAAGTATTAATGATTCATCGCATCAGTTCAAATAGGGGTAACAGCGCAATTCATATCTTCTAGGTAAAAAATCGATCTAAGAGTTTCAAAAAGCCATTTTACGTAAAAAGGTCCGCTGAGCACTTAATATATATGTCATAATAAATCCGACCACTTGTCCCGTAGCAACTTTTATATCATAATTGCTTTAGATAAAAATAAACCAAAGGTGAAATTGGCGGGTCTCTTTGTATATGTTGTCCGTAAAGAAAATAGGAGGACTCCATGATTATTCGTTCGCCGGAACCAGAAGCCAAAATTTTAGTGGATAGGGACCCTGTAAAAACATCTTTTGAGGAATGGTCCAGACCTGGCCATTTCTCAAGAACACTAGCTAAAGGTCCTGATACTACCGCTTGGATCTGGAACCTACATGCTGATGCTCACGATTTTGATAGCCATACTAGTGATTTGGAGGAGATATCGCGAAAAATATTTAGTGCTCATTTTGGGCAACTCTCTATAATCTTTCTTTGGCTTAGTGGTATGTATTTTCACGGTGCTCGTTTTTCCAATTATGAAGCGTGGCTAAGTGATCCAACTCATATTGGGCCTAGCGCCCAAGTAGTTTGGCCAATAATAGGTCAAGAAATATTGAATGGTGATGTGGGAGGGGGTTTTCGAGGAATTCGAATAACCTCTGGTTTTTTTCAGCTATGGAGAGCATCTGGAATCACTAGTGAATTACAACTCTATTGTACCGCAATTGGTGCATTGGTCTTTGCAACGTTAATGCTTTTTGCTGGTTGGTTTCATTATCATAAAGTAGCTCCAAAATTGGCTTGGTTTCAAGATGTAGAATCTATGTTGAATCATCATTTGGCGGGTCTACTCGGACTTGGTTCTCTCGCTTGGGCGGGGCATCAAGTACATATTTCTTTACCGATTAACCAATTTCTAAATGCTGGAGTCGATCCTAAAGAAATACCACTTCCTCATGAATTTATCCTTAATCAAAATCTTATGGCTCAACTTTATCCCAGTTTTGCCGAGGGAATAACCCCGTTTTTCACCTTAAATTGGTCAAAATATGCCGATTTTCTTACGTTTCGGGGAGGATTAGATCCTGTAACTGGTGGTCTATGGCTGACCGATATTGCACACCATCATTTAGCTGTTGCTATTATTTTCCTTATGGCGGGGCATATGTATCGTACCAACTGGGGCATTGGTCATGGACTCAAAGATATTTTATACGCCCATAAGGGTCCATTTACAGGTCAGGGCCATAAAGGTCTATACGATATCCTAACAACATCATGGCATGCTCAATTATCTATTAACCTAGCAATGCTAGGCTCTTTAACTATTATTGTAGCTCACCATATGTATTCCATGCCCCCTTACCCATATCTCGCTACTGACTACGGTACACAACTGTCATTATTCACACATCACATGTGGATTGGTGGATTTCTTATAGTAGGTGCTGCCGCTCATGCCTCCATTTTTATGGTAAGAGACTACGATCCAATTAATCGATACAACGATCTCTTGGACCGTGTCCTTCGACATCGTGATGCTATAATCTCACATCTGAACTGGGTATGTCTATTTCTCGGCTTTCACAGTTTTGGTTTGTATATTCATAATGATACAATGAGCGCGTTAGGGCGTCCTCAAGATATGTTTTCAGATACTGCTATACAATTACAACCTGTATTTGCTCAATGGATACAAAACACCCATACTTTAGCACCAGGTACAGCAGCAAGCACCAATTTTACTTGGGGGGATATAGTAACAGTGGGTGGTAAAGTAGCTTTGGTCCCTATTCCATTAGGAACCGCGGATTTCTTGGTCCATCATATTCATGCATTTACGATTCATGTGACAGTCTTTATACTCTTGAAAGGTGTTCTATTTGCTCGCAGTTCCCGTTTGATACCGGATAAAGCAAATCTTGGTTTTCGTTTTCCTTGTGATGGACCTGGAAGAGGGGGTACATGTCAAGTATCGGCCTGGGATCATGTTTTCTTAGGCCTATTTTGGATGTACAATTGCATTTCCGTAGTCATTTTTCATTTCAGTTGGAAAATGCAGTCAGATGTTTGGGGCAGTATAAATGATCAAAGAGTAATAACTCATATAACCGGAGGGAACTTTTCCCAGAGTTCTATTACTATTAATGGGTGGCTTCGCAATTTCTTATGGGCACAGGCCTCCCAAGTAATTCAGTCGTATGGTTCTTCATTATCTGCATATGGCCTTTTTTTCTTGGCTGCTCATTTTGTATGGGCTTTTAGTTTAATGTTTCTATTCAGTGGACGTGGTTATTGGCAAGAACTTATAGAATCCATAATTTGGGCTCATAATAAATTAAAAGTTGCTCCTGCTACTCAGCCAAGAGCCTTGAGCATTGTACAAGGACGTGCTGTAGGAGTAACCCATTACCTTCTGGGTGGAATTGCCACAACATGGGCATTTTTCTTAGCACGAATTATTGCAGTCGGATAATGGCTAGGAGGATTTGAAAGGCGCTATGGCATTAAGATTTCCAAGGTTTAGCCAAGGCTTAGCTCAGGACCCCACTACTCGTCGTATTTGGTTTGGTATTGCTACTGCACATGACTTCGAGAGTCATGATGATATTACAGAGGAACGCTTTTATCAGAATATTTTTGCTTCGCACTTTGGTCAATTGGCAATAATTTTTTTGTGGACTTCTGGGAATCTATTTCATGTAGCTTGGCAAGGAAATTTTGAGTCGTGGATACAGGACCCTTTACATGTACGACCTATTGCTCATGCTATTTGGGATCCGCATTTTGGTCAACCGGCCGTGGAAGCTTTTACTAGAGGGGGTACCCTTGGCCCGGTGAATATCGCTTATTCTGGTGTTTATCAATGGTGGTATACAATCGGGTTACGCACTAATGAAGATCTTTATACTGGAGCTATTTTTCTATTATTTATTTCTGCCATTTGCTTAGTAGCAGGTTGGTTACACCTACAACCTAAGTGGAAACCAAGTATTTCATGGTTCAAAAATGCTGAATCCCGCTTAAATCACCATTTGGCAGGACTCTTTGGCGTAAGTTCCTTGGCTTGGACAGGGCATTTAGTACATGTTGCGATTCCTGCGTCCAGAGGGGAGTACGTTCGATGGAATAATCTATTAGATGTATTACCGCACCCTCAAGGATTAGGTCCCCTTTTTACAGGTCAGTGGAATATTTATGCTCAAAATCCCGATTCAAGTATTCATTTATTTGGTACCTCCCAAGGAGCAGGAACTGCCATTCTAACGTTTCTCGGAGGATTTCATCCCCAAACGCAAAGTTTATGGCTGACTGATATGGCACACCATCATTTAGCAATTACATTTCTTTTTCTCGTTGCTGGTCATATGTATAGAACGAATTTTAGTATTGGGCATAGTATCAAAGATCTTTTAGATGCACATAATCCTCCGGGAGAACGATTAGGTCGTGGGCATCAAGGGCTTTATGACACAATCAATAATTCGCTTCATTTTCAATTAGGTCTTGCTTTAGCTTCATTAGGGGTTATTACTTCCTTAGTAGCGCAACATATGTACTCTTTACCTGCTTATGCATTCATAGCACAAGATTTTACTACGCAAGCTGCATTATATACTCATCACCAATATATCGCAGGATTCCTTATGACAGGAGCTTTTGCTCATGGAGCTATTTTTTTAATTAGAGATTATAATCCCGAGCAAAATCAAGAGAATGTATTGGCACGAATGTTAGATCATAAAGAAGCGATCATATCTCATTTAAGTTGGGTTAGTTTATTCTTGGGATTTCACACCCTTGGACTTTATGTTCATAATGATGTCATGCTTGCCTTTGGTACCCCGGAGAAGCAAATCTTAATTGAACCTATCTTTGCTCAATGGATACAATCGGCTCACGGTAAAACTTCCTACGGGTTCGATCTACTTTTGTCTTCAACAAGTGGTCCAGCATTTAATGCAGGGCAAAGTATCTGGTTGCCTGGTTGGTTAAATGCTGTTAATGATAGCAGTAATTCATTATTCTTAACAATAGGTCCCGGAGACTTTTTAGTTCATCATGCTATTGCTCTGGGTTTACATACAACTACATTGATCTTAGTTAAAGGTGCTTTAGATGCACGTGGTTCCAAGTTAATGCCGGATAAAAAGGATTTTGGTTATAGTTTTCCGTGCGATGGCCCAGGCCGAGGCGGTACTTGTGATATTTCAGCATGGGATGCGTTTTATTTGGCAGTTTTTTGGATGTTAAATACTCTTGGTTGGGTTACTTTTTATTGGCATTGGAAACACATAACCTTATGGCAGGGTAATGTTTCACAGTTTAATGAATCTTCGACTTATTTGATGGGCTGGTTAAGAGATTATTTATGGTTAAATTCTTCACAACTTATCAACGGATATAATCCTTTTGGTATGAATAGTTTATCAGTCTGGGCATGGATGTTCTTATTTGGACATCTTATTTGGGCTACTGGATTTATGTTCTTAATTTCTTGGCGAGGCTATTGGCAGGAATTAATTGAAACTTTAGCATGGGCTCACGAACGTACACCTTTGGCAAATTTGATTCGATGGAGAGATAAACCGGTGGCTCTTTCTATTGTGCAAGCAAGATTAGTCGGATTAGCCCACTTTTCTGTAGGTTATATATTGACTTATGCTGCGTTCTTAATTGCCTCTACATCGGGTAAATTTGGTTAAATTCCCTGTGTTTTTATCCTTGAAAATATCATTTTTTTTTTTGATGTAGGGGGTTTTTATTTCTACATCTAGGATTACACTTATATTCTGTATACGATACTAATAGGAACTCAATATTTATGGCACGAAAAAGTTTGATTCAGAGAGATCAAAAAAGGCAAAAATTGGAACGAAAATATTATTTGATTCGCCAAGCCTTAAAAAAAGAAATACGCGAAGTTCCTTTGTTAAGTGACAAATGGAAAATTTATGAAAAATTACAATCCCTACCGCGGAATAGTGCACCGACGCGCCTTCGTCGACGTTGTTTTTTGACCGGAAGGCCGAGAGGTAACTATCGAGATTTTGGATTATCCGGACACATACTTCGTGAAATGGTTCAAGCATGTCTGTTGCCAGGAGCAACAAGATCGAGTTGGTAAGGATTAACGCTTGCTTTCTAGGATAAATGGTAGTCGGGGCCCCTTTACTTTTCTGTATAAATAGGTTATTCTTTTTATAAAGTATAGGGAGGGGTCCAGTCAATCTGTGTTTTTCTATTTATATTTATATATTCGTTTTAACAATTTTTAGTCTTTATGCTAAAGCTTCAGGGCGGAGTAGAGCAGTCTGGTAGCTCGCAAGGCTCATAACCTTGAGGTCACGGGTTCAAATCCTGTCTTCGCAACATCGTGTTTTGTCAAACAATTTTTGGATTGCCTTTATTACCTCATTTTCAATAACACACCTTTTACTAGTACGACCTATTCAATTCTTTGTTTTGTTAAATACAAAACAGATAAAAAAAGTAATAAATAATAAATAGTAATAAATCAATAGCAATAGAATAAAACTAGGCCCCGCTATTTATATTAATATGAAAGATATGGATTAATTTCGTCTTTCGTTTGGATATTGTGCGGATAGCGGGAATCGAACCCGCATCTTCTCCTTGGCAAAGAGACATTTTACCATTCAACCATATCCACGGTTTTTCTTTTATTATTTATTTATTTATAGAATATATAAATAGATAATAAAATAGAATATAATGCTCTACTTGATTCCTAATTTGTTCAGTGTCGAACCGAATATTCTCATTAGGATGATACGAAATTTGAACCCTTCTCATTTTTTGGGCAGACACTTTTATGAATTATTAATTATATTAATTAATTCAATAATATTGAAAAAAAAAAATGTGTCTCACAACCAAGAAAAATGAAGAAGGTATTTTTAGTTTGGGACAAAAAGGATCAAGAGATAAGCGAATTCAGGATACCCACCAGAAAGACTAATCCAATCCATAATGATGCCCCGGAGAAAACAACATTTTTTTTACTTGACCAGCCCTCAGGAGAAGCAAATACAACAGGTACACTAATTAATAAGATGAATGAAGTTGCAATTAATGCAAAAACAGCCAATTGGAAAGCAAGAATCATAGTTTTTATCCTCCACTCTATTATAGATCCTCAAAAAAAGAATCTTTGGGAGAGATGGCTGAGTGGTTTATAGCCCCGGTCTTGAAAACCGGTATAGTTTACAGAACTATCGAGGGTTCGAATCCCTCTCTCTCCTTCTTTTTCTTTGTTTATTATTGAATAGAATAGGTTCTTTATCGTGTGGTATCCAAAGGAAACGGGACTGGCGTGGCGAGTTGGGATAACCAAGCCAGTTCCGTTAGGCAAGGCAAGCCATAAAAAATAGATTGAATCTAAATTTCAAGGAAAAAGAACCCCATTTGATTGCTATTGAATATTCAATCTTCTATCCGATTATTTAAAGATGCTTACTTGAATCATTATATCCCTTGTTTCATCTCAATTGAGAGGGGTCATAGAAAGAACAGGTTCAAAATCACGATCAATTCCTTTTTCAAATCCGGCTGCAGCTGCACGAGCCCTTCCTGCGTGCCACAAATGACCTACGAAAAAGAAAAATCCTAGAACAAAATGTGAGGTTGCTAACCAACTTCGAGGAGAGACATAATTGACTGCATTAATCTCGGTAGCCACGCCACCCACGGAATTTAAAGAACCTAAAGGGGCGTGAGTCATATATTCGGCGGAACGTCGTTCCTGCCAAGGTTGTATGTCTTTTTTCAACCTACTCAAATCTAACCCGTTTGGTCCCCTTAGAGGCTCTAACCACGGAGCACGCAAATCCCAAAAGCGCATAGTTTCTCCTCCAAAAATGACTTCTCCCGTGGGAGAACGCATTAGATACTTACCTAAACCAGTAGGGCCTTGAGCGGATCCCACGTTCGCTCCAAGACGCTGGTCTCTAACTAGAAAGGTAAATGCTTGAGCTTGAGAAGCTTCTGGTCCAGTAGGTCCGTAAAACTCACTAGGATAAGCGGTATTATTGAACCAAACAAAACAACAAGCGGTGAAACCAAATACGGATAAAGCCCCTAAACTATAAGATAAATAAGCTTCACCAGACCAGACAAGTGCGCGGCGGGCCCATGCAAAGGGCTTAGTTAAGATATGCCAGATTCCACCAAGTATACAAATTGAACCTAACCATACATGCCCTCCAATTATATCTTCTAAATCGTCTACACTAACAATCCATCCGTCCCCACCAAAAGGAGATTTCAGTAAATAACCAAATATAATACCTGGACTCAGGGTCAAGCTGGTAATTTTTCTTAAATCTCCCCCTCCCGGGGCCCAGGTATCATATACACCTCCAAAATAAAGCGCCTTTAACACTAAAAGAAAAGCACCTATACCTAATAAGATTAAGTGAATACCTAAAATTGTGGTCATTTTATTTCGATCTTTCCATACATAACCAAAGAAAGGAAAAGATTCTTCAAGCGTCTCAGGTCCCAGAAGTGCATGATAAATACCGCCAAAGCCTAATATGGCAGATGAAATTAAATGAAGTACTCCAGAAACAAAGTAAGGAAAGGTGTCTAGAACTTCCCCGCCGGGCCCTACCCCCCAACCTAGAGTAGCTAGGTGTGGAAGTAAAATTAATCCTTGTTCATACATAGGCTTCTCTGGTCCGAAATGAGCTACTTCAAATAAATTCATTGCTCCAGCCCAAAATACTATTAATCCAGCATGGGCTACATGGGCCCCCAGTAGTTTACCGGATAAATTTATAAGTCGGGCATTCCCCGCCCACCAAGCGAAACCCGTGGTTTCTTGATCCCGACCAGTAAAGTCTAAAGTTCGATTAAAGAGCGTTTCCACGTGGTAGAACCTCCTCAGGGAATATAAGGTTTTCATGAGGCTGATCTTGAGCGGCCATCCAAGCACGAATACCTTCATTTAATAGAATATTTTTTGTGTAGAAAGTTTCAAATTCGGGATCTTCTGCTGCCCTAATTTCTTGAGAAACAAAATCATAGGCACGTAGGTTCAGGGCTAGGCCAACTACTCCCAGAGAACTCATCCATAAACCGGTTACGGGTACAAATAACATAAAGAAATGTAACCAACGTTTATTTGAAAAAGCAACCCCGAATATTTGGGACCAAAATCTATTAGCAGTAACCATTGAATAAGTTTCTTCAGATTGAGTTGGGTTAAAAGCGCGAAATGTATTTGCGCCATCGCCGTCTTCAAATAAAGTATTTTCCACGGTAGCACCATGAATAGCACATAGCAAGGCAGCGCCTAGTACACCGGCAACTCCCATCATATGAAAAGGGTTCAATGTCCAATTATGAAACCCTTGAAAAAACAGGATGAATCTGAATATAGCTGCTACACCAAAACTCGGTGCAAAGAACCAACCAGACTGACCTAATGGATAAATCAAGAATACAGAAACAAAAACAGCAATTGGAGCAGAAAATGCGATCGCGTTATAAGGTCGCAATTGAACGGATCGGGCAAGCTCAAATTGGCGTAACATGAAACCTATTAGTCCGAAAGCTCCGTGGAGAGCAACAAAAGTCCACAAACCTCCTAATTGACACCAACGAGTAAAATCTCCTTGCGCTTCAGGACCCCATAGTAACAACAAAGAATGGGCTAAACTATTAGCAGGAGTAGAAACTGCGGCAGTTAAGAAATTACACCCTTCTAAATAGGAACTAGCCAATCCATGGGTATACCATGAAGTTACAAAGGTTGTACCTGTGAACCAACCGCCTATAGCGAAATAGGCACAAGGAAAGAGCAATAAGCCGGACCAACCGACAAAAATGAAACGATCCCTACGTAACCAGTCATCCATATTATCAAATAAATCCTTGTCGTCTTTGGTAAATTTACCAAGAGCTATAGTCATAGTTATCCTCCTATTCAACTACGTTGACCATTTCCGAGCACCGCATAGCATTTTTGGGACATCTGAATATTTTTATCATTGCGATATGATTTATCTTGGATCGCCCCTTCCCATCGGTTTCGAAGATCCAATTTTTTTGGAAATATTTGAATGATTGGTCCATAAATGGTATAAAGAAATCCATGAACTTACTTGGATTCTTCTTTTGAGAACTTATCCTTGCATTCTGAATAGCTAATACCCATTTCATTGGATAGATCCATCCATATAAAAAAAAATGTTCTCAGACTTATTTCCTCATTTTCATTAGTATTATATAATGATAATGAAAATGAATTATTGCACTTTTATATCTTTTTCTCTCTATCTAATTTGAATATCATATATCATAATAGCGACTTTAGCCATTCTTACATGAGTCAGATCCACTTTAGTTTCCTTGGTTGTCATAAAAAAAAATAATAATATTTTAGGATTTCAGAATTGATAGCTCTTTTTTTTATTTCTTTTTAGATTTGATAACTTTAGTATAGAGTATAATATATAATTCAAATAATTAAATATAAACAAAAGTTAAACTTTTATTTCAAATCTAAAAAAATGCAATAATATTCATGATCAGGATAAGATATTATCCATTTATTTATTCTTATTACATAAAAAAAGACTTAAATGAGCCCCTTAGCGGATTTGAACCGATGACTTACGCCTTACCATGGTGTTACTCTACCACTGAGTTAAAGGGGCGTATTCCATTGAATTCCTAATATATTAAGAAAATCCAGAAAATAGACATCTATAAAAGATATATAGCTAGTCTATTGATATGAAATTTCATATTATGAATTTCAATAATAATGTAGATTCGGATAGATATGAATATTTCATATTATAAGAATCTTAATTGAATTACATGGAATAAAGAAAGACATCGGAGCCTACATTTTGAAATAGAACTACTTATTGGGCGGAGTAGATTTTAAAAATTGATCCAAAAATAGGAAAATACTAGATTTCTAATCGGGGTTCTAATCAAAGATTGCTTAATGGGAAATCAAAAAATTGAAAAACATAAATGATTAGAAAGGCAAAGGTCCGTTAGAATATTTAAATATTTTACATCTATTGACAATTTAAAAAAAAAGGTTCCTGCTATCACATCATAGTATGAGGTTGGTTGAACAAGTGGGCCCCCATCGTCTAGTGGTTTAGGACATCTCTCTTTCAAGGAGGCAGCGGGGATTCGAATTCCCCTGGGGGTAGGGTACTTTGAAAGGAAGCTTCTAATGGATTCATTACAAAGTTGAGTAGTAATTTGGTTTTTCCTGGGTCGATGCCCGAGTGGTTAATGGGGACGGACTGTAAATTCGTTGGCAATATGTCTACGCTGGTTCAAATCCAGCTCGGCCCAATCATTCGCAAATCCCAATAAGAAAAAAGAACCTGGACTTGAAAAATATCTCAGAACTATACTGATAGATAGGTCAAAAAATAAAAATTTTGACTGGATTCCTTATTTGACGGGGATTGTAGTTCAATTGGTCAGAGCACCGCCCTGTCAAGGCGGAAGCTGCGGGTTCGAGCCCCGTCAGTCCCGATGGATCCAAAGAATAAATCAATAAGGTGACTGTTTCTCATTTTTATCTTGAAGTTTTATATGGGATTAAATCCCAAGTTATTGCGAAGTAAAAAAACAACGAGATTATGGAAGTCAATATTCTTGCATTTATTGCTACGGCCTTATTGATTTTAGTTCCTACCGCCCTTCTACTTATCATTTACGTAAAAACTGTCAATAGAAATAATTAATTAGTATTTAATCTATCTTAAAATAAACTTGTCTTCTGGGTTAGATCATTATATTATTAGATAATCTTATCAGAATAAATTCAAAAATAAAAATTCTATTACAAATTTTTGAAGGTTTTAATTTTAATAAAAAGAACTGGCTCAAATCAGCACTAAAGCAGGAGACTCATAGAATAGACTAATAGTAATAGATAATATGTTAAGAAAGTACAAAATAAAGGAAGTATGCTAAATTAATCAATAGATGACTCCTTTTTTTTTAACCTAAACTATCTATTAACTA
>CAMAPF010000249.1:0-330000 GCA_945859915.1 Cuscuta epithymum
TTCACCTTCTTCAGCGACTTATGGAGAAGTATAGAGACGCTCACAGGGATCTGCATTTGGTGTTCATTGACTTAGAAAATGCTTATGATAGGGTACCTCGAGAAGTTATTTGATGGGCCTTAACTAGAAAAGGCATATCATGTAAGTATATCAACATCATCATGGATATGTATGCGGATTATACTACAAGTGTCCGTACTAGTGTAGGGAGGACTGCAATGTTCCCTATTACTATCGGAGTGCACCAAAGATCGGCTCTGAGTCCTTTCTTATTTGCTATAGTCATGGATGAACTTACAAAGTCAAATCAAGACGAAATACCTTGGTGCATGATGTTTGCCGACGATATTGTATTGATTGATGAGACGCAATCAGGTCTTAAAGCAAAGTTGGAAGTATGGCGAGAAACATTGGAGAACAATGGTTTCATACTAAGTCAGAGCAAGACAGAGTATGTGCATGCTGCGTTGGATGTGTGGGCATACTAGAAAGGACCACGTGAGGAATGAGACAATCAGGCAAAGAGTGAGAGTAGTGCCTATTGAAGACAAAATGCGGGAGTCACGCCTACGGTGATTTGGTCATGTACGAAGAAGATCGAGTGATGCACCTGTCAGACAAGTTGAGATGTGTGGAGAAGAGGCAGAGAAGAGAGGGATAGGAAGACCCAAACAGACATGGATGGGTTAGGGGAGTCCGAAGTGATATGCTTCTTTTTGGGTGAGAAGAGGGTATGGCTTTGGAGAGAGTAAAGTGGAGGGCGGGTATTCGTGTGGATAAGTGATCTCGCATTATGTTTTCCCCTCATTTTTTTCTTTTTTTATTCTTTTATCCATATATATATATATAGGGTAAATCCAATGGCTGAGATTCATTCTCATTTCTCACATTAGATGCATTTCTCACCTGAACCAATATCTATGTGTGTGTGTGTGTATGTATGTATATAAACATTATTTTTATTCTTTTTATTTTATCATTTGTAGGTATATTCATTTCTTTTTATATTATCTTTTTTCATAATCGCTTATCTTTTTATCTTTATTTTCTTTCTTTTCCTTTTAGTGGTAATATCATATACCGATTCATGTTAACCGACCCCAATATCTTTTGAGACTAAGGTTTGATGTTGTTCTTGTGGTGGTGTACACATTAGTTCAAGGTCCTAACTCCGAACCAAACCCATCCCTTAATTTTTCGTAACATTATCATTTTTTCATATGACAATCTCATCTAATTGCTTTAATAAAAAGGTAATACTAGTAAGTAGTAAGTAACTTTATATCCGATTCATATTCCAATGGTTGTATACTTTTTATTTTTTGATCGTAATGGTTGTATACTTGTATAGCATATAGCCATATATATACTTGACGTTTTTGTCATCCTCATTTTTAATAATTAATTACTTATATTCCAATTATTTGCTCTAATAATTCTTTCGTTTCTAATGTGATAATTTTGGGTACGAACTATTCCCATTGGATAATTAAAAGAGATATGGAGTACTAGAGAAGAAGACATCAATCAGCTGTTGATGGTTTTTAACCACAGGTTTAACTTGTACAGGGATCATGTAAGAAGAAAATGCACTTGCAAACCAGGCCCCTAAAAAGGAATACTAAACAATGCCTATATATAACATGTAATAGATATAATTTTAACAATAATAAGCAAACAAAAATCACTAAGATCATAAATCCAAAAGAATCAAGGGGTCTGCACATTTGATGAGTCCTTGGATTTGTTCTCTTCAGAAGATGCTCGGTTTTCAGGGTCAGATTGCTGTACCTCTTCGACCATCCTAACAACATCATCCATGCTTGGCCTCATCTCCGGAACCTTCGCAACACACGCCATCGCAATCTGAAGCATTTGAACCATATCTTCTTCAACGTTTTGATACCTCAACAACTCCACATCAAACACTTCTGCGGTCCATTCTTCCCTCACCACCGACTGGACCCATTTTGGGAGATCAACCATGTCATCACGCCCCGGTGATTGGGTGGGCTGTTTCCCAGTGAGCATCTCTAGTAGCAAGACCCCAAAGCTATACACGTCTGACTTGTGTGTGTGCTTTCGAGTTTCGATCACCTCGGGGGCCCGGTACCCGGGATGCCTAGACCGGGCTGCCGGGGCATTCATCAGAGGAGCTAATCCGTAATCAGAGACGCGTGCATCTGAATCTTCTTGGTTGATGAGGACATTTGTGGATTTTATGTTTCCGTGAGTGAACTTTGGGCCACCTGTGGAATGGATATGGGCTATCCCCCTTGCAGCTGCCAGGGCTATTTTAACTCTGGTTTCCCAGTCCAAAGCAGTCCTCCCAGTGGCCTTATTTCCTATCAAGAAGATGGAATGCTGATTGTGTGATACTAGAAGAAATCATAATCACTATCCAGCCAGTGAACTAGCAAGAAGCCAAACAGTAGCAGAATGTAACATTTAAATAAAAAATTCACATATATAAAGGGGAGTTGCCCACTTGCACTACAACAATAAATTGCATACACAATCCCTTTTACTTTATGCAAAGCTAGATATGATTCACTAAAACCCCACCACCAAAAAGAAGTTTTGCCATTTGTTTTACTTCCACCTCAAAGCTTTGGGCTATGTATGGATCACGGTAAGTATTACGGAAAGAAAAGAAAATGCCAAGTAAATTATTTATGTTCTGATTTACCTTTTCAAATGTAAAGGATAATGAAATGATATATTTTTAAAAAGTCTTATCTAGGTATCTTGCTTCTTAGTCTATATATAATAGAAATATATAAATAAACAAAAAGAATTTGAACATATATCTAAAATAGTTTATTGAAATTAAGTTTATCATTTAACTTCCCCCAAGTTTTCTCTCCTCATTTCCGTATATATTCCATCATTTGCAATGGAGCCAAAGACTCACTATTTTTTGGCTTGAAAATATGATGGAATAAAGCAAAATGGCTCACTAAACTGTCTGCGCTTCTTTGTTATGAAGCTACAGTCAGTCCATGCTTCTTTGTTATGCTTTAGTGCAGGGGTAAGACTGCGTACATCCGACTCCCCCTTACCCCACCGTAGGTGGGAGCCTTTGCGGCACTTGGGTAATGATGATGATGATGATGATTTCCGTATCTATCTTACCTACTACCCAGTATTTTCTGAGTTCCAAACGGACCATTATAGTCAAGGGAAAGGATTCAGAAAATCATACCATGGAGGAGCATTGCCAAATTGCCTCTGGAGAAATAATCGCAGACTAGAAGCTTTTCATCCTTGGAGTAATAATAAGCACGCAGAGGAACAACGTTTGGATGCTGTCCAACTCTACCTATGATCTCCATCTGTTGTTCAAACTCCTTCTTCCCCACAATGACTTCTTTGAGTCTCTTGACAACTACAGTTATAGACTCCTCCAGAATAGCCTTGTATCCAGTCCCATAGCTCCCTTTCCCAAGCACTTCGGCCGATGCCCTCAATAAGTCCTCAAGATCAAAATTGTATGAGCATCCCTCAAAGAAAACCAACTTATTTTTCTCTGCCTCTTGCACCCCACTCCCAAATTCCTCGCTTGGTTTCTCACTCCTTCCCCCACCAGAAGGTTTCCCTTTTAGTACACCCCTACCCTCACTTTTTTTTCTATTCATGAGAATCAATAAAGCTACAAGAAATATCACTGCAGTCCCACAAGCTGCAACAGCGATAATAATAATAAATTTCTTCCTATGTCCGCGTTCTTTAGGACCATGTGGTAAATGGGCATTGGGAGGAGACAGCGGTGGTGGTCGAAGAGGCGAAGAACAGGGAGTTCTTAATGGCAATCCGCATAAGAAAGAGTTTCCTAGAAATGAAGACTTGGGAAACTTTTGAAGAGAGGACGGAATAGAGCCATTTAGATGGTTGTAACTTAAATTCAAATGTTTTAGCCTTGGAAGTGTAATATTAGGTATAGGTCCAGATAGGGAGTTATTTTGGAGGTTCAATGCAGTCAAGTGGGTCAAATTCTGAATCACTGAGGGAGGAATGGTACCACTGAAGGAATTATATGAAAGATCCAGAATGCTTAATTGCTTGGGAAAAGTTGGTATTTGTCCAGATAAGTTGTTATGTTGGAGGAAAAGGTTGCGAAGCGCAGGAAGTGAAGTAAGGTCAGAAGGAAGAGTTCCATATATGACATTGGATCTAAGACTGAGAACCCTTAAACCATTTAACTTTCCAAGGGTGTTTTGGGGGATTTCACCAGTGAGTCCAACTCCTGGAAGTCGAACTGTTACAACATGGGCCCCATCTCTGCTACAATTAATGCCAACCCATGATGAGCAGATGGGGATCCCAGAATTCCAGTTAATCTTCTGTCCGTGGTGAATAGAGGCAGCAAAGGCAAGAAGAGCTTCTTCGTCTGACTTTAGATCACCATGAGCCAGGGGTAGAATAGTTGTTGTAATGATAACAAATAGAAAGCATAGCAACTTGTAGGTGGACCACGCTTTCATTAGGAAAATCTGGTGTGTGAAACACTTTCCTGTAACGATGAAAATAATAGATTGATAATAGGTGTGAATAACATGAAATATATAACTAATAGACACAAGAAATGGAGAAGGAGAAAGCATTTACAAGAAAACCAGGGAATAGGATTGAGCCAGTGATCAGGTAGTGTATGGAGTTCATGTTAATCATTAGCATATTGATTTAAGTACTTAATTCTGTTGTTTATGTTAGGAGGGAAAAATAAGTGGGGATAATTCTCACTATGCGTGTCTATGTTAAAAAATGAGCGAGTGATCATAGTGTATTCTGGAATTCTGATGTTTTTTCTTTTCAAAGTGTTATTTTATTTGGCAAAGAACATTAATCGGAAACATAAATGTTAATGACTCAAAATACAGAATAAAAACATTGTTAGTAGAATTTGAAGAATAACTCTCTTTATGTCCCAAGATGTAAGACACATTTTGGTTTGACACCGATTTCAAGAAAATAAAGGATGAAGTTATTCTTTTATAATTGTAACCTCCAAAAAGAAAGAAAAATTAGTACGTGTCCACTTAAAATAAGAAAAAGCGCAACGACAGATAAAGAGATCAAGTATAAAAGTAAAAGTTAGTGGAGTTCAAATTAGAAGCCATATGTTTTGGACAGCCTCTAAAAATGTACTGTAAGTTACAAAATGGATCAGAGAGAGCCATAGTAATGTACAATAATTTCAATTTTAAACTTCTCTAGTTTCAAAACTACAAAAGTTGGGCCTATTCTCATGATTCCCTAAACATGTTGCCCAGAAAGCTTTCAAATCATACAAGAATTAAAGAACCAACGTCCAAATGCAAAACAACAACACAGAATGAAAAGGCAGAAGGAAATGCTTTTTCAACCACTTTTACACCAAAAAGGCATTAAAATGATTATTCCAAAGGTAAGTGGAATCAAATGCAACCCATAGAGAGTTGACATTCCTTAGGGGTTCATGTGAGATGTTTCAATTGATATAGTGCTCCACCATGCAATTTCAGAAGCAATAGAAAACAATTTTTCATGAATAATTGTCACTTTATCTGATCTACCCGAGTACCAAACAGACAAACACTCTACTCCAAAGACAGGTGCAATTTACAAGATAAACCTAGCAGAAAAGGGGGTGCATGATTGTCTTATTTCTTACCAAATTTCAAGCTAAATCCGGTTCAGATTGGGTAGGTAGGGCGTTGAACAACCAAATTTCAACCATTATTACTCATAGATATATACTCCAGATATAGAAAATCAAAAGAAGTCTACACATTATTAATTACGCCAAGCTCAAACGCAAGCAAACATCAATTGAAGTGAGTTTCCCACTTTTCCTCAGATCTGCAACTACCAAGCTTCCCGTACTTAAAAACGAGCCGAGGAAATAGGAAAACTTACAAACTAAGCTCCAGCGGAATATCCGGCAGAAGCAGTAATTACTAATTACCTGCTAGCATTTTGCAGAAAACGGAGCCGGTGCAAGCTCTACAACGAATGCTGAACTAGGAGGCCGAAATCCCTGCCGCGTAGCTCCGCCGCGTCGGAAATGTGAGCGAATTCCTTTCCATCCATGTGGAGCAACCTTCAACCGGCAGTTCCGATTTCCGACAGAACGGAAGCTCCAGAGCACCGACAGCAACAGCTCTGAGCTGAGAATCCTGGCTGAAGTTCAGATTCAGAGTGGCGCGTTATTCATGAGGACGAATTAGAGGGAGAAGTACAGAGAGAGAGAGAGAGGAGGTGGGTCTATGAGAGTGAAGAGCTCAGCTCACAGTATAGCTGGCTTGGCTTAGCTTCTTGCTTTAACTGGAAGAGAGAGAGAGGGAGAGAGAGTTGGTTAGCATAATAAATTGAAAGAAAAGCATGCTTTCCCCACTCGTCAGTTTCGTAAAAACAATAAAATCCCATGAAGCTTCTCGTTGACAAATCATGGAGAAAATAAGACATTAGAGTCGTCCTCCACCCTCACTTTGTGTCCGAAACTTGGCACCATTTGGTTTCTCCATTTCTCCCGCTTCCCCCCAAAAGAAGCATAATGTTGGGGAATTCTATAAACGGGACTAGACTATAAGGAAAATGATGTTTATACAGGTCAAATTGTACACGGCGTTTTTTATGTAGGTCAAATTGGTTGTGCATAAACAATTTTTTCGTTTGGTAAAGCGAATCCTTTTTCGCATCAACAAAAAAATATGTCTAACAAAAAAGTTGTATGTACGAAAAAACAATCATCTTCACAAAATGAAAAAAATGGTGTGTACAAACAATTTGATCGATGTGTAAAATGTCGCATACAACTAGCGTGTACACGAAGCATTATTGAGACTATAATCTTATACTATTGCATTATTACTTCAAATCATTAAGATTCACAATCTAAACTTAATTGCACAAATTTTAACAAAATGGGATTGTGTAGTCATCGTTGAATTTAAATGAGTGATTTCGTCAATAAAACAAACATAATATTTAATTAAATCATAAATTAGACAAAAGCGGTGACCGCCACACATCATAATGAGTTAATACAAGAGGCTTAGTAAAACAATGTTGAGCATTTTTGAAATAGTAAACAGTGATACTCAACAACAAACACAATTGTGAGAAAAATCACTAACTAAAAATGAAAATGTTTTTATTAAGGCCTAAGAACATGATCCCCACAATGTCCAAGTCGCTGATGCCAAAGAAAACCATAGACGGATTTAGTAATAAGGCCACATGTCGCGAGGGTAATGCAGAAATAGTGATGGGATAGACATGACCTCTACTATAAGCCTGAAGTAAACCATCACCGTTTGATTGTCCTTATCAACAAGATAATTTTTAGTGCAAACCACAATACAATAATTATCCACGCATAATTTATGAACCAAAATTAAAGTATATATATTAGTGGGAACATAACATTTTTTATTTCAAGGATGACTGAGGAAGATTTAAAGCAACATCACCCACACTTACAATGGATAAATTAGTACCATTGGCCACTTGAACACTATAAGTGGGTCGGTAAAGGGAGTCTAATGACTAAATATACCTGCATAAGAGGTCATACACACTAGCTCCGGAGTCAGGATACCAGACCGAGTCATGCGATTCACCAGTAGGTAAAGCACCTAAAACAGGTGTTGGTAGAGGAGTAAAGCACTAAAGCGGGGGTGACAAGAGATTGGCGAATGACTTGGACTAAAACAAATCTGACACACAATAAGGGGTGGTCGGAACTGAACCATATCCATATTCTCATGTAGAGAAGAACCTGCACTAAAAAAAATTAGGCCGAGAGATGGAGGAAAGATGAGTATCAAAATATGACTTACTCCATGAAACATATGCAATACTTGAGTTTCCCGAAATATGTCTGCCATGACCACCCTCTGATGCACCGTAAAGGAAGATATCATGTTGTCCATAAAAGCCAAGGCACGGTCACAAGTGCGGCCACCTCTGTCGCGAGCCCCCTGATTTCTGCCACCTCAAAATTGGTCATGTTGTTGCCCTTGCTGGTGAGACTGTCTACTGTCATGAGAGCCAGTCACAGTCCACTGCCATGAGAGTCAGTCACGAGGAATTTTTATCTAAATAATCTTTCGAAATGATCTCATCTCCCCAACCATAACCTAAAAAAAACTCTTCTACATCATCGAGATCATCCCCAAAAAATCTCATGGATGTGGATTCCCTAATAGATAAGATCATGATTGGACAATAGGAATTTTATGGGGGCAAGAGCGTCAGCCATAACTTTGATTTCTCGTGAATATTACTCCATAGTTTGATTCTCTTGCTTCTTCACATGAATAACATGTGTTTGAGCTCCGTGAAACGAGCAACAGTTTGAACCCTACCTTTTCATTTGATCTTCTTTAAAACTTCATGGTATAAGAGCTAGAAGATCCTTTCAAACTATTCTTACGAGCAAACTATTCACATGGTATCAAAGACCTAGGGTTTTAATTTTCTCATGTTGCCATGTACCCTACGTCGACCACATTCACCAAGACCATGTCATCGACCGATGTAACTCGCATGTCAAAAATGTAACGCATGTTCATAAAAAAAATGTAATTGCAAGCAAGTCGAAATGTGAGTTGTCTAATATGGAGGATAAGAAATAAAACATTGATTTCAATGTAAACAATGAAAAAGGAGTTTAATTGCTCAACTACTTTACGTAAATAGTGAATATGTTTTGTTTTTTATATCATGATTATAAAAATGATTAAATAATAATGTTTTGAAAAGATTTCAAAAACAGTTTCAAAAACAGCTTTATTTTATGATGTAACTCACATTATGGCAAATGTAACTCGCGTTTTAGATTGCATAACTTACGTGTATGCAAAATGTAAGTTGTTGAAGTAAATCCAAATGTAACTTGCACATCAGGTATTGTAACTTGCGCATAAAAAATGTAACTTGTGCATTAGAAGAGTTAGAAGATGTAACTCACGCATAAGAAGATGTAACTCGCACACGTGAAGATGCAAACCGCACAAAAGAAGATCTAACACCATATACTATCAAATGTAACTCCATAAATTGTCTATAAACATACCTCACACGCATGAAAAATGTAATCTCATGTTTTATTAAATTTAAATCAAAATCAACAAACTTAATATCTTAAAAACACTAAAAAATATAAAAGAGATAAGAAATATATTATAGACAAAAATGTCTGAATACGAAAAATATTTTACAAAAAATGTATAAATATTAAAAAATATTACAGAAAAAAATGGGTTGTAATTTCAGTTGAAGAAAAAAATAGTGTATGATTATGAAATACAATATAATTACTTTACGTGGTTTAATAATTTTTTGTAATAAATTGGTATAGAAAAACAAGTTACTTCAGTTGTAGTTTAGTTAGTCCAAATGTAATTAGCTAATTACATTTGTACATGTTGAGGTAAGTACAAATGTAACTTGCACATTTGAAAATGTAATTTGCTCATAATAAAATGTAACTCTCGCATGAGAAGATGTAACTCGCACACAAGAAGATGTAACTCGCACATAATAAAATGTAACTCGCGTATAAAAAGGTGTGACGTAACTTAGCTTACGCTTAAAAAGATGTAATTCGATATATTATCAAATGTAACTTCAAGAATCAAAATAAACAAACTCAATGTCTTAAGAAGCTCTAAAAACACATACAGAGTAATAGAGATTTAGAAAATATTATAGAAAAAGGTGTATGAATATTTAAAAAATATTGCATAAAAGTGTATGAATATAAAAATATTACAAGAATAAAAACAGTGCATGAATATGAAATAGAATATACTTATTTTATTTAACTCATTGCTAGCATCTTCAAGTTTTTCACTTTTTCTTGTAGCAACTTTGATTTCATTTTTTCCATTTACTTCTTCCGGTCAAAACATGGACACACCAAAATGCAGGGATGTGATTGCTGCTATAGGTGCCTGGACAGTCATGGGATGTAGTTTGGCGGAATGTGTGGGAGAACAAAAAAAGTGAGGGCGAATAAAATGAAATGATGTCGTTTTGGGAACGATACACCGTGTGCACGATGTAATGGTCTCATAATATAATTTTCCTTAAAAAATTGTTACTCCATTTTATTGGGAGTAAATAATATAGGATTAAGATCAGCTGAAAATATAGAAATAATACAGATTCCTAATATTAAAATAAAAATTATCACAAACAAAGTGAAAACTATACCAAACTGAAAAGTTCCTAAATACGGTTTGATATCTGGCACCTTGATAGATTAGGGAAAATAATGAACTTTTAATCAATTATAGAAAGACAAAGAAATCAATCAAAATAACAAAGGTTTTTCTTAACTTTGAATATTTCTCACATGCCATACTTTTTTATCACATTTCCTTTGATTTGTTTGCCCCAAATTGATACAAAATATCATATTAAGATGCATGCTATTAAAGAACTCATCCAAAGGTTAAGAAATTAACCGTATTGCAAAAAAAATATTTTCAGATTAATAGTTTTCTTCACCTAAACATTTTATCAAACAGGTTACACGCAAAATATTGAAAGCGCATATACCATAGAATATATGTTTAGTTGTATACAAATATATGTAGTTTTTATTTATTTATCAAGATGGACAAATAACACATGGATCAACAAAACAATACTCGTCATCTCTAACCACAAACATCATATTGTTTTAGACCTCAAATACTTAACTGGGAGAAAACTCATCATAGTTGAAACATTGTGACGGAGCATATCTTAAATTGTTAAAAATGAATAATTAATGTTAGACACTTTTATTTATGCGAAAATAACATCAATGCTAATCCAGGCACATGATAAGCCATTAAAAAGTTGTTTCTAAGCAGTCTTGTGTTCCAGAAATGTCATGGAACTTCAAAATGCACTTGACAATGAGAATTGATGCTAATGAGAATTCAGAAACATTTGAACAGGTTTCTTTATTGGCCTACACTTCCACAAAGTTCAAACATTGTATACTCGAACAAAGGAAAAACCTACTCAAATTATAACTCAATATGAAAATAGAGTGAATAGAATAAATCTACAATACGAGTTCATGCATTTGAAAGAAACACATGACCATAATGGCATAATACTAGTCTCAAGCTCTCGGTTTTTATCCTTGGATTTTAAGGGTTCTCATATCCTTGTAAACTTGTAATGTTGTTTTTTTAAAAGATCACCTGAACACTTTCAGACACCATAAATAAGAGCAAGGAGGTTAAGAAGATAAACATACACTTCATGATAGATAAGCATTACACTTCTTGCTTTTTTTTGTTGAAAATATCATTTAAACATTTCATCGAATACCACACATGCAGAAAGTAATTTGGGAATATGACTCCTATTCCAGCCCATTCAATCTCAATATCATGCAAGAATGATATAATTAGAGATGTGAAATATAATGTAAAATAAAAATGAACATAGGATGTCAAGTTTTCGTGCTTACCACAAAAATGTAAAAGAGTGGAAGATAGTATTTGGAAATAACCCTTCAAAATACTCCATATAAGAATATACAATGAATGATTTCTATTTTCATATACAAAGGATTTAGGGTTGAAAGTTTGGCGAGAGAAAAGGCATAGGGTTGGGCGGTTGATCAAACGAGGGTCATATATCGGTATTGGTATTTCAGCATATAATAACCCGTAATAAATTACAGGGACTACTAAATTAAATTAGGGGAATATATATTCATTCTAGAGGCCCATAATAATTGGGAGGATGATATATATATTTTTTGGCCCGATGAAATAAAATATAATTAAAACAGTCCAAGAAATACAACTTTTGGGACCAAATGTACACTTCGAGGCACAAGGGGATGACCTCCCAAATGAGTGGAGGCCACCCCACGAAATGATGGTCTCAAAGTAAACTTGAGACAGCCAAATAATGTTAGAAGGAAGAACTATGCGTTGTAGATTGAATGGTTGGGTGAGAAAGGACTTGAGGTGGACCTCTCCCATCTCTTATTGTGCAAACGAGACAAAGGGAGTCTCTTCACACCATCCCTATCCCCCATCTCGACCAAGACACTCCCAAGAGAGAGAAGAGAGCTTTGCAACACCATTCCTCCATAGTCAAGTTGAGCTTAGTCAAGGAAAGGGCCCAAGGAAGAAGAAAGAGTTGCAAGAGTGAGGAAAAACCTTGTGGATTAAGGTAATGACCTAGTTGTTATCTTTTCTTCCCCCGTTTATAGTTTCATGACTCAATAAGTCATGTATGGAAACCCTAGGATTGTTCTACATGTTTAGAAGTGTAGAATGAGGGGTTGGAAGGTAGTTTTAAGTCTAAGAACGGACTTATAAGCCAAAGTAACCTGTTTAAGGTTATTTGTATTGATATGAGTTTTGTGATGTTAAAACCTTGTTAGGAACATGTCCAAGGTGTTCCTAGTGCTCTCACGAAGTTGAGATAATTGTCAGAGTTGTCGTCGGAGTTCAACGAAGTCCGCCGAAGTTTCGCTGGAGATCAACTGAAGACGGTGAAACTTCTTAAAGCTCATTTGAGGTGAGTTGACATCTTAATGTCTTATAACTCTTGGGTTAAGTATGAGATTACCTAAAGAAATGATATATGTATTCATAATGAAGTTTAACAGAGTTTAAACATGTGATTAGCCAAGGTGATTAGGTTTATGTGAATAAAACTACATGAATATTCATGTAAAAGGTATAAAATGAATATAAAAACATATTTGTTGTTTTGAATTGCAAAAATGACATATTTTGATTGTTTATGGCTTAATCATATTTTGATTGGATCTATCAGAGTAGGTTCGGTGGCTTGCGAGCCCACGTTTTGCCATATGTGGCCCATGTTGACTCTTGAATATTTCCGCTATTCATTCAATCTAAAGTGTGATGTTGTTATGTATGTTTACTTGTTGAGTATGGTATGTACTATGTTCATGTACGCCTTGTACAATTGAGTGAGTGTGACCTGCGGGTGATGCCACTTGACTGTGTGGCGATTGTACACGCGCCTAGATGCGATATGGGGTGTGGCAGGATAACACGTTGGAAGCATAGCATTTTGGAGGCGTGAGAGTAGCGAAAAGGAGGTGAGGCTGTCACGTCGGATATTGAAGGAAACGCCTCTGCAGATGAAATCCGAAGATTGAAGGCAGTGGATATGGATATCAGTGGAGATAAAAGGTGAAGGAAGCTCTGAACTCGATAGGTTGAAGGAGGAAGAAATTGAAAGATTGACACGAATGGAGAAGAAAGAAAGCCGAAAAATTGAAGAAAAATAGAAGGCTTGAATGAATGAAAATGGACTGTCCGGTTAAAGAAGACTTTGGGCGGGAGAATAGTGAGGAGAAATTGTATTGCTATATTAGATCCCCCCCAATAAACACGACCTAAACTACCTATTTTGTCTCTTAGATGTATATTTTTGTTCCCGCATGTTCACTTCAATAATCCAACTTCTGAAATGTACCTTGCTCGGGTCTGACAATAGGGGCAGTTAACTTAGATACTACATTTCTCCCAATTTGTTTTGCAAAGTCAACATTTTTTGGTCTGCCAATTTAAAAGTTAAATCCTCTCTATTGATAAATAATTCAATTTTAATAATTAAAATTTACATATTCAGAAATTACATTAATATATCTATAAAGTTGCAAAATTCAAATAAAAAAGTAATTAAGAAATGATATCCTAATAAGTGATTAAAATGAAACTGTTTGACCCAAAAAATCAAAATTTACAAATCAATTAGGGACGGAGGGAATACTTGTCTAGTTAGGGCCTCCAAATTTCAGGGCTTTCAAATGTTAAAATAAGCCTATTAGTATTATAGATTACCTTTGTCTCTTAAAATTTTGTCATCTTTGAATTTTCAAGTTAATGATGATAGAGTTCAGATCATGATTTTGATTGGTACGGAGTATAATATTATGGATGCTATAAATTTCATACTCTTATGGAAATATTTTTAAGAAAAGACATTCTTATATCATTTTTATATTATAAATAATTTTATTTGAGAATATATAATTTGTCAAACTTGAACAAAAAGTTAGAGATTACAAAGTTGTAAGGGACATAAAGAGTAAGTATAAATTAATTAAAAATGTAATTAGAATCAGCCACAATAAGAAGATGTTCCTCTTCACCTGATTTAAATGTTTCTGATCTGAATTTATTAAGTTCTGATTTGATCTGATCTGAATTTTTATGATTTGATCTGATCTGAATCTTTCTGATCTGATCTGAATCTTTCTAATATGTTTTGATCTGGTCTGAAACTTTCTGATCTGGTATGATCGGATCTGAATCTTTCTGATCTGATCTGAATCCTTCTGGTCTGGCCTGATTTGAATATTTCTATAATTATAATTATAATTATAAATATAATTTAAATATAATTATAATTATAATTATAAAAAAATTATAATTATAATTGTAATCATAATTATAATTATAATTATAATTATAACATGTATAATTATTATTATTATACCTATTACACTAATTATAATTATAGCTATAATTATAATTGTAATTATATTTTGAATTTTTATTTATATAGTTATAATTATAATATTTATTTCTATAATTATAATTATAATTACTCCATAGCAATGTTCTAAAAGCGTAAGGCGTGCCGAGGCGGCACGGCCAAGCCTTGAGCCTTTGAAGCCTAGGCGGGCTTAGGCGGGGCTTAGGCATGAAAAGGCGTTTTGATTTTTAATCATTAATTATAAATATCCTAGAGCTATTTTTAAACATTCAAATTTACTATTTAAATAATGATATTAAAACATCACACTTTCATCATTTTCAACAAAAAAAATTGTTGAGTCCTAAATCTAATGTTCTAAAAGACGTAAGGCGTGCCGAGGCAGCACGACCAAGCCTTAAGCCTTTGAAGCCTAGACGGGCTTAGGCAGGGCTTAGGCATGAAAATGCGTTTTGATTTTTTAATAATTTATTTTAAATAGGGAAAGTTCCCGAAATAGGACTAAAACAGTTTGAAAATTCCAAAATAGGACTGTCATGTTTTTTATTCCCAAAATAAGAGTAATTACTGCCAAGTTTGGAAAATACTGCCATGTTTGAAGTCTGGTACTGCCAAAACATGGCAGTAATTAGTCCTATTTTGGAAATAAAAACATGTCAGTCATATTTTGGAATTTCCAAACCTTTTTAGTCCTATTTTGGGTAAATTCTCTTTTAAATATCCTAGAGCTATTTTTAAATATTTAAATAATGGTTTTAAAAACATCACACTGTCATCATTTTCAACAAAAAAGATTCGTTGAGTCCTAAATCTAACAACTAAGGAGCACAAATTTACCAATTTCTCAAAAATTAGAACCGCAAAAACTAGTTTAATGATAAACGTATATTAGGATAGTAGATATAAATGTGATTTAATAACTTCTAATAACTATAAAAATATACTTAACAGGCCGTTTGGCGGCACTGTTTTTCGGTTTATCAGGCTTATAGCCAACTTTTTCACCAAACACGTAATTTTTGCTTTCGCACGCTGAATTGTGTAATGAGTAGAAAAAGTAAGGTTGAAGTTACTTTTCTGGCTGTATTGGCTGAAGTTACTGTAGATGATCACTTTAGCTATTTTTTCATAGAATTTTTCTTTATTTTATTAATAAAATATATTTTAAAAACATTTTTTCTTAAATTAGTAGAATCAGCCAATACAACCATTTCAACCAGAACTTCATAAATTTCAGCAGAATCAACCAAATCATTGTAGTTATATTTTTAGTCCATAAATTCTATGATTGTAATATTTAAAAAATACCTTTATTAACATGGTAGTGGTGAGGAGGTTGATATTGATAGCAATAAAGTACAATAACAAAAACAATAATGAAATAATTATAATAAAAAGAATTTGAACAGCAATAATATTAATATTAATAATAAAAATAATAAGTGTACAAAAAGTTCAGTAGTTAAATGAAGCTGACTTGGTTATATGACTTCACAAGTTCACAGTGAAGTAAGCTCTTTTTTTAATGCATTACTTATCAAGTATCTACTGAAGGTAACAGCTGACGACTCCCTAGTATTAGGGTTCTGGTGAGTGCCGCCGTAGGTCGGTAGTCTTCTGATTACGATTCCGAGTTCTTCTCGGCTTGAAGCGTGCTTGTTTGGATTTGGCAGGGAGGGTAGACTCTGGTTTGCTCTCGTTTTTGTTCTTGTTCTATTGACGGACGTTGCAGGAGTTGGTACGAAGGTCTAGCCTTTCAGTCTCGTTTTTTTGTTTTCGTTTTGCTGCTTCTGTTTTTCACGAAAGAATTTGCAGAGAAAGAATGGAGGTTATCACGGAAAAGACTAAGGACATGGTACTTGTATATAGGGAGCATGAGATCGTTTTTTATGAAGAGATTACTCGAAAGGAGGAGACCGCGGCTGATGGAGAAACATTCTTGGTGATGGGCACTGTGATCACGGACAGATTGGTGAAATTTCCGGTCTTTAGAGATCTCATGGCTAAACTATGGAGGCCTGTGAAAGGTATTACCATAAAAGAGATTAGCGATAACAGGTACATGTTCACTTTTTACCATATTCTTGACATGAAACGTGTGTTAGAGGGTGGTCCGTGGACTTTCGAGCAGGATCTGTTAATTCTTAGGGAGCTAAAGCCAGGGGATGTTCCCCTGAGGGTTCCTTTGAATGAAACTGAGTTTTGGGTCCAGGTGCACGATGTTCCTTATGATTTTATGAAATTGGGTGCGGCCCGAAGAATTGGGGACTTTCTGGGTACTTTCATTAATTTTGACAAGAAATGGAGGCCTTATATGAGAGTTCGAGCTTGCCTAGATGTGGGGAAGCATTTGAAGGTGGGTACAACCCTCCGTAAGGGATAGGGAGAGGGTCATTGGGTTGATTTAAATACAAAATTTTGCCTAGTTTCTGCTTTGTTTGTGGTAATATTGGGCATGTTGACAGGTTTTGTCCTTTGGCTTATGAGAATACCAAACTGGAGGTACCAAAGAAATATGGAGCAAATCTGCGAGCAGGAGGGGGGGGGGGGGGGGCTTACCAGTCCTTTGGGGGAAACAAATGGCTAGTCCCGAAAGGCCAAGGTCAGAAAGGTGAGGGGATCGCAGGACCAAGCAGGAGGGAGGAGGCACTTTCTCTAGTTGTGAGTGGCAAGGAACGGGTGGAAGCACATAGCAATGCACTGGGGGAGGGGGCTCCTGGGGAAGCAAAACACAGGCGGACCTGGGAAGCAGGAGGAGGCAAGGGGGATGAAGGGGAGCAGATGGCCCTGGATGACCAAAAAAACGGGGAGGAGGCGGGTTCGGGCTTTGAAACCCGCCATGATGCTTGAAGCTTCTGGCTGCTATAGCAGAACGTGGGAGTTCGGTTGGGCTCCTAAGGATTTAGTTTACTTTCCACGGTTTTACTGTCATTTTACTTTTATTTTTTGCTTCGCATTGTTTCGTTCTTTTTGTCACTGTTATGTTCTGTCAGACTCTTACATTAGGCGGGGGGTGGGGGTTCTGCTCTGGCCACGATAGGCTCATCTAGACCCGTTATAGGATTAGCGAATCACATTGCTCTATGTAGGGTGATTGGTTCTCAGGCTGGTCCGAGGGTCGGTGGCTGGAAGTGTTACCTTTATCTCTTTTGTACCTTGCTGAATGTTACTTTATCAATATAAGCCGCTTTTTTCCACACAAAAAAATGAAGTTGACTTGGAGATATCAAATATGGCTAGCGCATATACGAAGTTTTAAAGTCACCCACGTTCAAATGCATCCAACGCTTCGGTTTAATAGTTTAATGTTTAGACGAAGTACTTCGTATTTATTTTTCCAATCCCACACCGGAGCGACAATTCTATTCTCTCATTACGAAACATTATAAATACTCCGTGTCTTTTCAAAGACAAGGCCTCCAACGCTTGAAAAGGCTAAGCGGGTCAACTTTAAAGGCTGTAACAACTTATTCCGCCTTTTCCCACGCCTAAGGCTGCTTGCAATTCGGGAAGTGAATAGCTAAATTCGAATTTTTTCCAATCCCAATTTTGCTGCAAATCATGTATAAGAAGAAGCTATAGTGTGGGTACATGGCACCCACTATCGGCGGAATTACCACGGCACCATGCTGCGCAAGCAGCGGACAATGTGCCAGAGACATTGGCCAACAAATTAAAATCCCTAATTTATTTTATTGTGTTATAACTTTTTTATTTATACTTCATTTTCAAAATTTATAATTTTTTATAATCTTTCATGTGACACCAATATCCGTAAAGTTTAAATAAAATATTACTCCGTATGTTTCATCTATAGGAGATTTTTTGGATTTATTTTTTTGTTAAATTGATTAATATGCTAAAATTAAGCATGATTGAAATGATATTTTATATCTTTCAGTTATGTTTTTTTTTTTCAAAACTAGGTCTAAATTAGCCACAAAAAATTATCTCCAACTTTATTTATTTTTACATCAGAATGTATGACTTTTAAAATCATAATTATTCACCAAAAAACAATTAACAAAAAATAATGTATAATATTAAAAGGAACGCTTTAATTGAGAAAAAGCTTTGCTGAGTGTATATATTGACGATGTTGGATTGCATAGAAAAATTGAATTGACTGAGTGAATATGTATAAACTGGTGGAGAGATTTATTGACGGAACAAGTTGCGGTTAGCCTAATAGGTAGGCGGGCCGTTTTGTTGGCGCATTGTGCCTAGGCCCGCCTTTGCGGCACCTTTTGCCGTCTTTTAGAACATTGAGTACAATTGATAATTGAAAATAATTTCAAACAATAAATACATTTGGTAAAAACCAGTTAGAATCTCCGTCAAGGCGCCAACATCGGTTTTTGTTTCTTCCATGAAGTGGCGGTCGGGAGTGATGCAAACTTCTTCAATTCTATGTCATGCCTTCATTTAATCGTGAAAGCAAATGAGCGTCTCAAGAGATTTTGCGCTCAATTTTGTTCTATAATTGGAGAGAACGTTGCCGGCGGCGCTAAATTCTTGTTTCACGGCTACTGTTGACACCAACATCGATAGCACTTGGTTCACCATCTTCAATAAAATTGAGAACATTGTTTCTTTTTCCTTCCACCACTTAAGAACGTCAAAGTCATCCCCTTCCACATACTCAACAGAAAACGCTAGATATAAAGAACGCTCGTTAATCGAGCTTTGTGCAACAATGAGAGTTGATTTTTTTTCCCCATAAGATTACCAAATATAGATTTGAAAAGTGATTTTCTTTTAGATGAAGAAGCAATTGGTTTCGGGGGAGGTGGTGCGTTAGCATAATGTGCATGAAACTCATTAAATAATTGATTAAATAAGTTACTAACCTCGTTGTATTGCTCTTCAGGATCTATGAGCCTCTCTTCGTACATAGGTAATGGACCAAAAAACAAGTATAATACGGAGTAGTACTCTACACAATTTTGATAAGCATGTAGTTTGAAACGAGTATCAATAACAAAGACAATACCATATATAAGCAGAATATATGTACAATTTTGACTACCTGGCCCGCTCTTACGGGCGGTATTAGCATATACGATCATTATTTGATCCATTTTGTACACTTCTGTAATAATAAGCTGGAATTTTGGTTAGCTTAGAAGTTAAGCTAGGTAGTTCGAGTAGTGTGGCAGTTAGATATTTTATGTTTGTATTGTTGACCTATAAACACTACATATATGACTATCTTCCATTTTGGAAGGTAATGAATGATTTCATTTTCCTGAAAACTTTTGCTCTTTCTCACGCTAATATGGTATCAGACAAAAATTTATTCCTCCTGCTCAGAGTTCTTCTCTAAGTTTCAAACATGGTGAATACTCGATCCAACAGTGAAAATCGAGATGATTCTCTCCCTGATCATCTCACAAATCCGTCCAATCCACTCTACCTTCATCCTGGAGAAAATCCGACTTTGATTCTGGTTCCAACACTCCTCACTAAGAAGAACTATCATTCATGGCGTCACAACATGATCGCAATGCTAGAATAAAAAAATAAAGATATGTTCATTGACAGATCGTTTCCTTCTCTAGTTTCAACCGATCCTCTTCGCGAACCATGGAGACACTGCAACCGAATGGTGATGGCTTGGCTAACACGATCCATGTCTTCGTCAATTGCTCAGTTGGTCATCTATTTTGACACCGCATGTCCGCATCAGAAATCTGGAAAGACCTTAATGACTGATTCTCACATGGCAATGTATTTCGCATAACGGATCTCCAGGAAGGAATTCAAAATTTACATCAAGGTACATCCTCCACCAATGAATACTATACACGACTCACAACTCTTTGGAAAGAGCTTGAACAATATCGCACCGTTCTCGTATGCAAATGTTCATCACCCTGTCAATGTGGAGTTCTTCAGAAAATTATCAAGGAAAGGGAAAATGATTCTGTATTTCTTCATAGGTTGAATGAAGAATTTGCTCACACACGTTCTCAAATCATGATAATTTGTCCAATGCCTTCACTCACAAAAACCTTCAACATCATACAACAACAAGAGCGTGAATTTGGTGTGAATTCTTCCACTTCTTAGTCCTCCAACACAACTGTGCTAACAGCTTTCAATGAGTCCAATTTCACACATCAATCTCGTGGTGGTTACAATTCATCTCGTGGACGAACATCTAATTCGCGTGGTGGTTATAACAACAATCGTGGAGGAAGAGGATTATTTACATCATGTGCTATTTGTTCCTAATTTTTCTGCATATTTGATTTCTATTCCCAAACTCCTTTCTGGTAATCATCATATGGTTATCTTTGATCACTCAACTTGCTTCATTTTGCAGAAAATCACTTTGAAGAAGATTGGCATAGCTAAAAAGCATCAAGGCCCGTTTTACCTTTCTTTTGATAATCAGTTGATTACTAAATCATGTAATAAAGTTGATTCAAACTCTATGATTCCACATCATAGCATAGCTAATCATGTAGACACATCTTTGTTATGGCACCTTCAATTGGGTCATGTTTCTGACACTGTTTTCAAACAATTGTCCACTCAATATAGCTACATTCCATATTCTTCTTTTCACTGTTGTGATGTTTGTCATTTTTCTAGACAAAAGAAATTACCTTACTCTAAAAGTACAACAAAGTCTGTCAGGTTCTTTGAGCTTATTCACATTGATATATGGGGTTCACTGTGGTAGATGACTTTACCAGATTCACTTGGACCCACCTTTTCAGAACTAAAACTGAAGTCAGACCTATATTACAGAACTTCATTCTGAAAATTGAAAACCAATTTGATACAAAACTCAAAAGAATCAGGTCTGACAATGGTAAGGAGTTTCTCCTACCAGAATTCTACAATACCAAAGGAATTATTCATGAAACTTCATGTGTTGAATGTCCTCAACAAAATTCTGTTGTAGAAAGAAAACATCAACACATTCTAAATGTCACTAGAGCCCTGTTATTTCAAGCCAAACTTCCAAAAAATTTATAGTCATTTGCTGTCAAATATGCCATCCATATCATGAATCGAATACCCTTTCCAATACTAGCTCAAAAATCTCCCTTTGAAATGGTTTTTCTTTCAAACCTGACCTTACAGAATTGAAAGTTTTTGGTTGTCTTGCTTTTGCATCCACACTCACTTCAAACAGAACTAAGCTTGATAGCAGATCTCCCAAATTCATTTTTCTAAGTTTCAAGGATAGTACCAAAGGATACATCCTTTATAACCTCCATTCTTGCACTCTTCTTGTTTCCAGAAATGTCATTATATATGACACACAATTTCCCTTTCATCCACACACTTAATCTTTTGATCAATATGATTTCAATCTAAATGACTCTTCTCCCACTTCATCTCTTGATAACACTCCCAATCTCATAACTTCCGATCCTCATCCTCACTCAAACCATAATTTTAGTAATCAGACAACTAAAAGAATCAGGAAAGCTCCAGGTTACCTTGATGCTTATTATAGTGTCCATACTTCAAATTCTTCTTCAACACCTTATTCATTACAAAATCATCTTCAACTCCCCAATTGTTCTCCTAGCTACAATTCATTCTGCCATTCCCTTTTAACTTATTCTGATCCTTCTTTATTTAAACAAGCCAATGAACATGAATGCTGGAGAAAAGCAATGAGCAATGAGATTACTGCTCTTGAAAACAATAACACTTGGTCCTTAGTAAAACTACCTCCTGGCAAGAAAGCAGTAGGTTGTAAATGGGCTTATAAGGTTAAGTTTAAGGCAGATGGTTCTATTGAAAGATATAAAACTCGTTTGGTAGCAAAGGGGTTCACTCAAACTGAAGGAGTTGATTTCTTTGAGACTTACTCCCCTGTAGCTAAACTCACAACCATGAGGTTACTATTATCATTAGCTTGCTCCAACAAATGGTATCTTGAACAAATAGACATTGATAATGCCTTCTTACATGGCAATTTACAAGAAGAAGTCTGTATGAGACCCCCACCTGGTTTATATCTCCCTAAACAGGATCTAGTATGCAAACCCAGAGCTTAAACAAGTAAGCAGGCAATGGAATCAAAAACTCATATCTGCTCTTCATACTCTTGGTTATACCCAGAGCTTATCTGACTATTCTTTGCTTGTCAAACAAACTGCTAGTTCCATAAATGCTTTGCTAGTTTATGTTTATGATGTGATTCTTATTGGTAATGATCATGCTGAAATCAAGAGAGTCAAAGCTTTCCATCAACAGTTTCATATCAAAGACTTAAGCAATTTGAAATACTTTCTTGGATTTGAGGTTGCTAGATCAAAGAAAGGAATAATTCTGAATCAAAGAAAGTACTGCCTTGAGTTAATTGATGAAATTGGGCTCTTTGGTTGTAAACCCGCTTCTACTCCAATAGATCTTGCTCACAAACTATCTGCTGATAATGGAGACCTCATGGAAAAACCCACTTCTTATAGAAGATTAATAGGGCGTCTCATATATCTCACTAATACCAGACCTGATATCACATTTGCTGTACAACAGCTTAGTCAGTTTGTCTATTCACCAAGAGAACCTCATTTCCATGCAGCCTTAAGAATTCTTAAATATCTCAAAAACTCCCCTTCTCTTGGATTATTCTTATCATCCTCTAATAATCTCCAGATACAAGCCTTTTCAGACTCTGATTGGGCATCTTGTCCTAACACAAGAAGATCTATCACAGGATTCTGCATTTTCTTAGGCAATTCCTTGTTGTCCTGGAAGTCAAAGAAACAAACAACTATCTCAAGGTCATCTTCAGAAGCTGAATATAGAGCTTTAACATCATTTACATGTGAATTACAATGGATCCAGTTTCTTCTTAGAGATCTTCATGTTTCAGCTACACTACCATTCCATGTTTATAGTGATAGCCAATCAACAAAGAATCCTACATTCCATGAACGAACAAAACACATAGAAGTAGATTGCCACTTTGTTCGAGTCAAGATACAACAAGGACAGCTCAAGCTATTTTTTGTTCCTACTAACTGCCAGTTAGCAGACTGTTTCACCAAAGCTCTCTTACCTACCATGTTTCATACAAATATCTCCAAGCTGCATCTTCATTCCATATCAGATCCACCTTGAGGGAGGCTATTAGCATATAAGATCATTATTTGATCCATTTTATACACTTTTGTAATAATGAGCTCGAATTTCGGTTAGCTTAGAAGTTAAGCTAGGTAGTTCGAGTAGTCTGGCAGTTAGATATTTTCTGTTTGTATTGTTGACCTGTAAACACTACATATATGACTATCTTCCATTTTGGAAGGTGTTGGGGTATTGGGCACAAGCCCAATACACCTGGCCCGAAGCATAAAGAGGCCCAACGAAAGGATCAAAGACTTCCCAAACGGTATTCGGGAGGATTTGTCCACTTGAGACGATTAACGAAGTACTAACATCAAATACCTTCAAGGGGGTCCCGCACACCGAACGTGCTATCCGAACGAGTAGTCAGCAATTGGAAGCCGCATTTAATGCTAAAGCATGACAGAAGCAAGTGTAGGCATAGGTGCATACGTGGCAGAGGTTACAGCCTACCGGATTCAGCCACGTGTCCATCTCACCCATCCCCACCCTAGTATATATCCCCGGGCTTAATACAGTGTAAAGGGTTAGCATTTTAATACTCAGAGCTTAGCAGATAGAACTATCTCTCTTATTCTTGTAATCTTGTACTTACCTACCGTTTGGGTTGTTTTAGTGTAATCGCAGAATTACTGAATACAAGTTAGCTCCTGAGTTGAATCTTATTCCACTATTTTATATTTTCATAAACTTTCCAAACCAGCTTAACGTCCTTAAATATCCAAAGCGTGTGTTGGACTTTCGGATCTTCGGGATTACACCTCAACATTGGCGCCGTCTGTGGGAACATCCCGATCAATGATCGGCTGGTGATGGAGTTTTCCGCAATGGGTCCCCGGGCTGAGGGCCGCACGCTGTTCGGGCAGGCTGCATCCTCTATGTGGTGCAGCACTTCCCTCAAGGCCGGTGAGAATTTCACCAACCTGGTCCACTGGTCTGATCTGGTTGAAGCAGGCCACTTGGAGAGTATCAAGGTATGTTTTCCTTGTTGGTTTGTTAGTATTAACCTCTTCTGGACTTGCTCATGTTGAGGTTTAATCCCGAAGATCCGAAAGCCCAACACACGCTTTGGATATTTAAGGACGTTAAACTGGTTTGGAAAGTGTATGAAAATATAAAATAGTGGAATAAGATTCAACTCAGGAGCTAACTTGTATTCAGTAATTCTGCGATTACACTGAAACAACCCGAACGGTAGGTAAGTAAAAGATTACAAGAATAAGAGAGATAGTTCTATCTGCTAAGTTCTGAGTATTAAAATGCTAACCCTTTACACTGTATTAAGCCCAGGTATTTATACTAGGGTGGGGATGGGTGAGTTGGACACGTGGCTGAATCCGGTAGGCTGTAACCTCTGCCACGTATACACCCATGCCTCCACTTGCTTCTGCCATGCTTTAGCATTAAATGCGGCTACCAATTGCTGACTACCCGTTCGGATAGCACGTTCGGTGTGCGGGACCCCCTTGAAGGTATTTGATGTTAGTACTTCGTTAATCGTCTCAAGTGGACAAATCCTCCCGAATACCGTCGGGAAGTCTTTGATCCTTTCGTTGGGCCCCCTTTACGCTTCAGGCCAGGTGTATTGGGCTTGGGCCCAATACCCCAACAGAAGGTAATGAATGATTTCACTTTCCTGAAAATTTTTGCTCTTTCTCAGGCTAATAGACAGGTTTGGACATGGGGTTAGACCCGTCTTTGCGGGCCGAGCCGGACCCGTCCACACGTGATGGGCAGAAAATTTATTAAAAGTCTGACCGGAGCCCGAGCCTGAGCCAGAGCCGAACCTTTTGGGCAGGTCTACACGATACCTATTTGCTAAAAAAATTCACGATACCTGCACGTCTGCCTCACTGCTGATTCTACTTCTTCCATTTAGGATTCAAAATTTTACCCTTTACCGCCATTAGGGAATTGTGGGATTTTAAGGGGTCTAGCAATTAGAGACCTGGACGACTGGACAGCAGCGTCAGGCAGCGCAGGGCCCGGACCGCCAGACGGATTGACGGAATCGCTAAGGCGCGCGACAGGGCTCAGGAGGCCGGGAGTAGCCGAGCTGGCGAGTAGGCTGTAGGCGAATTCAGTTCACTCAGTTAAGGACTTCAGGTCATACTAGCGGGCACAAGCGCACAACGAAGCAGTAAAGCAGCTCCAATTTCAGGTTAAGACTTTCTGTTTTTGTGCTTTTGGGCATTTGCAATTTGACTTTTAGGTACTTTTGATACTTTTTGGCAATTGAGAATATGTAATTATGTACTATAAATGTATTGATTTATTTCCATCATTTGCAATTGAGCCAAAGACTCAAGCTCCATTTATAATATTATGGAATAAAGCAAAATGACTCACTAAACTGTCTGCAATTTTTATGAAACAACTGTCAGTCCATGCAATTTTTATGCGATTTTCACTATGGTTCATCAGGAAACAGTCTCCCTGTGCTGTAGTACTGGGTAAGGCTGCCTACATCCGACCTCCCCTTACCCCACCGTAGGTGGGAGCCTTTGCGTCACTTGGGTAACGATAATGATGAATGAAGTGTATTGATTTATCCAATATCCATGAGTTAGTTTATTGATTTATGTTTGTAAAAAATAGATTGATTATATTATTTATTTTCCAAATGCTTAGATTGCATACACAATTTGATTGATTATACCTGTGATTGTTGCTGTTGCATAGAGAACTTTTTCTAATTGTTGAGAAAAAGTTATTTCCAATCAATCATGTCTGAATATAGATTAGCTGGTATGGTTATGCTTTCGATTGAAAAGAATGTTAGCTACTCTTGATTGTAGTGATGCTCTTACGATTTTTTTCTTCAAAAATCAAGAACAACAAGCTATTAGAGTATATCCTTTTTTTGTCAAGTTGGAATGATTTACATTCAAAGTTTTTTCCTGAACATTCATAATATATAATGCATTTTGTATGTATTTTACTTCAATTTATTTCATATTATAGTTTGAGCGTCTAGGGCCTCAAAATTGCTGTAGACTGCCCTGACCCCGCCTGGATATACCCTTCATTCAGAATCTCTCCATTCTTGTGTCTTCATAGCATGGATCTATACCTCAACAACTCTGCAATCCGCAAACTGCATACCTCTCTAAGCCCGTATGGCCGTATCTGCAATTCCTTTTCAAGCTATGCTCTGGTCATGAATTCCCACAAAATCTCTTTTTTATTTTAAAGTATTTATTTTTTTTGCAGCTTTTTACCGCACGGAGTATTCTAAAGTTTGCTGTTTCCCGGCACTGTATTTGTTCCCGTCCCTGGCTAGGCCGAGAGGCCCGAAATATGTATGCTCTTTGTATGTGGCCAGTCACACGCCATGTGAAGTGGTGTCCTACAATTGTCACTGTATCGTCCTCCTGATTTTGTGCCAGGGTCTGGCATGTCCCTGCTTCATAGCTATGCACTACATCGAAAGTTGCAGGTTTATGCTGTATCCGGATGTATCAAGAAGGCTATTGAGGCATTGAGTTCTATGAGGTGCGTCTCCTGGAAGCCTACTGTTCATGATTATAATTCATTAATTTATTGCAACATGAGGTCAAAATTTGTATCCATAGATGAAATAGTAGAGGTATATTTGGGAATGAAGAGATTTGGGCCTTCCCCTAATGCAATTACATTTAACACCATGCTGAATGGGCTGATCTCATTGGGGAGGTTGAGAGATGCAATTTGGATAAGCAAGGATATGCGGGAAATTGGCTTCTTACCATCATTTAGTATGCTATCCAAGTTGTTGAAGAAATCATTTATTTTGGGCAGTTTGAGTGATTCGTTCAGCATTTTTGAGTTTATGTTGAACTTGGGATGTATTCCTACAGAACCATGTTTGGTGAAATTATTTGTTGCTCTCTGCAAAGATGATCCAAATATTCCTCCAACAGCTTTTGTTGTTCTCACTGTTCTTTTAAGCAAAAAGGATTGTTTCCAAGGATCACGTGACTTTAACCCTATATTCTGGGCATTATGCAAGTCCAATCATATTGATTATGCATTAGCCTTTCTTTGCTATTTAAAAAAGATGGGGTTTAGATGTGATGTTTACTCGTACACCGCATTAGTTTATGGGTTTTGTAGGAAGAAGTCGTGGAAAGAAGCATTTGAATGCTTAGATGAGATGGAAGTTGAAGGGCATGAGCCTAATGTGATAACATATACTATTGTTATAAAGTCTCTCTCTGATGATGGGAAACTTAAAGAATCATTGGACCTATTGAAGATGATGGAAGAAATTAAGGGATGTAGTCCAGACTTGGTTACATATAATGTTGTTCTCCGAGCACTTTGCCAACACAATAGGCGACACTTCAAGATAGGCGAGCTTGTCCAAATTATTGATGGAAAAGGGTTCACGCCTGACCAATATACTTATGCTGCTATAGCGGTTGGTTTGTTGAAAAGGAGAAAATTAAGTGTAGCCGAAAGGCTCATTCGTCGAATTATTTCTTCAAGTTGCTGCTTTGTCGATGTTGTGATATATAATATATACTTGAATATTTTGTGTAAAGGTAACAGAACACAAGAAGCACTCTCTATGGTGAATAACATGACGGGAATAGGCTTCAGTCCGACGATTGTGTCCTACAACACGATATTGAAAGGAATATGCAATGAGAAACAAATTGATGAAGCTATGGAGATTTTTTACCAGATTGGTTGGCCCGTAGATTTGATTTCCTTCAATACATTGTTGGCTGCTGCATGTGAACAAGGAGATTCCACAATAATACAAAGGATCTTATACATAATGGAATATGAAGGGTTTGAACTCGATGTAGTGAGTTCAACTTGTTTGATTCTGTATTTTTGCAATGCTTTAGAGATCACACCGTTTGTGAAATTTTTAGATCATGTAATTGGTGAAGGCTTTCATATTAGTATAGGGACATTTAATGCTCTCATGAGCAGCCTGTGCAAGAAGAGATTAGTTGGAAAAGCATACACTATATATTCATATTTTAGAAGTAAAGGGATTTCACCAGATGTCACAACTTATGATATTCTTCTTCGTGGGTTGATAAAAGAAAGGGATTATTTTCTTGTAGATAAGTTGTTATGTGATATGTGCGAGCAGAAATTAAAGCCTGATGTTTTCACAAACGGGGTCATGTATAGATTTTGTAAAGAAGGCATGTCTCCTTTTGACCTTCAATTGAGGTATCATATGCATGAAAATGGGATCAACCAGACTGAGCAAACTTACTTTAGCTACGGATAGGTCCAGTTGTGGCAGGTATGGCGTAAAAGAACAGAAAATGAGTTTTGGGATGTTTGACCTGGTGGCCCTATTATCTGGATGTCCTTCAGTTTCCCATGCTTAGTGCATTGGAGGTCAAAGAAATTCGAACGTCCTCTATATGGAATTGGAGTAAATGGATAATAAATACAAGGTATAACTATTATCCTATATATGCATTATTATTGTTAGTATTTATCATGTTTGAAGGGTATGCATGATTTTTTATGTTATTATTTTATTTTTTACATTAGATTGTTTTGAAAAGAAAGAGATTTTCAATCCTAATACAAACAGCACTATATTAGTAATTAAAAAATAATCCTCCTCTCCCATACCCTCCAAAATCCCCTAAGCAAATGACCCCTTACTCCCATAGAGTTTAAAGAGGATAATTTCTAGTTATGTACTTGTGTCAATGATGATTTAGTCTTCTTTTTTTACTTGATCTTTTATTCTCATGTTGCCATATTTGGTGTGACTTGATCTTGGAGAAGAATTACTCAAGAATTTGTACGTTCTTTGTTAAGTTGTTCATTTGTTCCCCATCTTTCTCCTTCAAAATCATCTTAAGCTATAAGGCCTATAACTACTATAAACATTATTTATTAAATCCTGACTTGCGTTTTGTTAGTGTTCACTTATTTCAGGACCCTAGACCGTTTACTCATGTGATATCTCTTCATTGAGATGGGAAGTATACAGAAAAATTTCCCAAAATGGTTTACAAGGACGATAAATTATGCATAATGCTTGTGAATGCCGCACAGTAAAACAGCTCTGCATAAGATCCAAGCAGCCTTGCCTAGGTATTTACTAGAAGTTTGTCAACATATGCCCTAAGGTATCTCTGGGATTTGCACATAGGAAAGAGTTCCTTACATTAACAATATCCTGACAAACAACCTAGATGAAAATGTGTTAATTGTTTTCAGGCTCTCAATTGGTATTAATCAATGTAGTGGACATTCAGTTGGGATTTCAATTCGATGAAACGAGTTTGGGAATTCTTATGTTCAGCAATTGGGAGTGTCGCCTTTTCTTGTAAGAATCTCTAAGCTGGTAAGTATATTCACTCCTTTGATGGACTAGTAAATCAAGAGACTTGGTCCCTTCCTTTCTATCCTTAATGTTAAGAGGATCGATTCATTGTCCACCAATTTCTTCAGACCAACATGACTTTTTTTTGCTAAGGCTCCGCCTGGTAAGTCTTATGGTTGAAATTGATTTTTTTAAAAGAAAAGTATTTGTCAAAATGAAGGGGAGCCTTAGTGCACTTGTTAACACTCTTACTCGCTCCGTTTCGATTTTCTGAGTAACTTGTCAAGTACTTGGTGATTTTCTCTACTCGGTGACAAGGTTGACTGGCTGAGATACTCGGCAAGCAGTAATTAATTTTTTGGGGGTTAAATCTAAACTTTTTAAACTCTAAGTGGTATACTATGGAATTTGTAAATAATTAGTGGGTATTTGAAATCTGGAAAAATAAGATCACAAAGTGCTGATCTGACTTGGAAACAAGTACGCGCAATCCAACAAGCCGCTCATGCACGTGCAAATACAAAGAGTCAAAACAGAAGAGAGAATGCATCAGTCTGATTCGATTATTTGGAATAGAATGAACTTCTAGGAAATCCGACTAGTAAATATCTGTTTGGGGAAGATCTATTTGGGGACATTGAAAGGAAGAAGAAAATGGCGACCTTGAACCAAATGAAGATAGTTTTGGACAAAAGTTTGGAAGTATTATTAAATGATTAATTTTCTTGGAAAGTTAGAATATTTGGGACATTTATATTTCTAAATTTATTTACTATCAAGTCGAGTAATCACTGACTAATCCAAAGTATGCCGTCCTGCTCACTACTAGGGCCTTGACCGAGTTGCCTGATAGGTGGTAACTCAGAAAGTAGATGATAGGTAACTCAGAAAGTAGTAAAGAAACTGTATATTGCTAATGTTTTCTCAGAACTTCAAAGTGTATCAATGGTGGAATTACAACTGAAAATCAAGAAAAACGACTCTTCGAGAGGTCCTGCTCTTCAGTCTATTTCTAACTGACTAACAGCCTGCTCTTCTTACTCACCCCCTCCTATTTATACTATTCTAGTATTCTTCTTATTTATTATTATTTTACCCGGGTCCCTATCATATCTCCCCCCTTTAAGCAACCACCTTGTCTTCAAGATGGGTGATAGGAAACTGGAAATCATGCTTCATCCTGGCGCCTCTTCCTTCCCAATACCTCACTGTTTGCTGGACAGGAGCTTCCATACTTGAATCTTCCTCCTCACTTCTTCTAGCAAAAGCATCAATAGATCCTCTACCTTCAGAACATCAGTACCACCCGGGTGGCTTTGTTCATACTGGAACTGAGCTTTACCAATCACCAACTGCTCAATCTTCCATTTGCTAACAGCTCTTGCCTCAGGATATAACCCAAGCCCTTGGGTTTCAGTTGCTTCACTCCTTGAAATTGTAGTACCTTACATGAAGTATTCCCTGGGACTGATAAGAACAGCAGGAACATCAATTAACTGACTAACAACAATGGCAGATTCAATTGCAGAGGTATTAAAGGAAGCTTTCCAATAGGAATCCTGTGACTCAAAATTGATAGGTGCAAACAATGACATGAAGTGCAGAAGTAATATGAAAACGGGAACGCGGTTCGCTAATATGAAAAAAACGATACGCAGGGGGGTAGGCTTCTTCGGTACGCTAGTTCGGTACGCGGTACGGTGTACCATAAACATATACTACCTACAATTTTTTGTGTATTAAGTACAAACTATAAATGTAATAAATATAATATAATACTAGTACTAAACAATTAACTTCAATAAAACATTAAACAAAAAGTCTGAAGTACTTAAACAAATAAAGTAACTATAATTAACAAAAGTAATTAAAATATTAAGAACGAAGTCTAAGGTTCTGAACCGTGGAATTGAGTATGAAAGTCTTGAACATTTAAAGTTTAAATGTGTGTAACAAAAAAAAACAATTCAACTGTCTCTTTGGAGTCTGGAAGGAAGTACGAAAGTCAAGAAGGGTCATTTAGATTTCAGAGGTACGAAATTATGAATAGGAAAGAGTCATTTAGACTTTAGAAGTCGAATCACTTGGAGAGTAGAAGTCGCGTCGCTTGGACTGCTGGATCGTCGTCCGCTAAGGGAAACTTGCGAACGACGAAAGGGATACGGCGAACCACCTGCACGTGAAGCGTGAACTGCGACCGAAATCCGCCGTACCTGAGTCGCGACCCAGCAGCGACCGGCGCGCAACTGTACCGCGATCCGGTACGCGCGATCCGGAACGCAAAACGCGGGCACCTCAGCGATTTCTGTATCTATGTGCAGAACCTGCTGTTGTTTCGACTGTGGATAAAAAACTGGTATAAGGGAAACTTTGCAAGATACTCTTTTCCATTTGTCAACTGCTTTAAACCTCTTTTATGCACTTTAGAATCACTAAAGGGCTGCCCCCTACCTAGAAAATTAGTAGGTGAAATCCATAAGAGCTTATAGCTTTTTGTGCTGCTTCCTCCATAAGAGCTCCTCCACTTAATAACCAAGTCCCTAATGTACACCCACCTCATTGCGTTAAGGGCAACATTGATAGGGACATGGACAGCCAATAATAATAAGAGCAATAGATCTATATTAAATAATGCAATAATTTACAAATAACTGAAATAAGGGTGTCGGGCCATATAATTCATAAGTTGGGCCGGCCCTTAAGAATAGATTTACTATGAGAGGGGGAAGAGGGGAAGAAGATAGGGAGGCAGAAATTCTGTTAGGCTTGCGCATGGGACTTGGGAGAAGGGACTGCTCTAAGTGTCTCGGCTATCTGTTTCTTCCATTTCTTACGATTTCTACCATTGTAACACCATCATTTTTAGTCAAACAGTTGGAAGAGCCTCTTAGTAGGGCAGGCATAGAAACTGGATTTCCAATATAAGTCACCCACCTAGAACCAACAACAAGAGGTCCAATGCCCAGGTTTCCAGATCCCGAATAGCCCCTAGCAACAGGGTTCATGACAAGGTTATAATCCCTCTCTAAATCTGCGGTATTATCACAGTGTATCTGAGCCGCTGGTAGGACAGTAACCACTCTAGAACTTCATCTCACAGAATGAACAACTGATCTGAACTTCACACGATGTACATAAGAGTGAAATCTCAAGTAATAGAACTGAACAACATTGAGAATAAAATTTCCATTGAATACATCACTGCTATGGCAAAGACTGCCACTAAGACAAGATCCATCAGCACCTCCCTCATCTTTACGAACGGGTACATGTGATTCCCTTCAATCCTTCTACCCAATGCTGAGGTTTGTTCATACAACCCCTTTTTTCCTTCCATAGTAGTTCCATCCCCTCTTGTCTTCATCTCTGAACTTCAATCCTGTGCCTACCTGTTTAATGCTAATCATTAGTGCAACTGAATTTTGAACCCATTTTGGATGAGTCCTTCTAATCACTGCCTCCTTCAGAGGTTTCCAGGTATAATCAGTTTTCTGCTCATCCCCCCACGTAAACCCATTTATGATCAACTATGGAATGCCAACTATCAGATCACATGAAAGTCGTTAATTCTTGTTTTACTTTTTGGAATATATGTGCAGGGGTCTGGTTTTTCCACTGTCACTTGGAGCTGCACACAGGTTGGGGGCTGAAAACAACATTTGTAGTGGAAGATGGACCGAGATCAGATCAAAAGGTTCTGCCTCCACCAAAGGATCTTCCACAGTTCCACTGTGCTAATGATAAAACATTCACAGCTTATTAATGTCCCATCATAAAAAAATCACGAGGCATCTTGATTCTTGTGGTTGAAGATCCCCCAAATTTGAGGCAAATATAGAAAAAGTTATTATGCGTGTATGCAGTTGAGAAACGTTGTGAAAAACAATGTATTTAATTTTTAATTAACTTGAAAATGTGATAAAAGTCCAAAAATGAAAAGGCAATTGTTTTCATCTTTTCATTGGACATTTCTAGCTTGGTAACTGTAAACTGTGGAGTATCTGTATTGATTACCTGGGTGGCTGGGTTTTTAGTCTAGTATATAGGTGTGAGGTAAACCTTGATAAAATACAATTAATGAGTTAAATTATGGTAGTAGAAACCTTGGAGAGTTAGGGCGTGTTATTTTCTGATATAAGCAGTGTATCAATCTAAGTCATAGGATATATATTACAATATTACCATAATACCATGCTTTAACATTTTACTAATTTACTTATACCCAATTTATTTTGATATCAAAATTTGGTCAGTGAGCGCCTGAGCGGTTTTTGCACCGCCCGTCCCTTTGATGTTTTGGACCAATATGTCCACCTATTTAGTTGTCCAGTTCGAATTCAGCTGAGGGGTGAGTGAACATCCCACATTGGAAAGTGTAGAAGTATGATTTAAGCATCATCTCTTGACGATCTTTTGGACATAGAAATTACCCACACCAAAAACCTCATGTCTTATATATCAAGAGAAACAAGGACTGAGAAAAAATGTAGAAGAAATCTACTAGCCAATTTATAATTTGAAATGAAATGAAATAACAGGCATAACCATCCATTCCACCACTATATTTGGGAAGGCAACACAATGTCTGATAAGTGATAGAAGTTTATATGGTTATAGATTATATCTATCAGTCTGTATGAGTTAACCTGAGCTTCTTGGCTTCTAACTCTCTCAAAGCAGAAGAACTTAGTTTGTCTGCACTTGATTCTTCAAAGAGTATATCCACAACTTCAATCTGCACAATAAACTCAAAAGAAATGATATGGTTCGGTTTGGCAGAATCTACCAGAGGTGGTCAAAGAATGGATCAGCTTGAGTGGTCCTCACTCCTCAGTATTTTAATTAACTAAATCCGTTTCCTAATTTGAATCTATTTTAATTAATTATATCAGTTTCCTACTTTGAGTCTATTTTAATTAATTAAATCAGTTTCCCACTTTGAGTCTAATACCAGTTTATTTATTCAGGTTTCCTTATACTAGTTTAAGAGCTTCTTTATTACTTCTTTCCTATTATTTTTTTAGGAAACTTATCTTTTGCCTATTTAAGGCTTATCAGTTGGAATAATAATACGATCAGCTTTGGAATATTAATTTTTAATTGACGCACGGTGGAACCTGTGACAACTCCTTGCTGAGGGCGGGAGTCAATTAATATTTCTCATTCTTCTCAGAATCACCGTCCTTGGACTAGATCCTGTACAAGGACCCTTAACAATTTGGTGTCAGTATCCAGGACAATGGGGAACGATCATATCACCACAGACACTCCAAACCTTCATGGGCTCATGGCAGTCATTAACCAGCGCCAAGGATCGCTTAAGGCAAAAATTGCAGATCTTGTGACATCTACTTCGACATAGCTTGCTGGCTGACTAGTATCTACTTCCACACAGCTTGCTGGCTGACTAGTAAATCTGCAGGTTCACACACTGACTCCAACAGCAACAACACCTCCGGATCCTAGGGTGAAAATACGGAGTTTCAGGAAGACCAGCATCGAGTCCATATCCAGAATAAGTGAATAACATTGTGCCCCGCTATTCCAAACTCGATTTCCCTACGTATGATGGTACAAGCGACCCACTCAGTCGGCTGAAATGTTGTGAACATTTTTTTTCACATCAACAAACAGCCCTGATAGAGTATTAATTCTAGAGAGAAGTGAGAGCTAGAGAGAGAAAGTGAGTAATTATATTTCTCAACCCCCTATAACTAGCCCCAAGGGGTCTATTTATAGGAAAAAATGTGGATTTGGGCTCCTAGCTATGGGCTTAGGAGGCCCATTACAATAATCATGTCTTCTTTGGGCGAAATAGGGCCACTAATGGGCTGTGTACAATACTTAGTAAATAAAGTAGAGAGATGCATTCTGCCCGTACGAAGCCGGGCCGATGCGGTGCCTTTTGGCCGATGCGGTCCCATGGCCGATGCGGTCCATGGGCCGATGCGTTCCCGGAAGTCCATGCGTGGTTCCTGGGCCGGTTTGGTTTCTGGCCGATGCGGACCCACTGGCCGAAGGGGGCCACGTGGGTGTTCTTCTGGTCGTCGTTGACTTGAGTATGTGGGCCATGGGGTCCAGGCCCATATACTCTATCAGGAGTCCCCCACTCTCTGAGCTGAGGCGAAGCCGAAGCGAAAGGGAGTTCTTGTTCCTTTCTGGCTGGCCGTTGCGTGTAGGGGTGTGCACGGGTCGGGTTCGGGCGGGTCGGGTTTGCGAACCCTAAACCCTTTCGGGTTTTTTAATTTAAATACTAGGCCCGACCCTTTGATATTTCAAATCGGGTATTTCGGATATTTTTAAGTCGGATATTATCGGATATCGGGACGGGTTTCGGATATTTCGGTCATATTAAAAAAAATTATAATTGGATAATTAAAGTGTTTAAATGCCACTTTGACAAAAATTGTACACACTAGTGCACGAAACTTCCAAATTACACAAATAATTTAACACAAATTGCACAAATAATTGAACACAATTATTAATTTAACATATTCAAAGTACACACTACATAATTTAATTTAATATATTTCGGATATTTTGGTTATATCAAAACACATTATAATTGGATAGTTAAAGTGTTGGAATGCTACTTTAACAAAAATTGTACACACTAGTTCACTACACATTCAATTTACACAAATAATTTAATACAAATTACACAAATAATTTCACAAATAATTGAACACAAGTATTAATTTAAATATTCAAAGTACACACCAACATATATTTCGGATATTCGGGCGGGTCGGGTTGGGATTTCACAAACCCTACCCGCCACCCGGTCTAGGCCCAATACTAATCGGATTTTCAGTTTCGGGTTTTTCGGGTCGGATATCCACTTCGGTTCGGATAATATCCGAAAAAAATATCGGGTTTTTCGGGTCGGATCGGGTTGTGCTCAGCCCTAGTTGCGTGAGCTCGAGGTGCTTGGTGGCCGAAGAGGTTCTGCTTTGATTTTGGATGAAACGGTTTCCTCATTTGATGTAGACGGAGCGCGCTTGAGGATTCATAACCTTGGTGCGGGCCGATGCGCTCTTCGTGAGAAGTGTTTTGAGGATGATGCGGCGCGCTTTCTCTTTCCAGTAGATGTGAATTATGGAGAAACTGGCCTGTTTTATTACCATTTTGTTGGGGCCGGAGAGGTCCTACTTCTTTTTTGGCCGTAGTGATGACATAGTTTTTATTGAAACGAGGATGTTTGATTTCGTCTATGAGGATGATGCAAGCCGCACGCTTTTGATCTGTCATGCGGCCGAAGCATTTTGATCTGTGTATTCTCGCTTTAGCGAGCCGACGTAGTCCCCCCAGTGTACGTAGCCGTTGCGCGCTGGATTTTGTTTCTGGATTTTTAAATTTTTGGGCTCTTTAGCCGATGCGATCCGCAATGCTATTGGGGGTGAATTGTGGCTTATTGGTGAGCCGTAGCGCACCCTCTTTGCATTTAAGGCCGTTGCGCTCCGTTTTATATTGTTTCCTTTCCTATAGCCGATACAGTTCCCCAGTCCCCCACTCCTTTGGCCGAAGAGTTTTTTGAGGCACAAGGGAGTCAGGATGTTCTCGAGCCGATACGGTACCCCATGCGTTAGTCGTGAGTCCAACCCTTAGGCGAACCTGTCCAAGGTAACCCTGTGGGAGAACCCTTGGACGAAGGCCGCGATACCAGGGTCATCATCAAACGATGTGCGCGTGAATAGCCGTAGCGGTACTTGTGTTTCTTGGGGTTGCTTTGGGGCCGTGGCGTGTTTTGCCGATGCGGCCATGCGTTTGGTAAAATTTGGCCATAGCGAGTTTCTCCTTGGTTTTGAATGAGTAGGCCGGTGCCTACCCCAGATTCGGGGCCTGCTGGGCCGTAGTGGTGGCCTTTGAGTGGGATGTGGAAAGACAAGCGCTGATTGGCTCTAGGAGAGGCGCCGTTGAGGTGGCCAATTGGAGGTTGCCACGTGTAGTGACTGTTGGGGGGATGCCTATAAGTACCCCCAACCCCGAAGCCATTTCCCTGTTTGTCGTTTTGCTTAAGTCGAATTGCTGTCGAGATTTTTAGAGAGAGAAGCGCTTCCCCGAATCTTCAAGTGTTCAAGTGTTCTTCAAAACTTCAAGGTTAGGTTCTTGTAACTGTTTCTTCATTTTTCCTTATACTTTGCTTCCTAGGGGGTTAGATCTAGTGTTTGTAGGAAAACCACTTTGATCCGAGAAACCGCCCTTAGGAATAGGTGTAGGTGTTATGCCGTTCTCTAACGGCCGTAGCGCTCCCTCCCCTATTGACTTAACAGCTTCGTTGGACGAAGAGGACTGGCCCTTTGACGAGGACGATACATCCCCTAGAGTTGATCTTCGGATAGTGGAAGCATTCGAAGCTGAGATGGAGAATACCGCTGACTACCGCACCTCCGTAGATGAGGAGAGGATGAGTGCCGATGCGGGAGCGCATCATTCTGGTGTAGGCGAGGCGTCATCCAGCTCGCCTCCGAGGGGGGATGAGGCATCCTCTTCTGCCAATATTCCTTGCCCTCCGCCGATATCGTCCGTAGCAGGGGAGGGCCCCTCAGCTCCCAAGACGAAGAAACCGTATCGGCGGAAGCAGCGTAAGGGAGTACCGCAGGGACACTCGCAGCTTGACCTCAGCAATCTGTATATCATCCGGCCGGAGGGGACCCTCGGCGAGTACCACGTTGCTCAGCTGTATGTGGGGCCATATGGACGGGTGCGGGCGCCGAAGCCGACGGATCATGTATTGAGCCCCCCTTTGGGTTACTTCGGGATATACCCAATGAGTTTCGCGAAGGGTTTGCGGTTCCCTCTCCATCCTTTTATTAAAGAATACCTTGACATGGTGAATCTCCCTCCGGCCTTGCTGACGCCCAACAGCTACTCGCTTATCGTCGGCTTTCTTATCCGTTGCGGTGAGTTGGGGTTCTCGCCGACGACTGCGCTTTTCACCAATTTGTACCGGATAGGCCAAGGGAGCCATCAGAATTGCGCCGGTTATGCCGCCTTACAGCAGGTCCCCAAGAGGAGGACATTTACGGACCTTCCTTCATCAATCCATGGTTGGAGAGCAAAGTTTGTCTTTGTTAACCTTGGCCGAGGCGGTTACTTCCCGTCTGCGGGTCACAGCGGCTTGTTTGAGTTGCATAATCCTCCGTGGAATGCCGAGATCAGTAGGCAGGTGGAGGCTTTCCTTAAGGGCGATCCGAGGAGTATAACAACGTATGTTACCGAGTATAAGATGGCCGCCCTCGGCTTCGTGAGATACTATTGTCCCGGTGATGTGGACGATGACTTCTGGCCGAAAATGGATGGGTCTTATGAGCCAGCCGACGGTCCCTCACTTGGCGTCCCTGCCGAGGCCGAAGGTTGTCCTTCGTCTTCTTACCCTTCCCGTAGTATGTTTAGTTATTGCTTTATTGACGTTCCTTTGTTTTGTGCAGGTTTTGCCATGGACCGCATGTCATTTATGGCTCGAGCTGCCAAGAAGGCCGATGCGGAGCTCAAGGCCGCTCAGGCTGCTGAGAAAGCAAAGGCATCTGCTGGCGGTTCTCAAGGGGGTGCTGAGGCCGTCAAGAAGCCCGCTCCCAAGAAAAAGAGAGGAGCCGATGAAGGCCAGAAAACTTTGGCCGAGGCGGGACTGAAGCCGAGCCAGGCCTCAAAGAAGACGAAGAAGGTTCCCTCAAGTGACGAGGTCGGCGCTCCCTCTTCTCAGGCCGCTGTGGATGCCCAGCAGACCGTTGTCCCTCCTCTGCACGATCCACCGTCGTCGGCTTTGGTGGCTTCGGCTTCCCGAGTGGCTCCCTCCACTGCCGCTGCTGCCCGTTTGGAGGAGGCCCTTGCAAAGGGGACGCACGAGGTGACAGTGCGTTACCCGGTGAAGGGCGGTCTCTTTAACGAGACCGTCAGTGGTGACGACGTGCTCGCTCAGGCTATGCCTGAGTATGACCGGCAGTACCTCAGCCGGCAGGGCAAGCACGTCCACTTGTACGATGGGGGTTTGGACTACGTCGTCCAGGTAAGATTCTTCCCCATATTTTGTGACTTGGTTTTTATTTTTATCTCTGATCTCACTTCGCTTCGTCCAGGGTGCACTGATGCTGAGGGAGCAGCATTGGAGGCAGGAGGCCGAGATTGAACGGCTTAAGAAAGTGGAGGCTAAGGCTCTCTCAGCCGATGAGGCCCTCCAAGATTTGAGGGACAAAGCCAAGGCCGCGGAAGACGAGATGAAGCTTCTTCAGATCCGGCTTGATGAGGCCGAGGCCGCCCGGAAGAAAGCTGATGAGTCCATTGCCGCTGCCATCCAGAGAGCCGAGGAGGCGGAGCGGCTCAAAGCTGATGCCGAGAAGGCCGCCGAGAAAGCCATAGCTGATTTCAAGGCCGAGGGGTGGAAAGCCGATGATCAGCTCCCCTTCTGCTATGAGGTGGTTGCTGAGAGGCTGAATGACTGGACGACGAAGGATCCCGCCGGCGAAGCTTTTTGGATGAACGAGATGCAAGCTTTCTACGACTGCGGCCAGTATAGGATGCAGAAGCTTATCTATAGGAAGCTGCGTCGTCGCTTCCGGAAGATGAGGCCGAGGGGTCTGAGTCTCCCTCGGCGAATGAGGAATCCCGATGAGGATTTGAAGCTTCCCCTATCGGAGAGGCAGCCTCCGATCTTGAGTTCGTCCGAAGGGGAAGAGCCATGGAGTGATAGTGACGACTACTTGCTCGAGGGGCCTGCCGACTCCCAGGCCGATGAGGATGGCGGCGGTGATGATGCTGGTGGCGGCAGCGGGGAGGACGTTGGCCAGAGCAAGGAGCAAGCCAATGAGGCAGCGTAGTTTGTACTTGGCTTTTTTATTACTTTTGTAGCTCTAGCACCAAAGTGCATGTAACGGCCGAAGCGCCCACCTTTTGTATTCGATATCTGAAATTAATGAACTCTTTTGCCTTTGAATGAATGTGTTGCTTCGTCTTTATCGTCCTCGTATTCCTTTTTAATTTTCCCAAAATTTTTTGCCAAGTATCAGGGGGGAGTGCGCCCCTGCGTGATTGAGACGAAGCGCTCCTTCGTCTGCGTACCCACGAGGCTTATTTCTCTTAGAATTTCTGAGTATCAGCATCAAAACATGTCTCGCATGTTTGAGACGCCGCGATCCCTTATGAGTTATAAGAACGCAACGGCTCAGGTGATGTATTCCATCGTCTGGAGTGAGATGTGGTCCCAATGTTTTAGCATTTGTCTAAGTGCCACGTTTCTGTTTTGGCGTCTTTTAATTGAGACGTAGCGATCTTCTTGCCTTTGCTGTCCTTGGGGACGATGCGCCTCCTCGTCCCTTAGTGAATATTTATTTTTGCCTTAACAACTTTTGTCCAAGTCTCAAGTTTTGGGGCTCAGTCTTGGAGTGTTGAGGACGAAGCGATACCTAGTGGTAGCGCAACATCACTTCAGTGAGACTTGCCTGTATGGAGCTGTTTTGCTTCGGTTCGTCACTTGGGTTTTGCTATGTGGAGACGATGCGCCTCATCGTCCAAGTAATGGACTGTGGTTTTGTATAACCTTTAGCCGAAGCGATTCCCTCTTGTGAAGCTGTGTCTGAGGCCGATTTGAGGCTTGGTTTGTTGTGGGGATTTTGTTTTATGCTCGAGGCCGGTGAGTGCGCGGTCCGTCGGCTTCGTCCATGTGCCTTCGTCCATGGGCGACTCCCTTTTTTTTTTTTTTTGGTGGCCGAAGGGTTACTGTCCCTTCGTTCATGTGCGGTAATTTTATCCGCTACGCTTTTCGCGTGGATTAGTGCGAGGGAGTAAATACGCCCTCGGCTTGGTGTGTCAGTGGCATCTCTTTTGGCCTTTCCACGTCTATCATCGACGAGGGACCGGACTAGGCATCGTCTTTTGACGGCCGCCCTTTGTGGTCCTGAGTGAAATTTTACTGACGGGTGGAGTTTTTGTAACCTCGGCCTTAATTCAGGCTTGTCGTCCTGCGGTTTCCGCGCGGACGACGCGGTATGCTTCTCCGTTTGAAGACGTCGGACCATGCACACAGGTCCTTCGTCCTGCATATCGCCGGCCGATTTGGGTGTTTCACCGCTTGTGCCGATACGATATTTAGGTGCGTTGTCTATGCAACGGCTTTGTAGGCACGTTGTGGATCGCAACGGCCTTAGGTGCGTTGTTTATTGCAACGGCTTTGGGTGCGTCGTTTATTGCGACGACTTTAGGTGCGTTGTTTATTGCGACGGATTTAGGTGCGTTGTTTATTGCAACGGCTTTAGGTGCGTTGTTTATTGCAACGGATTTAGGTGCGTTGTTTATTGCAACGACTTTAGGTCGCATCGGTCCCGGGTGTTTGCACCACTTAGGCTGATGCGGTCCTTGAGTTTCCCTTTGCTCAAATCTTAAAAGATTGGATGAAACATGTATTTTATTCAATAAGTGGCGCTAGGCCGAGGGTGTTTTATTCAACCAATAAGCCGAGGGGTGGGGGACGTTGCCCACTTCACCACTTCTCGAGTCATTGGTAAAATTTCACCAGATGGTGTACATTCCACAATCGTGGTACATCTGACCCATTAGGGTTCTTTAGTCTATAGGTGCCGGCTTTGATGACGGCGCTGATGATGTAGGGCCCTTCAAATTTGACGGCGAGCTTTCCTCCTTCCGTCGGCTTGCTTGCTTCCCTTCGGCGGAGGACGTAGTCCCCCACTTGGAATTCGCGGGAGCGGACCTTGGCGTCGTAGTAAGATTTGACTTGGCGTCTGTAGTTCTCTGCCCGAAGGTAAGCCATTTCACGTCTTTCGTCGATGAGGTGCAAGTCAATCTTCATGGCCTCTTCATTGGTTTCGGGGTCGTATTGTGTGACCCGTCGGCTGGGGAGGGTGACCTCAGTGGGAGCCTTGGCTTCGAAGCCGTAGCACAAGGAGAATGGCGTCTCCCCAGTGGCCCTCCTTGGAGTAGTTCGGTAGGACCATAGGACGTTGGGGAGCTCGTCGACCCAACTTCCGCCTTCTTCCTCAAGCTTCTTCTTTAACCCCTCCAAGATGGTTCTGTTGGCGTTCTCAACCTGCCCGTTGGCCTGAGGGTAGGCAACGGAGGAGAAACGGTGCTTGATACCCCATTCTTGGAGGAGGCTTTGGAACAGTTCAGCCTCAAATTGGGTGCCGTTGTCTGATATGATCTCCTGGGGCACGCCGAAGCGGGTGAGGATGTTCTTGTAGACGAACTTTCGACACCGCGCTCCGGTGATGCTTGCGAGTGGTTCGGCTTCGACCCATTTGGTGAAGTAGTCGATGGCGACGATGATGTATCTGTTGTTGCCTGCTGCTCTTGGTAGTGGGCCGACGAGGTCGATGCCCCATCTGGAAAATGGGATGGCAGTGCTGACCGGGGCGTAGTTGACGGCCGGCCGGCCAGGTGCCCTTTGGTAGTGTTGGCATGCACTGCATTTGCGGGCGACTTCAGCACAATCGCGTGCCATCGTCGGCCAAAAGTAGCCTTGGACGACGAGGCGGCGCGACATGCTGAAGGGCCCCTGATGTGATGAGCATACGCCGCAGTGGACTTCTTCCATGGCCACTTCGGCCTCATTCTGGTGGAGGCACCGGAGGAGGGTGCCATTGTATGATCTCTTGTAGAGCTTGTCACCCTCAATGACATAGCTTGGCGCCCTGAGTTTGGCGAGTTTAGCCCTCTCCTCGTCTTCAGGTAGTGTGCCGGAGGTGATGTAGGTTGCGATGTCAGTGATCCAATCCTCCGGCTGGTGTTGTATGGAGAGTATAGGGCTAGCGTGAATGCTTGACATGCTCAACTCCTCCACCTTCGCTATCTTGGAGATGTGCTCAGGGGTGTCAGAGCTGAGTTTGGAGAGTATGTCGGCCTCGACGTTCTCTGCCCTTGGGATCTGAGTGATCTCGTAGGTATCGAAAGCCTTGAGCAATTCCGCAGCGGCCTCCTTGTACTGCTTCATCCTCCCTTCCTTGGCCTCGTAGGAACCCTCGAGCTAGTTCACCACGAGTTTGGAGTCGCATTTGATTCTGATGTGGCGTGCTTTGAGGCCAGCGGCTAATCTGAGCCCGCTGAGGAGCGCTTCATACTCGGCTTCATTGTTGGATACCTTGAAATTGAAGCGGATGGCATAGTATGCTCTGAATCCTTCTGGGGAGATGAGGACGACGCCACCCCCACAAGCTTTAGTGGCCGATGACCCGTCCGTGTAGAGGGTCCAGGCCTCGTCTGATTCAGCTCCTGTGGTAGTTATGGCCGTCTCCCTTGCCGTGCATTCGGTGACGAAGTCAGCCAAAGCTTGCCCTTTGATGGAAGGCCTTGGCCTGATCTCGATCTGGTACTGGCTCAGGAATATTGCCCATTTGATCATCCTTGGGGAGCTGGTTGGGCTCCTCATGAGGGCGCCCAACGGCTGATGCGTGAGGACATGGACGGGGTGAGCCTGGAAATAGTGCCCCAGCTTCTTCACCGTGTGGACGATGGCCAACACCGTTTTCTCGATGGGGGAGTACCTGAGCTCGGCCTCCCGCAGCGTCTTGCTGACGTAGAATATTGCCTTCTGTACCCCGTCGTCCTCCCTGATTAGCACGGAGCTGATGGCCGACGTGCTCACTCCTAGGTAGAGGAATAGAGTCTCGCCGGGTTGGGGCTTGGATAGGACGGGTGGGGAGGCGAGATATTGCTTCAGTTCGTCAAAGGCTTGTTGGCACTCCGTTGTCCATTTGAAGCTGGCGGCCTTCCTCATTATTTGGAAGAAGGGGAGCGACTTTTCCGCGGATTTTGAGAGAAAACGGTTCAGGGCCGCGAGGCGTCCCGTCAGCCGTTGCACCTCCTTTATGTTGCGGGGTGGCTCCATGTTGACAATGGCTTGTATCTTTTCTGGGTTCACTTTAATGCCCCTTCGGCTGACCAGGTACCCCAGGAATTTACCTCCCTGGACGCCGAAGGTGCACTTCTTCGGGTTGAGCCGGAGGTTGTACCTCTTCATGATCTCGAAGATGCCCCGGAGGTCGTCGGCATGAGTTGTGGATTGTTTGCTTTTAACGATCATGTCATCGACGTATGCTTCCATCGTCCGGCCCAAGACTGCTCTAAAAACCCGGGCTACCATTCTTGTATAAGTGGCGCCGGAATTTTTGAGCCCAAAGGCCATGACGAGGTAGCAAAAGATTCCCTCCGGGGTCATGAAAGCAGTCTTCTCCGCGTCATCTTCATGCATGGATATCTGGTGGTACCCTCTGAACGCGTCGAGGAACAACATCAACTCGCACCCCGCCGTCTCGTCCACCAACTGATCAATGTTGGGGAGAGGGAATGGGTCCATTGGACACGCCTTGTTCAGGTCAGTGTAATCAACACACATTCTGAACGTAGGCGGCTTTGGGGCGAGGACGACATTCGCCAACCACGTGGGGTACTTCACCTCTTTTATGTGTTTGATGGAGAGCAGCATGGCCACTTCGGCCTTGACGAATTCCCTCCTGTCAGCGGAGAGGTAGCGTTTCTTCTGCTTGATGGGGGAGGAGGCCGGGTTCACCGATAGCCGATGCGTGATTACCTTTGGGCTGATGCCCGGCATGTCCTCTGGTCCCCATGCGAAGACGATGGCGTACGCTCTTAGGACAGAGAGGATGTCCCTTCGGATCTGTTGGGGGAGCTGTGTCCCGATCTTTAGCATCCGTTCCGGTCGGGAGACGTCCAACGGAACATCTTCCACGTCTCCGACCGGTTTGGCCTTTGGTGTGGCCTCTTCGGCTGAGGCGGTGGTGATAGTGTCTATCCGCTCCTCGGCCTCATTGATCTTCCTGGTGAACTTGAGGTAACAAGCCCTGGCTATCTTCTGGTTCCCTCTGGCGTAGCCGACGCCGTCCTTGGTGGGGAACTTGAGGCATAGATGTCTCATGGAGATGATGGCCTCAAGGTCCTCTAAGGCCGGTCGTCCCCAGATCATGTTGTGGGCGCTGTCCAGGTTGACGACCACGAATTCCATGTCAATCTTCGCCTGATAGGTACCGTCACCGACCACAACGGGAAGCACTATCGTGCCCTCGGCGTCGATAGAGTCCCCGGTGAAGCCGGATAACGGAGTCCGTATCGGCTGGAGCTCGGACTTCTTCAGTTTCAGTTGTCTGAAGGTGTCAACATACATCACGTTGACGGAACTGCCAGTGTCGATGTAGTTGCGGTGGATGATGTTGTTGCCAATCTCGCATTTGACGACGAGGGCGTCCCTGTGGGGCAAGGGGCCAAAGGGGAGGTCCTTGTCGGTGAAGGTGATGGCCTCCACGTGCCGTCGCTTCGGCTGAGGGGGGGCGTGGGACACCTCACCAACGTATAGGGACTGAGCCCATTTTTTTCGTTGGGTAGCCGAGTCCCCCCCTGTGTTCCCGCCGACGATGATGTGAATGTGATGCTTCTTCTGGCGGGGCTCTTCCTCGTCCTCATCTTCACTGAGGGCGCCGATCTCCCTCTTTTTCCCGGAGGATCCTTCCCCCCCCTTTTGCCAGGGTTAACCCAAGTATTACTCTTGGGGGCACCCTTGACAAATTGGGAAAGTTCCCCCTGTGGGATGTCAGCGTGGTCAAGGACGACGCTCACCGGGTGGGTGAGGGGGATGCGCTGTGCCTCCAACTTTGGACGCCACGAACGATCCTCTCTCCGCTGTCCGCCTGGCTCCTGGTGTGCCTTCTTTTGCTGATTCTGTCCCTTGTTGGCTGGCGCATGGTGGGGGTTGGACGAGGAGTCCTTCTTCTGTTGTTTCTCCCCACCCTTCTTCTGGTTCAGGAGCTCGTCGGCGTCAGCGTGCCTGTCTCCGCGTCGGAGCGCCGCGAGGTATGACCGCGGGGGCTCCGTGAACAGACTTTGGGCGAAGTGGCTCGGCCGAAGTGCTCCGCGGAGGAAGGCCAGGAGGGTGCGCTCATCGGCTCCCTCGCACTCATCCGCTTCCCTCGTCCAGCGATCGAGGAAGGCGCGGAGCGTCTCCTCCGATTGTTGCTTGATGGTTAGGAGATGAGCGAAATGTTTCTTCGCGCGCTTCCTCCCGACAAAGTGGGTGAGGAAGCGCTGAGCTAGGTCCTGCCATGAGTCAATGCTCCCCTCCGGGAGGTTGTTGAACCAATCGTACGCTGGTCCTTCCAAGGTGGAGAGGAACCAGCGGCACATGTACTCTTCTGAGGCGTTTGTCATCATCATATTGTTCTGATAGCGGGTGAAGTGCTCTTGGGGATCGGTGCGGCCGTCGTACGGCTTGATGGGATTCCCCTTATACTTTTCCGGGATGGGAGCGGAGAGCACCCTCGCAGAGAAGGGGGTTCTGGTCCGTATCTGGATGACGGGCTCATCGCGCCGGTCAGCCAACTCCCTTTCCAGAGCACTGACCTTGTTCAGGAGCGCGTCGTAGTTGGGATGTTGGGATGTATGGGCCGCTGCGCGCCCTGCGGCTTCCCGAGCTTCCATGTCAGTGAGGCGCCTTTCTAGGCGGGCAATGATCTCGTCCCTTGGGTCCGTGTTGGCCGCAGCGCCACCCAGAGGGGTCTGCAACCGGGCCGCGTGGGCCAGGTTGATCTGGTGACGCGCATCGTTGTCAATCAGCTTTCCTTTTCCTTTGTCTGGTCGGGGCCGATCCGTCGTCCGGGAAACGGACCCGAAGCTTTCCTTTGGTGATCCCGGCTCGCGGCCACCCAACCGATCCGCCACCCCTCCCGTAGGTACCCGACGGCTCGCGATGTCACCCAGCCTGTTGAAGGCTGAGATTTTACCGCGAGGTTGGGCCGGTGTATCCCGGGTAGGCGAGGCAGTATGGGAATGGGTATCCACGGCGAGGACGTCCTCGTTGTCGCCGAAGAAGGTGACGCCTTGTGGACGAGGCGGCGGCGGAGGCACCGTCGCGACCTCCCCAGTTGCAGGGGTGTTGTTTTCCCCGGTCTTTGCGACAAGAGCGCTGACGACGTTGGGGTCCTGGAGGATGCTCGCGACAATGGCCGATAATGCGGCCGGGTTGATCTGAGGAGCAGCAGGGTTAGAGGCCTGCTGGCCCGAAGTGCGATCAGCATTGCGTCTGTCTTCAAGTCCGATGCGAGCATCCGGGGCAGTCCTGTTGAGCTGGACGCGAAGGTCAGCCGTCGCGTGCTCAACCTCCTGAGCATTCTCATCCTGGATGATGAGATCATTGGGGACGTTGTCAGCAACATTTCCCCGCCCTTCCTGGTTCAGGGGGCGTTCCTACCAGTGTTCTTTGACCTAGTTCTTGTCATAGCTAGTGGTAGTGTCTGGCAGCGACGAAGGGTACTCACTTGATCTGTTCTAAGCTCTCAATGAAAGCACCAAATGATAGAGTATTAATTCTACAGAGAAGTGAGAGCTAGAGAGAGAAAGTGAGTAATTATATTTCTCAACCCCCTATAACTAGCCCCAAGGGGTCTATTTATAGGAAAAAATGTGGATTTGGGCTCCTAGCTATGGGCTTAGGAGGCCCATTACAATAATCATGCCTTCTTTGGGCGAAATAGGGCCACTAATGGGCTGTGTACAATACTTAGTAAATAAAGTAGAGAGATGCATTCTGCCCGTACGAAGCCGGGCCGATGCGGTGCCTTTTGGCCGATGCGGTCCCATGGCCGATTGGGTGCAGATATCTCTTGGAACGCCTTTTCTGAAAACAGTTTCCTCCGTTTTGGACTGCCTTTAAGCATCATCCCTTCGGGAGAACTTTTCAGCTCAAACAAACGGGGGCAGTAGGAGAATATATCAGTTTGTTTCAGCAGTTGTTGGCACGTGTAAACGAATTACCCAATCAATTTGAAGTCAACGCGTTCATAGCAGGCCTTCGTCAGGAAATCCGTTTGGAACTGGAGTTTCAGGCTCCAGGAAGCATGGACTTGGCCATAAATCTGGCCAGGCAGATTGAGCGCAAACAACAATCCCTGACACTACTTCCAGCCTTGCGAACTCAACCGAGACGGCGAGACAGTCCCCTTTGTCCATCGCATCGCAAACCAGTCTCGTTGCTTCAAATCCAAAGCAGACCATCGAGGACTCATAACAACCTCCCACTTGGCGGCGTCGTATTTCCAGAGCGGAGGAAGTCAGTCGCCAAGCCAGAGGTCTTTGCTATCATTGTGATGAACGTTATGTTCGCGGACTTCACGGTCATTGTTGCAAGCAGCGTTTTGCATTAGAAATCTTGGATGACGAAGGCGATGAACCATAGATTCTGACTTTTCCTTGTCCCTCAATGCCATTTCAGGTTCCAGTTCACCCAAAACGATGCAAATTACAGCATCCTTGCGAGGTAAACCAGTTCTGATTCTAGTCGACTCTGGGAACACGCATAATTTTGTGCATTCACGATTGGCTAACGGACTCGAGTACATTTCACCCATAGAAAATTCCTTAATCCTATTATAGGTAGCTGTCCTCAGTTAACTTTTGAGGTTTTGGGAGTTCCCTCCCATGCTGATTATAATGTTCTTCCCATTGCTAGTTTTGATATGATTTTTGGGGTCCAGTAGTTACGAGGCTTAGGCGCGATCTTCTGGAATTTTAACAATCTGTCTATGCAATTCTATTGGATGGGTGCAACCTCATATGGCACGGCAAACCAACGACCAAATGTTTGATGGCTCCATGACCACACCAGTATAGCACCCTTCCTGGTATGATCACACTCGGTGGGGAGGTTTCAGCAACTCGTGCAGAGGAGACGGAGGCACAGGCGGCTTGCAACCTCAATTTATCGTATCCAGAGGTTAGCATTTATAGCTGCCTCTGACAAATTCGGAGCTCTTTGACGTCAGCTTAGGCTGCTTAACGAAGGTGCCTTGGAACAGAGTGGGCATATTGAGAGGGGTTGTTGTTTTTCCCATATAAAGTGTACTTGTTGCCATCTTTTACCGCAGTTCCAACTATAGTCAATTTGTTCCACTCCATGCCCGTGAAGGTAGTGCTAAGACGTTACAGAGGGTGCGTCGAGAACTTTGTTGGCCTGGCATGAAAAAGACCATCACTGACCATGTACGGGATTGCCATGTGTCTCAACAACACAAATGACTGAACCTTCTGTCTATAGATTTATTGCACACCTTCTAGGAAGGAGCTATCAAACACAGGAACATGGGAGAAGATATGAAGATAACTTGGAAGTTTGGATGCAACTTCCTCTTGTCTCCAAACTAGCCTATAAATAGAGTGTTCTATTGTTGTTCATAGCATCAGTTTAGAAAGTGAGAAAAGTGTGTGAAGAGTAAAATACACTTAGAGTACAAGTGTATTGGTGAGGATTGGTTTTTTGTAATAGTTGAGTGTGAGAGTTTGCTCCTCCTATTGTAATTCTGTTCTTGATATTGAATAAAAGAATTTTCCAATCCCAACAAGTGGTATCAGAGCCAGGTTGAGTTTCCATACACTGTTTTCTCATTTTTCAGAAAATTTTCTACAGGTTAGAAAATCGTGATTTTTCAAGTTGCTTGGAATCACGATCTGATCATACCATTAGATTCGTCTCGTCGATACGAAATCTGGTATTTTTGGGGATTTTTTTGGCCACCAGAAGAGGCCGTACGTGCCGCTCAACCGTCGCCTGGAAACTATCTGCGTCATCACGCAGTCCAGAGGAAGGGCTGAGACACGCCAGCGCCACATCATCGGCACATCAACGCCACGTTAGGCCACGTCAGCCGCCACGTCATCCGAGTAAGCCATCCTCCGGGAGCCACGTCAGACGCCACGTCAGCGCCAGCTGCTACCACATCATCCGCCCACTGGGCTGCTTGCTGCTTGAACCGGACCGAACCGGTTCGTACTTGTGTAGGCCGGTTCACCCATTTCCAGACCGTTTTGGACGAGGTCAGACCGGTTCCTACCATTCTCGGCCATTCCGGATCCAACAATGAGCTCCGTTTGTCCTAATTCGGCCTCGAAAATAAGGTACAAGATATATTGAGCGTTTTATTATGGATAAATCATCATCGGACACCATGATTGCGCTCACTTCCACAAATTACAATATGTGGAAGCCTGAGATGGAGGATTTGCTAAATTTGAGGGATTTAGCCGATCCTCTTGATTATAATGGCATGAAACCGGATAAAAAGACGGATGAAGAATGGATAAAAATGAATCGAAAAACTGTCGCACAAATTCGACAGTGGATTGATCATAGTGTGTTCCACCATGTTGCTCAAGAACAAAGTGCTTACACACTATGGGAGAAGCTTGGTAGCATGTATCAAGCAAAAACCGCCCGAAATAAGACGTTACTAATGAGGCGATTAGTAAACCACAAGTTGCGTGGTGGTATTTCGGTGTCAAAACACACCAATCAATTCCAGGATCTTGTGAATCAGTTGAGCACCACCGGATGGGTTCTCAAAGATGAAGAGCAGGCGATACTACTCTTGAGCTCTCTACCTGACAGCTGGGAGACTCTTGTTGTCACTCTTAGCAATTCTGCTCCCACTGGCAAGGTGACTATGCAGATGGTCACACATGCCCTTATGAATGAAGAAGCCCGAAGAAAAGAAGCCGGGACTGAACAATCATATGCCTTCGTGTCAGAAACCAGCAGACGAGGGGGAGGCAGAAATGGAGGAAGAAGTCGAGGTCGAGGTAGAGGCCAAGGTCAAAACAGAGGAAACTCTCAAGTTCGCAGCCGATCACAAGAGAGAGGTATGTCCTTTGAAAACAGTACTTGGTTTGAAGGATATTGCAATTACTGTAGTAATTATGGGCATAGAAAAAGAGATTGTAGAAAGTTTCTACGAGAGCAGCCACATACGAGTCAAAATACTAGCCAAGAAGATGGTGTGACTATGGTTAGTTTGTCATCAGACATGTGTCTTGTTACACATGGTGAACAAGAATGTTTACACGTAGGTACTCATGATGTTGAGTGGGTGATTGATACAGCCGCATCATTTCACGCCACTCCACACCAGAACTTATTCACATCTTATAAGTCCGAAGACTTTAGAGCTGTGAAGATGGGAAACACGAGTTTCTCGAAGATTGTTGGCATTGGTGATGTGCACATAACAACCAATGTCGGATGCGCACTTGTGTTGAAAGATGTTCGACACGTTCCGGATCTTAGATTGAATCTTATCTCCGGTACAGCTCTGGATCAGCGAGGATATCTTAACCGATTCAAAGAAGGTACGTGGAAGTTATCTAATGGTTCCTTGGTTGTTGCAAGAGGCCATATTTGTGGTACTCTTTATAAAACTCATGCAAAGTTGTGTCATCCAACTCTCAATGCTGTTGAAGAAGAGATATCACCAAACTTGTGGCACCGGAGGTTAGGCCACTTGAGCGTGAAGGGATTGACAACTCTTGCAAAGAAGGAAGTCATTTCCATGGGCAAAGGTGTTGCCCTAGATCCATGCGAGCACTGTCTATTCGGGAAACAACACAGGGTTTCCTTCAATTCTACTAGGAAGAACTATACAGAGTTACTCAGTCTTGTCCACTCTGATGTATGTGGACCCATTGAAGAGGAGTCACTTGGAGGAAGTAGATATTTCGTGACATTCATTAATGATGCATCACGAAAGGTATGGGCTTACTGGTTAAAGAGTAAGGATCAAGTGTTTGATCGCTTCAAACTATTCCATGCCATGGTAGAAAGAGAAACAAGGAAGAAGTTAAAGTGTCTACGTTCAGACAATGGAGGAGAGTACACTTCCCGGGAGTTCTCATCATATTGTGCCGCATACGGAATCAGACATGAGAAGACGGTTCCACGAACTCCACAGCACAATGGTGTAGCCGAAAGAATGAATCGGACCATTATGGAGAAAGTTCGTTGCATGTTGAGTATGCCTAAACCATAGTCACATGGATCGCGGTACACATCGGTACGCGGTACGAAAATGGGAGTCTGTCGCAGAACCTGCTGCTGTTTTGACTGTGGATAAAAAACTGGTATAAGGGAAACTCTGCAAGATACTCTTTTCCATTTATCAACTGCTTTAAACCTCTTTTATGCACTTTAGAATCACTAAAGGGCTGCCCCCTACCTAGAAAATTAGTAGGTGAAATCCATAAGAGCTTATAGCTTTTTGTGCTGCTTCCTCCATAAGAGCTCCTCCACTTAATAACCAAGTCCCTAATGTACACCCACCTCATTGCGTTAAGGGCAACATTGATAGGGACATGGACATCCAATAATAATAAGAGTATTAGATCTATATTAAATAATGCAATAATTTACAAAATAAGGGTGTCGGGCCATATAATTCATAAGTTGGGCCGGCCCTTAAGAATAGATTTACTATAAGAGGGGGAAGAGGGGAAGAAGATAGGGAGGCAGAAATTTTGTTAGACTTGCGCATGGGACTTGGGAGAGGGGACTACTATAAGTGTCTCAGCTATCTGTTTCTTCTATTTCTTACGATTTCTACCATTGTAACACCATCATTTTTAGTCAAACAGTTGGAAGAGCCTCTTAGTAGGGCAGGCATAGAAACTGGATTTCCAATATAAGTCACCCACCTAGGACCAACAACAAGAGGTCCAATTCCCAGGTTTCTAGATCCCGAATAGCCCCTAGCAACAGGGTTCGTGACAAGGTCCATCAGCACCTCCCTCATCTTTACGAACGGGTACATGTGATTCCCTTCAATCCTTCTTCCCAATGCTGAGGTTTGTTCATACAACCCCTTTTTTCCTTCCATCCCCTCTTGTCTTCATCTCTGAATTTCAATACTATGCCTACCTGTTTAATGCTAATCATTAGTGCAACTGAATTTTGAACCCATTTTGGATGAGTCCTTCTAATCACTGTCTCCTTCAGAGGTTTCCAAGTATAATCAGTTTTCTGCTCATTCCCCCACGTAAACCCATTCATTCGATCCCTGTAAACTCCCTACAGGAAGAAGCGCTATCAATGAGGGATCCAGCAATGGCGCCAACCTCAGGCGCATCACTGTAGATTGCTCCTCGAGTTCGTCGTCCGGGTTCAGTTCCTTACTTCCTCGGTTACCGATTCAGCTGGCTTCAACTCGACATTAATTATCGACTGGGGAGATTCTTGTGCAGGGTGAGAAACATCTTGCGACATAACTTGCGAACAAGAAGATTTCTTCCTCCATAGCGTCACATTCTGACGCAAGTGGATAACAGATGGGAACGCCTGCGGACTGAGGCCAGCTGTTGCTGACCGCTGCGAACTGAGTGAAGCAGATTGCGACTGTGAACTGGGAACTTCACATCTCGATCGCGTCCTACGTGAACTGGTAGCCGATAATGAAACCTGTGAACTAGGAGGAGACACAGTTCACGGCGAAGCCAGGGAGGAGTTGCTCGCGACTCAGAAGAAACTTGCGCACTTAGTGGCGAACTGGGAGACGCGGTTGACGATCACGATGAGCATAGGTTTTTAGATGGCTGACGACGTCTAGGGCTCCTCGCTCGGCCACTAGGTCGCCTGCGACTCCATTGATCGATGATAGTCCGCAGATCGTAAACCTTTTATCGCACTTCTCGCATGTCTCTTTCCAATTTTTCAATTCAACTCTCCATTTTCTCTCTCTCTAGAATCAGTGCTCTGATACCAATGATAGGTAAGTCAGAAAGTAGTAAACAAACTGTGTATTGCTAATGATTTTCTCAGAACTTTAAAGTGTATCAATGGTGGAATTACAACTGAAAATCAAGAAAGTAAGAACAGATAAGATAGGACTCTTTGAGAGGTCCTGCTCTCCCAGTCTATTTCTAACTGACTAATAGCCTGCTCTTCTTACTCACCCCCCTCCTATTTTTACTATTCTAGTATTCTTCTAATTTATTACTACCTCCGTCCCAATAAACTTTGTCATTTCATAAAATTTGAATCGTGATTTTGATTATTACAATATTATAGAAATTAAAATTTTTATACTTTTATTAAAATACTTTGAACAAAGAACATTTTCATATATTTTTATATTATAAATAATTTCCAATAAAAGTATATAGTCGGTCAAAATTTTGAAAATGACAGTTTTTTGGGACGGAGGTAGTATTATTCTACCCGGGTCCCTATCATTGACACTGAGTAGTGATTTAACTATTTAATTAGGGTGGGACCTTTCCCAATAAACTCGCCTTGCAGGGACAATCATGTGCACCGAGCTGCCTTTAAAAAGGGAAAACTGTCAAATCGACCCTTATAGTATATAAAAAAAGTCAACTAAACCATCAAACTAAAAAACACTCCAGTAAGCCCACTCTAGGAAAACACTCAAATTTATAATTTAGAATGTAAATATCCGGTTAACCAGTTACTCTGCAGACGTGGCAATCCACGTGTTTATTTAAACTTTTTACTTTTTTCCTTCTCCTACTTTCTTTTCTGCCCTTTATTTTCTCTTGCCCCTGCTTCTTTCTCTCCCTCCGCTTCTTTCGTCTTCAGCCCCTTTCCCCCTGCTTCTTTCTTCTTTCACAATCTCCGACTTCCACATCCCCTTCTCCTTTCTTTCGCCAGGTTCAAGCTCATTAGTTCCTGTTGTCCTTGGTCGCCTTCCCGAGTTAATTCATTTCAGATGCACCAAGAAGGTGGTTGCGAAGAAGAGAACTTTGCAGACGAGCCGTGTTGAAGACAAAGGCCAGCTCCAACAATGTCGCATAGTGAGGAAGCTGAAGAGCTTCGCCGCCCTCTTCTGTATCGCCGGTTCTACTGTTCCCCTTATCACCGGAATTCCTCACTTGGAAGAAGAAAGATAATGATGGAGCAAAGTAGGGTGGAAGAAGAAAGAAGGGGGGGGGGGGGGCGCGTCGGGGGGGAAGAAGACAGGGAAAGGGAAAAAATCAAGAAGAAGAAAAAGTTCATATGGGAAGGCAGTGAGGAATAGGGGTGTTAACGAGCCGAGCCGAGCCCGAACACCCAAAGCTCGAATTCGGCTCGTTAAGGAATTAGGGGTGTTCGTGTTCGAGCTCGAAGCTCGGCGAGCTTTACAAATGAGGCTCGTGTTCGGCTCGATAGACGTTCGATGTTCGAACCGAGCGCTCGATAAGCTCGATAAATATGCCTGGATTTAAAATTTTAGGCGATGCTCGTTAATAGGCTCGTGCTCGAATGATTCGACAAGTATTCGGTTCGTTGATAATCATATTTAAATTCATAAATTCATACTAATTATATTTAAATTTTGAAATATATATAAATTATATTTAAAATTTTAGGGTGTTCGATAGGCTCGAGTTCGAACCGAGCCAAATACTACTATGTTCGAGCTCGGTTCGATTAACTTTTCGAACTTAAAACTCAGCTCGGGTTCGAGTTCGAAAGCTCGTTAAGCTCGGCTCGTTAGGTTCGAAACCGAGCTCGAGCTCGAATAGTTCGATAAAAGCTCGATTCGTTAACAGCCCTAGTGAGGAAGAAGAAAAGGAGAGAGAAAGAAGAAAGAAAAAAAGTAAAAATAAATAAGTGAATCGCCACGTCATTAGAGTAACCGGGTAATCGGAGCTTAACATGCTAATTTACATGTGAGTGTTTTTCTAAAGTTTGTGGACTTAGAGCATCTCCAATGCTATAATGTGCACGGTGCACATGTGGCATGAGTGATAGCCACATAAATATTAGCAAATAAATCATCTCTCCTTATTTGAATGATTTTATACAATTTTGGTAAGTTTTTCCCTGCAATGTCAACAACAATGTCAACATCTAGACGGTCTCCTTGACATTGTAGAGAAAAACTTACCAAAACCGTATAAAATCATTCAAATAAGGAGAGAAAGAATTTATTTACTAATATTTATGTGGCTATTTCTCATGCCACGTGTGCACCGTGCACATTTTACCATTGGAGATGCTCTTAATAAGGTGTTTTTAAATTCGAGAGACTAATTGGCTTTTTTATGATACTACGAGGCTTATTTGACTGCTTTCCCATAAAAGTATATATAGTATTTGTCAAAATTGATTTCACCAAATGAAGCAAGTTAAAACTACTCCCTTCGCTCCATTTTACTCGTCTTACTTTCCTCTGTGGGTTGTCCTGAAATAAGTGGCACATTTCTTTTTTTGAAAAGAAATATGTGATCAACACCATTTCACTTTATTATACTCAAATCTCTACCACAACTTTTACTTTTTCAACCACTTTATTAATAGTGATGAGAAACTAATAAGCAACTTAAATCAACAACCTTCCTCAATCTCCCTGATGAAATACACAAGGATTATCATTTTTCCTTTCATTTCATAGAAAAAATTCCAATTACAATCAATGTCATCATGGAGATCAGCCATTCTTTTCATTGCTCAAAGAACACGAGAGACTTCCAGTACGTTCAAGACCATTCCAAATATGCAATGGGCCAAATAAAGATTAATTTTTGACTAGCTATCTATTGAAAATACCAGGGAAAGGGAAATAGGAAAGGGAAAAAGGAAATAGGAAAGGGAATATATAGATATTAAAATTGGGAGGAAAAAATAAGAAATATCAATACATTGATTTTATAAAAAAAAAATATATATATATATATATATATATATATATATATCTGTTCACTCATTTCTTTTACTCGTATCTTTTATCTTTCTTATATTCTTATGTTATATATTGTTATCTTATACTCCGTCCCGCTAAGATTGTCCCATTTTACCTTTTCGGGAAGTCCCACTAAGATTGTCTCATACCAAATTTGGTAAAGATTGTGTGGCTCTAAACAATTCTTACTTTGTTCTTACTTTATCAATTTAATATCAACCACACAAACCCACTTTTCTTAATAATCGTGCCACCTTCTTCCGTCCCAATCTTAGTGGGACGGAGATAGTATTTATCTTTATCTTATCCATTTTATCTTATCTGTTTTTTTCTTTTATCTTTCTTCTCTTTGTCGCATTGATATCATAGATCGATTCATGTTAGTCGATCCCAAATTCTTTTGGGATTAAGGCTTGAATGTTGTTGTTCACTCATTTCTTTAATTTATTTCTGTTATATGTAGACAGTAGACTATGAAATCTCTATATAATTATAACAACCAAGAAGTACACAGTATTGAAATCCATATTCTTGTGAATGCGGGGAAGATTTCACTCATGTTGCCTATCATTGGTATATCACAATGGATAACTCAATATATACTTGCAGATGCAGAATCTCTGATTTTACACGACATATCAGCAACCCCAATTTGTACTGTCGTGAAACTTATCCATGGTATTGACTGAATAATGCTTAAGGCTTGTTTGGTTGGTGCACTTTTCCATGCATGTGAATATTCGTAGTGGCTCCCTCATCAACCAGAAGGAAATTTCCAGGTACCTCATTGGTAAGATAAGATGCTGAGAGAACTTTTCTGGATGCCTTGCTTTTTTTCATACATCACATCATTCACATGTAGGGAGTATTTCCAGTCACTTAAAATGATCCCATATGTTTCGCAAATGTTGTTTTATGTACCCATATATGCATACTCATTCCCATAATTCATAGTGGGAATGAGTATTTCATTCCCACTATGAATCATCATACACTACAAAAAAACATCGTTATGTTGGAAATTTTGAAAGTATTTCAAATGAATAAAATACTATTATTAAATTTTATTTATTACTATAATAAATATCATTATCTTGGTGCCAACTTTTAAACCGTTTTACGATTAAAAATATTAATGAATGTTCATTGAGCTCCTATCAAAAACTGAAGTGCGTGTTGTTGCCTTTATTATTATTATTATTATGAAATCATAAAGTGTGTTAATAATTCTCCTACCTGGCAACAACGGTTCTTTTCTTCTAATGATCATGGTAAAGTGTGCTGTACATTTTCTTTAAACGGCTTGGGCATTATGGAAGCTTTAACATTAATTTTATTTAATAATGATAACGTTTTATCTTTAATAAACGTTAGCAGCAATGTTTATGCCTTGAACATATATATATGTATATATATATATATATATATTAGGCCACCTGCCTGCAAGTTTAGGGCGAGAACCACTTAAACATTTCCCTTTCAAACATTACACACTCTGCTGGATTAATATATTTTACACTCTCGTTGTTCTGTTGCCGGCATAAGCCGAAGAGCTCGTTTTATCTTGGGGAAAGGTTTTCGCTAGTCGGAAATACTTTCTTGAGGACAGCGTTTACGCGACTCGAGCTATATTATTTCTAACGTTATTTTTGCAGGTTTATCCGGCGAATTTCTCCAACAATCTCAAGAAAGTATCTTGCGTCGGATATGCCTGCACATATGATCTCATGAGGTGTTGCCGTCGCACTCATCGGGGCTATGTTATCTCTACATGTGTGTTGCGAATATGCTGTGATACACCCGCATGGGGAGCCATATTAATCGGATAAGCACTCACAAAAGTCTTCTACGTATAATGGTTAGTCTCACCACTTTCCTACTTACAATAAGTCATATTTTAACTCCAATTTTAAGAAAAATGTTAATCGTTTATTTAGTGATAAAATGACAACTATGAAAAAAAAAAAAAAAATCACCAAGATCAAGTTTAAACTTGGTTTGCAGTGATGATAATTTTATTGCGGTTGTTTCTCAGAGTTGTAAAACTTGGTTTGCGTGGAAAATGAAAAGTTCTTCTTAAGCTCACTTCGGGAAAAACTTTATCACTAAATGATGTGATTCATGTGCTCGAGATCGGACTTATTTAGTTTTGGGTTCTCTTTTGGAAAAGTTGGAGTTAAAAGTTTCTTTTGGTAGTGACAATTTTGTTAAGACCAAAAATGACGTTCTTGTGAAAAATGACTATTGTAAGAATGGACTTTTTGTGCTGAGCATTTTTGAAATGTTGCATGATGATGTTTCTGCATACTTTTGGTCGGTTAAGTATTGTGTTATGTCATATAATAGATTCGACGTTTTACATGACAGTATTTTTTGTTGGTCTTTATTTTTATTTGATTTATGAAACTCCTAAATATCATAAGATTGATATTTAGTGATATGTGAGCACCTCTAGAAAATTGTGATAATTTGAAGAATTATTTATATAAATTTTATTAGAGCATCTAGGCTGTGTTTAGAGGTGGTAAAAGTGGTTTGTCACATTTATTGGTGATTTTTCAAGATAAACTAAATTTTTTCTTATTTTATTTAAAAGGAGAGTTTTATTTGATAAAATCATTGTGTACAAATAAAGGTTGAGATATAAATTATATCTCTATGAATTCCAGAAGGGCTATGCACCTGTTTAAAATATTTAAAATTGTGGGGGTGTTTAGCTATATTTTTATTATCTATCTCGTTGAGTGAAATTGAGCTTTATAATATTTGGCTACTTTTACATAAATTGAAATTGTGTATAGTAGCATATATATATATGATATTCTTAAATTAAAGTAATAATGTGCTAGTGTGCAATACTTTAAGCTATGTTATTGTTGATATTAATGTGATCCTTTTTGGAGAATGTGTACACACTAAATGATGCATACATGATTATCTGTATATACGTTGTGGAAACAAAAATGCTGAATTTTTTGAAAAAAGTGTTTCCTTTGAAATTTGAGCACAAGAATGTTGCACCATATAGTGAGTATAATCCATTACAAGGAAATGAAAACATTAATGATGAACCCTCTAGTGATAGTGATCCATTAAAAGAAAATTATTCTTTTATTGATGAATATTCTCTTTGAGAAGAAGTAAGAAGCCAATGATAGAGAAATCTGTTGGAAATGATTTTTATATATATCTTATTAATGATGAATTTTTGACATATTCAGAAACTAATTCTTAAAAAAAAACATTTTTTCTTGGGGCCATATAGGCTGAAATTGACTCTATTCACAATCTTTTCATCAAGTGGATGTTAAAATTGTGTTTTTAAATGGTGAGCTGGAGGAAAAAATTTATATGGTGTAACCAGAGGGTCATGTGGTTAGTAACACAAAGTGTGTATGCACTGAATGTGAAATGGTGTGTGGATTATGTGTGAATTTTTTAATATGAAAAATTTGGGGTAGCAAAAATGATTTTGGGTGTGAAAGTCATAAGGAAGGATTATGTATTATAATATCTCAAGAGCATTACGACGATACACTTTTAATTAAAGAGGTTTGGACATTTCAATGTCACCCCTGTGAGTACCCCACCCCTTATGTCTCTCATATACACTTGAAAAAAAACATATAGGTGATCGTGAGGCTCAATGTGATTATTACCAAATTATTGAATGTTTATTACACTTGATGAATTATATTATACGAGGCCCGACATAACTTATGTTATCGGAAGATTGAACCAATATACTAATAACCCAAGTGGTAATTTTTATTGAGATTATCCGTTGTAATCTATTGATACAACGATGATACGTTTTATTGAGAAATATCCATTGTACTGGACTGGTACAGTGATGCTATATATATGAGAATGATCCATTGTACTATAATGACACAATGATAGTACACATTTTATTAATAGAGAATTATCCGATGCACTAGAGGGCTACATCGATGTTATTTCTTATTGAGATTTATCTGTTGTATTGCCGGGATACAATGACGAAATCTGAGTCGACTCGCATGAGATAAATTAAAATAGTGGATATCCATTTCACCCTTAAAAGTGGTGCAATGATGTTTGAGAATGGAATAATTTCCATTAATTTTGTGAAGTCAGAAGGAATTAGCTACTCCTTTGACAGAATCCCTAGGACGAAAAATTAATAACCGAAACATCTAAGGAAATGGGACTAGTGTCACCTTGAAACGAATGGGGATGGGAACCCAACTTGTGTGATTGGAGATCCCATGAAGCAAGTTCAAATGGGTAATAACAAGTCTTCCATTTAGTTCTGCTAGCCTAACTAAAATTGCCCATTTCCATGATGTGAGATATAGGCTAGAAACCGCATACTTTGAGAGGATGAGCTAAAAACTCTTAATGATTATCATAGCCCTTACTTTTAGGGTGGTGTGCAAAAAGCGGTACACACTTGATGATATCACCTATATGAGTGTGAGGTGGGGCCGCCTCCATGAAGCATGACAAAACTTCTAGAGCACTCATGAAAACCAAGCACGCGCATGGCCTTACGGCGCACAACGGCGTAATAACGAGAACTTGTGCAGGGTGAGACACGACCGTTAAGACCCTGATTTACCAATAGTAGCTTGTTGGTTTCAAGAAACTATAGGTTTCACCACAAGCTCGGTTTATTAAGACTTAATCGTCTCGGTTTGGTTTCAAGTCTACGGACACCAAACTTAAAGTCTCATTCCTTTAATCCAGCAGATAATTTTAAACTATTTTCAAAATCTAAAAATATTCATTTGAAATATGTGGGGGATTGTTGGAAATTTTGAAAGTATTTCAAATGAATAAAATACTATTATTAAATTTTATTTATTACTATAATAAATATCATTATCTTGGTGCCAACTTTTAAACCGTTTTACGATTAAAAATATTAATGAATGTTCATTGAGCTCCTATCAAAAACTGAAGTGCGTGTTGTTGCCTTTATTATTATTATTATGAAATCATAAAGTGTGTTAATAATTCTCCTACCTGGCAACAACGGTTCTTTTCTTCTAATGATCATGGTAAAGTGTGCTGTACATTTTCTTTAAACGGCTTGGGCATTATGGAAGCTTTAACATTAATTTTATTTAATAATGATAACGTTTTATCTTTAATAAACGTTAGCAGCAATGTTTATGCCTTGAACATATATATATGTATATATATATATATATATATATATTAGGCCACCTGCCTGCAAGTTTAGGGCGAGAACCACTTAAACATTTCCCTTTCAAACATTACACACTCTGCTGGATTAATATATTTTACACTCTCGTTGTTCTGTTGCCGGCATAAGCCGAAGAGCTCGTTTTATCTTGGGGAAAGGTTTTCGCTAGTCGGAAATACTTTCTTGAGGACAGCGTTTACGCGACTCGAGCTATATTATTTCTAACGTTATTTTTGCAGGTTTATCCGGCGAATTTCTCCAACACGTTATAGTCACGGATTTTAGTCACGGATTTGGTCCGTGACTAGTTTAGTCACGGTCTAGTCACGGACTAGTCACGGATATATTAAAAAAAAATAGTCACGGTCCAGACCGTGACTATGACCGTGACTAATTATAGTCACGGTCTGGGCCCGTGACTTAAGTCCTCCGATAGGCCCGTTTCCGTTTCCGGCGAAGTTTATTTCACTCCGACAACTTAGTCACGGCCACATCCGTGACTATACCCGTGACTATAATTAAATTTTAATTTTTTCAACTCCCTTAACTTAATGCGCAACGGTATTATGTACGGATAACTTTAGTCACGGCCATGTCCGTGACTAGTTCCGTGACAAATTAGATTAACACGTCATTAACACGTCGTTAACACGTGTTGGACGCGTATTGGACACGGTTTTGCTTAGTGACGGACAAATCCGTGACTAAGTCCGTGACTAATTTTTTTATATATGCAGGCACAGCTCATTGAACAGAACCACAGCAATTCATTCCCAGTATATACAGTATCCGTTTGAAAGATCGAAGGATGTAGTCTATCTTCTATCATTTTTCCTGTTTATGCAGATAAGGTATGTTATTTGAATTATAATTTTTATTTAGAATTAGTTGGTTCAATTTAAATTATTAAAACTATTAAATTAGTGAGGTTGTTAATTAATTAACAACATGTTTTAACTATAAGCGTAGTAATGTCATAAATTAGAATTAGTTAAACTTTTAGGTTTATAAAATAATTTAATTAAAATTAGTTAGCTAAATGTACGTAGTTTAAAACGTAATGATGTTTATGTTTAGTGAAATTAGTTCAAATAACATACGTTAGTAATGTGTTAATTAAGTGAATTGTGAATTGTTATTGTGAATTGTGTATTGCTTATTAATTCAAATAACTTTATATACATGTTCAAATTATTGGGTTGAATTTGGTCATATTATTTAATTTAGTGAATTGTTAATTGTGTATTACTAATAAGATTAAATGTCATTAACGTAATAATTTAGTGTAGGTTTAAACTAAACGTAGGTTTACAAAAATAATTTAATTAAAATTCGTTTGCTAAACGTAGGTTTGAATGTAGCTATTGATGTGTTAATTAAGTTAAATTAGGTAGCTAAACGTAGGTTTAAACGTAGTGATGCATTAAAAGGGGACGGAATGAACTAGTTAAATTTAGTTAAATTTAACTAAATGAATTAGTTAGATTTAATTAAACGTATGTTTAATTTAGTGAAATTATCTGCATTATTGTGCATTAGGGGACATATATTTTGTGCATTATTGTTGTGAATTCTGTGCATTTCATTTAAAAAAAGTGAAAATTAGTTGATTATATTTAGTGAAATAAATTACTTAAAATTGTGTGCATTGCATTTCATATAATTTTTTATTATAATATTCAGGCATAATGTATAAACAAAATAGAAGTTGGATGTATGATAAAGATGCGGTATTGTACGGAATGCAATCAAATTTTCTCGAGGGAGTCGGGGAATTTATTGAATTTGCACTTGAACATCCGGCTTATATGAGTGGTGATAAAATAAGATGTCCATGTTCAAAGTGTAAAAATCTCAAATTTAAAGACCCACACGAAGTTGGGTATGATTTGTACGCGGTCGGTTTTGTTCCCAATTATTATAATTGGACTTCTCACGGCGAACCTTTGGATCCATCTGTTATACCACAAACGGTAGGTTCGTCTCGTTACGTCCCTCCAGAGATGAGTGCGTGGGGAGACCGTGCTGAAATGAGGTGGGACCAACAAATGGTATATGACGCATACGGTGTACCGTCTCAATTCAACCCCCCACAACCACCTAACGACCCCCCTGAAGCCTCAACCTCGTATCAACCAGATGCGGATGAAAATCCGACATTTTATCAACCTTATGTGGATGAAGGTTTGGCTGAGAGATTTCAGGATGTTCTAAAAGCTGTCGACCAACCTCTGTATGCTGATTGTGAGGGATACTCTCAGCTATCCGCTGTTACTGAGTTCATGAACATAAAAGCCGAATACAGTCTCCCTGAAACTTGCATGAATAGAGTCTTGCAGTCAGTAGGAGGGATGCTACCGCGAGATCATACCCTTCCCGATTCATATTACCACATGAAGCAGTTAATGTCTAAGTTGGGGCTACCTTGTGTTGAAATTGATGCGTGCCCGGAAGGATGTATGTTGTTCTGGAAGGAGGATGAGGCACTTGAGTTCTGCAAGTTCTGTGGTGGAGACAGATACAAACCTGTTCGTCAAGGTAAAAAGAAACCACGACATAGGTCTGCACTGTCTAAACTGTATTACCTCCCAATAGCTCCTCGACTGCAAAGGATGTACGCTTCGACTGCTACTGCGAAACACATGACATGGCATGTTGAGCACGAAACCAACGAGGGTATGATGGCTCACCCTTCGGACTGTGAAGCCTGGAGACACTTTGACCGCTGTCATCCTCAGTTTGCTATGGAGCCACGAAATGTGCGGCTGGGATTGTGCTCAGATGGATTTGCTCCTTTTGGCAGGTTTGGCAAAAACTATTCATGTTGGCCGGTCATGTTAACACCTTACAATCTCCCTCCCGACATGTGCATGAAAAGTCATTTCATCTTTTTGTCTTTAATTTGTCCGGGTTCCAAGGATCCTGGGCGAAAGATAGACATTTATCTTCAACCCCTTATTGAGGAGATGAAAGAATTGTGGGCCGTTGGGACACCAACTTATGACGTTTCATCAGATAAAATGTTTATCATGAAAGCTGCCATCATTTGGACCATTAGCGACTTCCCTGCCTATGGCATGCTTTCGGGATGGAGCACACACGATCTGATGGGATGTCCGATATGCATGGAGAAATCAGGTGCCAACTGGCTCAGTTACAACAAAAAAGGAAGTTACTTTGATTGTCACCGCAAGTTTCTCCCGGAAAGGCACCGATATCGAAAGGACAAGAAGTCTTTCATTAGAGGCAGAGCGGTACGAGAGTGCCCACCCCCGAGATTGACCGGTGAAGAAATTTATAACCGGGTTCGACGTTTTCCTACGGCTATGGAAGAGCCAAACCAAGAGCCATATGGGTATTGTGATACCCATAAGTGGACAAAGAGGAGCATATTCTGGGAGTTGCCTTATTGGAAAGACCTTCTCATCCGTCACAATTTAGATGTCATGCACACCGAGAAGAACGTCTTTGACAATATATTTAACACGGTGATGGATTTGAAAGGCAAAACTAAAGACGGTCTTGCAGCTAGGAAAGATATGACTATTTGGTGTGATAGACCCGAACTTTCTGTTGATCTAGAATATCAGGGCAAGGAAGTTCCAAAAGCAGTCTACCAGGTCACAGAACCACAAAAGGCAGCAATATTAAAATGGCTTGCGTCTCAGAAGTTTCCAGATGGCTACTGCTCCAACTTGTCTAGATGCGTAGACATGAACAAACTTACCACGACGACGAGCATGAAAACTCACGATGCTCATGTAATAATGCAAAGACTTCTACCAATTGCACTAAAAGAGATGCTCCCTGAACACGTATGGTCCTGCATTACTGAAATCAGTTTGTTGTTTCAATCGATATGTTCCAGCGTTTTGGATGCGGTATCCCTCCGGAGACTACCAGAGTCTGTTCCCATTCTGATGTGTAATCTGGAAAAAATAATGCCACCATCGTTTTTCGATACAATGGAACATCTCATAATACATCTTCCGTATGAGGCTTTGACTGCTGGGCCCGTCTTCTATAGGTGGATGTACAGATTTGAAAGGTTAGTCACAATTTCATTTAAAAAAATATATTTATTTCACAATAACTGTTAACATGTGTATTATTGCATTATTGCAGATTTCTAGGAGAGCTGAAAAAGAAAGTGACCAACAAGGCACACGTTGAGGCTTCAATTTGTCAAGCGTATCTTCAACAAGAAATTTCAACGTTCTCGTCTTTTTACTTCGAGCGTGAGGTCATCACCAGAAGGAAGAGACCTGCCCGGAACGATGACATTGGCGAGGATTTATATGAAAATGTAGTTTCCATCTTCAATTACCCAGGCAGAGGTAAAGGTGCTGCGACACAACGATACATCCTGGGTGGGGAATTGCAAATTGCGCATACTTATATCCTCATGAATTGTCCAGAAATCTCACCGTTTTATCAGTAAGTTAAATTTGTAGGTATAATTGTAATACTTATAAATTAAATTTGTAGTTAATTTATAGTTTTTTTTTATATTTTTGACTTCACAGTGAATTCCGAGCTTCTTTATCAGCCTTTCCTGAGAATGAAATTGATGCGTTGGTGGACTCTGATTTTGTAAATTGGTACAAGTATCAGGTATATATACACACACATTAATTATATATATTACCTAATGTTTACCTAATGTTATTATTATGTTTATATTTACAGATCAATAGTCGTGGGATTGTCGACCCTTTGTTAGTATCATTAGCGTGGGGCCCAGGTGCCAGTGCCAAAGTGTGGCGGCAATATGTGATAAACGGTTACACATATCACACAGCCGATTACGGAGAGGGCCGACCAACAACGAACAGCGGGTTATGTGTCCCGACCATCGGTTATGATAACTCGGAAACCAATTTTTTTGGTGTCCTGCAGGAGATTCTGGAACTTGAGATGCCTTCTAGTGCGAAAAAAATGACATGCGTTCTGTTCCGCTGCACATGGGTTGATCCCACACGTGGCGTGCGAAAAAATCCGAAGTATAATATGATTGACGTCAACCACTCTCGTGTGTACCCGAAAAATGAGCCTTTCATACTCGCCCAACAAGCAGCGCAGATTTATTATGCAGAATATCCTACAACAAGGCGGACCCAGAATCCTTGGGTGTGTGCATGTCCTGTCCGTCCGAACAAAATTAAATCACAAACTCAACACAAGGACGTTGATCTAGATGCTTTTCAGCAACAATTTTTCCAACCTCCGCCTATTGTTGAGACGGTCAACTATAACGTCCAATTAAGTGATCCAAATGGCGGACGTGTTGAAGTCATGCCAGAAACGCACCTTCCGGACCTAACCATTCCATCTGAGCGCGAAATTGAGGAAATGTATGTAGCACAACAAAATGCTCAATATCAGGAAGAAGGTGAATGGATAGACGGTTCAGATACAGAAGAAGACACTATATATGTAGAAAATAACGATTCTGACAGCGAGTAATTGTGCTGTTGTAATTTCAATTTTGTGATATAATTTCTCCAAGCATATTTGATAATTTCTTTCATCATTATTGTTTGTAAAATAATTACTCCTTAATCTGTTCTATACCACATAAATTCAAAGCAGTTTATTTAATACTCCACAGTCCACACTTTCATTACGATGGTATTATAATATTATAATAGTAATATAAACACAATTAATATATACACAATTAATATTATTATAACGATATAATAATAATAATAATAAGAATAATAATAATAATTATTATTAATAATAATAAATCATGTCTGAATTTTTCTGATCTGATCTGATTTGCATAAAATAAAAATAAACAATAAGTAATAACTAACACAAAGACGAACAGAACCACACCTTATTCATTTTTCGGTTCAATAAGTTGTGTACATAGTTTCAGACGACACATTCTTGTACGCATCATATCTCAGTCAATTGGTTCTTTATTAGTCATTTTTTAGCATAAAATGCTTGGGTGACAGGAAAATGAAATTATAAATTAAATAGTCACGGTTGTAGTCACGGTCAGGACCGTGACTACACCCTTCGTAAATGCCGAAGTCAGGCCTGACGGTCAGAGGGGCGCTGACCGGAATAGTCACGGTCCTTACTGTGACTATGACCGTGACTATTTTCAAATTTTGAAAATAGTCACGGTCATAGTCACGGTAAGGACCGTGACTATTCCGATTAAAGGCGGCTCTGACCGCGTCGCTGACATCGTCAATTACGAAGGGTTTAGTCACGGTCCTGACCGTGACTATGACCGTGACTAAACAATTATATAAAACAAACACTTAGCGTTTTTTTTAAAAACCTACGCACCCTTTCTCCCAAACCCTAACTTCCTCTTTCTTCTCTCTTCCCTCTCTTCCAGTTTAGATAGTGCCTAGCCGTCGCCGCCTAGCCGTCGCCGCCTAGCCGTCCGCCGTCACCGTCTAGCTGTCCGCCGTCGTCCTCCGGCCGCCTTCGTCCACCTTCTTCCGTCGGCCCTTCTTCAGTCAAGGTTATGTGTTCTGTTCATCTTATTTTGTAATATTTGATTAAAATTCCAAAAATGCATGATTGTATACTCAAATGCATGATAAGATGCATGATTTTTAGTTTCATATCATTTTGTAATCTTCAAAAGTTGTATGTATGATTTATTATATGCATGATTTGTAGTTTTGCATGATAATTTCGTTTTATATGTTTCGTATGCATGATTAATATATGTTCAAATGTAGATTATTTTATGTTTAATATATGTTCATATGCATGATTAATATATTTTCGTTTTAGTGTTTGATTTGCATGCCTCTCTATACATATGCACTACTTTAAATTTAATTTCCGAAAATATTTAATTTAGGTTAATATTTAAAAAAAACTGTTTAAATAAATAGTCCCTCGTGTTAAACTTCCAAAAATAGTTTAACACGTTTAAATATAATTTCCGTAATATCCATTAACAAAATATTAAACATTTAAATTTAATCCCGAAAAAAACTGGACGAAACACTGTTTTTTATAATAGTATAAGCATAAAAAATTATTTTTTATTTTTTATATTATAAACTGTTTTTAGATAAACTGTTTTTCCAAAAACTGTTTTTATACAAACTGTTTTTTTAAACAGATTTTTGAAAAAAACAGTTTTTATAAAAACTGTTTTAATAAAAAGTGTTTTTATAAAAACTGTTTTTATAAAAACTGTTTTTATACAAACTGTTTTTATATAAACTGTTTGTATAATTAAGCTAAAAAAACTGTTTTTATACAAACTGTTTTTATATAAACTGTGTTTATAATTAATCTAAAAAAAACTGTTTTTATAAAAACTGTTTTTATAAAAAACTGTTAATTAAAAACTGTTTTATTAAACAGATTTTTGTAAAAACTGTTAATTAAAAACTGTTATTGTAATTTAATTAAAAACTGTTTATATAAAACCTGTTTATATAAAAACTGTTTATATAAAAACTGTGTTATATAAACTGTTATTGTAATTTAACTAAAAAAGTATAAAACTGTTTTTTAGACATTATAAAAAACGTTTTTTTTGTATAAACTTAAACTATACTGTTTTTCTAGAAAAACAGTTTGTATAAAAACTGTTTTTTTATTTAAAAAGTGTATAAAAACTTTTTTTTATAAACTGTTTTTGAAAAAAAAGTATACTGTTTCTAGGAAACAGTTTGTATAAAAACTGTTTTTTATTTAAAAAGTGTATTAATACTCTTTTTTATAAACTGTTTTTGAAAAACTGTTTATAAAAATTGTATAAAATTCATGTATCTTAAACACCAAAAAAAAGATGGCCTCTCATGTAAACTTTGCAAAAAGTTTAACATGTTACTTACAATTGTAAATGTGTATAAAACAGATAAAAAAATGGCCTCTCATACAAACTGATAAGACTGATAAAAAAAAGATGGCCTCTCATATAAATTGATATATCGAAAACATAAAAAAATGATCTCCTCTCATGTAAACTTTGTAAAAAGTTTAACATGTTACCTCCAAGTGCAATTTATTACCAAATTATTTAAGAACTTATTATGAAAAAATATGGACCCCTCATATTAAACTAAAAATAGTTTAATATGCTATACACATTTTCAATTAATAATACTTGTATAAATTTTTATAGTGAAAAATAATAAATATACCCCAAACTTTAAAATAATAAATATACCCCAAATTTTTATAGTGAAAAATAATAAACTGTGTATAAGTTTAATATGAGTGGTTCAATAATTTCTAATAAACTCATCCTATAATTTATCAATGAGTTGACCCAGTCGATCGAAGAATCGATCAGTTGGAGCTTGTCAATGAGTTGACCTAGTCAATTCTTAGATAAGCTCCAATCTGTGGATTCTTCTGGCTACGGCTTGAGTCATCGATGGACTCTCCCAAACGCATGTACTGACATTATGTCGCTACATGTGATGTAGCCCATCCATGGTTCAAGGCGTAGCCTGAAGAATCGTCAGGATGGAGTTTATCAATGAGTCGACTGGGTCAACTCATTGATGAGCTCCAACCGGTTGATTCTTCGGTCGACTGTGTCAACTCATTAATAATTATAGGATTTGTTTATTAGCAATTATTGGAACCTAATATTAAACTTATACCCAGTTTAATATGTTATATACATTGACAGTAGACAATACTTACATAAAAATTTGATCTTCTATTATAAGAGTTCTAACAAAAAACAAATTAAATTAATATATTTTAGATGAGCAACGAACAATCGACCTCAGCTCCCCGACCTAACTATGCGCCCATGTCCGAAGCGGAGCGCAACAACGAAGGAGCTGTTTGGGTGACCCCTGCAGATGTTGCTTTGTAAGTAGTTATGATCAAACCTTATTTTCAATAATTTTAAATAATGTTAAATAATCTAACCAAATGTTATATAAATAAATACTATTAATTTTTTTAAGTGACGAACAAGTGTTCAAAGGCATCAAAAGCATAATCGGAGGACACTTTCTTGGCACTTGGGCCACGTACTCGGATGTTGACCCCAAGGTTCGCGAACTATGGTGGAACCTGTTCAAGGTAAAAATAAATGAATGTTCCCTCCCTTATTGTATTGGCCTAATATATACCTAGTGATTAATTAATTCAATTTGTTTTAATAAAGGCTCGCTATCGTTGGACTCACGCAAACGGTCCCGATATTCTTAGAGCCTTCAATGCTAGGATTTCGACCTGGCTTCGCGCCACTTTTAAGCGTGCCCGGAAAAGTGCGAAAAAGCCTAAATGGGTTTCGGATGAAGTGTGGTCCAACCTTTGTCGCCACTGGTCTTCTGATCCGAAATTCTTGGCCAGAAGTGAATCCGGTAAGAAAAACCGGATGTCCGAGAAGGCCTTGGAGATGCAGTGGCACGGAGGTCGCAAATCTCAGAATGCCCATAAAGAAACTCTTGTAAGTGCTATTCAAAAAACCTTACACCATCACAGTCCTTCATTATAAAAAATTTACTTAAGTCTTTTTCACACCATTTAGGCTGGTCCCGAGAAGAAGAGGGTTGATGTTCTCCGGCTCGTCAAGCATTGCTGGACGAAGCACGGCGAGGAATCTGAAGCCGATCTGCCACCCCGCCTCGCTGACTTCGAAGTATGTAACATCATATGTTGTTATTTAGTAACATTTCAAATCTAACCATGTAGCATTTAAAAAATATTTTTTAAAAATGCAGACGAAGTACAACGAATCCGTTGACAGGCAGCGTGCGGCACGAGGCTTGACCCAGGAGGACGACCTCGATTCCGATGCGGATGATGAGGCGGCCATTGAGGCGGCCGGGGTTTACAAGGGTCGGGTTCCATGCTTGGGGGCCGAGGGGCAACGGATTTTGTATGATCGAAGCACCGGCGCTTCCTCTTCTCGGTCAAGGCGGGGAGAAGATCCCCGTATTGCTACAATGCAGCGTGAACTAGAGGAGCACGAACGACGATGGGAGGAGCAGCGGAAAGCAGATGCTGCCACAAAAGCCCGGTTGGAGGAGATGGAACGGTACATGCGTGCCGGATTCCAGCCTCCGCAACAGCCTTTTCCTCCCCCGTACGTATTCCACCCTGAGCAAACTCCTCAAGTTCCGCACATGGGCGGTATGGGATTTTTCCCCAACTCCGGATATGGTGGCATGCCTATGATCTCCCCGAATTTCGGTTCTATGTCCTTTGATTTTGCGAGGTCATCCGGAGGAGGTAGTGGCACACCGAGCCACGGAGGCCGAGGAGCACCCCGAGGAGGACCCCGAGGAGCACCCCGAGGAGGAACCCGACCTGACCCTGAAGACCCCCCCGTGAACCCAGATGAGTTTCTTGTTGATGATGAAGATGAAGAAGAAGACCAGATGAGTTTCTTGTTGATGATGAAGATGAAGAAGAAGAAGAAAATCCAGATTTTTTTCATAATGGAGTCCCACGAAGGGACATGTAATCATCATACATTTGAACTTTGTTGTTTGTCAAAACATTTAAAAGTTTGTCACAATATTTATTAAGTTTGTTGTATGTCTTTACTCTTTAAAATGTAATTTTAAATTTAAAAAATTAGAATAATATTTTCAATAATTCAATAGTATAAAAACATGGATAAAAATTAGAATAACATTTTTAAATTTAATTTGTAAAAATACGTGTTAAAAAGTAATTTTTAAAAACAACTTTCATAAAAAAATGGAAATTTTTTTTTTACAAAACAAAAATAGTAGTCACGGCCATATCCGTGACTACAGTTAATTCGAAATTATTATTTGTTTTTAATAAAAAAATTATTTTTTTAAAAAAAAAAACTTAGTCACGGTCGACAACCGTGACTAGTTTCAAAATTTTAGATTACACCCGCGGGCGGTCTTTTGAAAATTTTGAAAATTTTAAAACTTAGTCACGGCCCACAGCCGTGACTAATATTTATTTTTAAAAAAAAAAAAATTATAGTCACGGTCACAAGCCGTGACTAACATGTCGGAGTGGGGTTTCCGGCATCAAATTAGTCACGGTCGTTGACCGTGACTAATCCGTGACTAAATTTAGTCACGGTTATGTGGCGGTGACTTCATTTAGTCACGCCAATTAAGACACGGATTTAGTCACGGCGGATGACCGTGACTAAACTTTTTAGTCACGGAAATTTTACACTGCAGTCCGTGACTAAATCCGTGACTACGCCCGTGTTTTTTTGTAGTGATATGATCAAATCTATGTATTAATTGTGTTGATCAAATCTATGGTATTAATTGTGTTATTGCAACTTCCACGATACAAGGTTTGATTAAGAAAATGCTTAATAATAATACATAATGATGAGTTGATAATAATGACTCTTAAAACCTTCAATTTGTCCGAAAACTTTCATTTGACCATGTTTGGCCTTGTATTGCAGAGAAGATAACAATTAACTGCTGAGTTGTACCAAGTACCAACTAATATAGTAAATTATGAAAACAGTAACGTTGATTAAATAAAACTTGTTTTTCCTAGTATTTACGTGTGACAGACAAGTTATGTGTACATGGTGCATGTATTACCCCTTTTACGTAATCCAACGGTTGTACCTAATTTTGTACGTTATGTTTGAGGTTTAGAGCCCGTTTGGAGAACTCTGTTTTCGGCTTATCAGGCTTATCAGCCAGCTTTTTCACCAAACACTTAACTTTTACTTTCGCGTGCTGAATTGTGTAATAAGCCGAAAAAGTAAGGTTGGAGTTACTTTTCTGGCTGTATTGGCTGAAGTTACTGTAGAGGACCATTTTAGCTATTTTTACATATAATTTTTTCTTTAATTTATTAATAAAATATATTTTTAAAATATTTTTTTCTTAAATCAGCAGAATCAGCCAAAACAGCCACTCCAGCCAGAATATCATAAATTTCAGCAGAATCAGCCAAAACAGCCGATTTTGGTGCTACCAAACGGGCTCTTAATTTTAGGATCACCTCGTTTGTTTCATGTTTTTGACAAGAACCTGATTTTACAGAGAACTAAGTTAACCTCGATTAACTTCCATCCAAACAATGCATTCACTTCGGTTAGTCTAATCTAATACAACCTCTGTCTCGCTGGGAGGTTCCCGTGAGTACATGGCATGATTTTTTAGGCAAGTGGTTAAATAAAGTAATTTTGGTAAAAATGAGAGGAAAGAGAAAACTTAGAAAAAGTAAACATATACTCCGTAAAGTGAAAGTAATTAAAGGGAGATAAGTTGGGGGATGAGGCATTGTGAGACTTGACATGTAATGAATAGAAAAGAGAAATTTGAGTAAATGTGTAATAAAAAAGATTAAATTATTATTTCCTAAAATGGAATGAAACCTTTAAATGGAATACTACAAATAAGGAAAGTGAGAACATTTCAACGAACAAACAGAGGGAGTAACTATAAGGCAAAATATATGTTCATCTGGGTTCACATACATAGATTTATTTTCCTAAATATATACTCTGTATTTAATTAGTGAGTTTGTGTAATTGCACTCTATCCAAATGGACGGTTAAAATATGGCCAATATATTAATCTTTTTAATACCATTTTTCCTTTAAGAAGGGGAGTGGGGACTAAAATATACTCCTTGTATCTAACACTTTGGTTTTACATTGTTTTTCTGAAAATAGAATTCATCCGCATCCACACAAAGAATTATTACTTTGGTTTATTTGATGAGTGGATGAGTTGTATCTTACAAAATGAAAGACATTGGTGCTATGTTAAGAGATGAGTTAGGTTTCAGGTTTAATTTGATCTTTTTTATCTTTTCTTTCATAAATACGTAGTATGGAGTATGATAAATGCAAGTATGCAACAGTGTAACTTTTCTCTGGAAGGTACTTTTTCATTATATGAACGTTATAAATTACATCACTCACACATATGACATATATGTACTCCATCCGTACGTGCAAGTGAGAACATAATTTGTACAAACATACAAATTGTGGAAGATAGACAATAAATACACATACGAATAAAATAAAATTGTGGAAAAACAAACAGACTAGTAAATAGGAGTAGTATCTTTTCTTCAGACATGTATATATCCTATGACTCTATGAGGCACCATCCCAAAGACTGTTGTCCATCGACTTGCTATCTGGTGGATTATACTGCCCTGTGAAATTAGAAACAACATTGAATATTTATTACTTTAATTTATTACGTCCAAGATTCCAACAGTCCAAAAAGTATTGAATTGTAATTCAATCAAAAATATATATGCACAACTTTTTAAATTATGATAAGCTACACTGTATTCTTAATAGATATTAAGGATGTTTCTACTTGGACTTTTTGGTTTGGTCCGATGTGATCTTTTTAAGTCTGATCTGATCCAATCTTCCGGTAGATTTATGATCTATGAGCATTTTACAACTTTCAAAATTTGGTTTGGTCTAGTTTAGTCAATTTAAGTCTGGTTTAGTTATATACGGGACTAAAACTAGTCCAAGTAAAAACATAAATCTTCCTACGTTTTCAGTTAATGTTTTATGTTTAACTATTGATAGAGTTTAATGTGATAGCAAAGTTTCTTCAGTTTTTTTTTAAAAAGCAGTTTCTTTTGTTGAAAATGATAATTTTATGCTCATAGCGTATTCCTAACTTCCTATTTTAATACTTTATTGAATTACCTATATTTGATTGAATTATTGAATTACCAATCTTCTATATTGCTAACTAAGAGTACTCGAGTTTTATTCTAGAAAATACTAGTAGTCTAAATGGGAGCAGTCTAAAATTTTATATTCGTTGTTTATTACTCAAATTGCCCCATTATGTTTGTTCCTTTTTGTTCCATTTACCCTTTTTGTATATCCCGCCATCTTTGTCTCATACTATGTACTAAATTTGGGAATGAAAATTTGTGTGCAGTGGATCTAATTAATATCAACCTTTCTAAAAAATACTAGTAGTCTAAATGGGAGCAGTCTAAAATTTTATATTCGTTGTTTATTACTCAAATTGCCCCATTATGTTTGTTCCTTTTTGTTCCATTTACCCTTTTTGTATATCCCGCCATCTTTGTCTCATACTATGTACTAAATTTGGGAATGAAAATTTGTGTGCGGCAGTGGATCTAATTAATATCAACCTTCTCTTGTACATATGTATATACTTTAAATCCATTTTTATTAAACATTACAAATAAAAGCGTTAGATACAAAATGTTCATGATAATGCTAGCTAGCTAAAGTACGTCATCTCTAGGTTGATTAAAAAGCTACAAACTAAATCAAATTAATAAGGGCATATGCTAGTAGTAGCTTTGATTTTAACTTTCATGGTTTCGATCGATTCAAAACTTCCTTATTTGGCTTGCTGCTATGTATGTTCTATACTTTTCTTTTGTTTATTACGGAGTATAAGCTTATTATGACCTAAGGAAATGGACATATATGTCTATTTTTGAAGATAAGACTACGTCTTGAATCGTTGGAAAATTTTCAAATTTTTTAATTTGTTATTATGCAGTACATTCTACGAATCTATACATATTTAGCTCATTATATGCCACGTTCTTAAACACGAATCTCAGTTAGAACCACTGTTATTTTTCACTTCAAAATACATGCCTTTTAAAATAATATGACTCATACTAATTAGTACTTCTTACTTCCTAATATTTATAAATTTGGTCCACTCTTATTATAAACTAACTTAGTCATTGATTTACAAACTTAGCAATTTCTTACAACAAAATTCTCGAAATATGAGTAAAAACGTTTGACAATATGAGTATTATATATTTATTCTCTAAATAAGAAGTATTGCTATCAAGCTTGTAAATTAGTGTCATATTATACCTGGCTTACCTGTGATAAAATATTGCTGATTGAAACCGTTGATGGGAAGTTGGCGGGGCAAGATAACAGGCGTGCTGTTCTTAGTATCCCTCCTTAACTTTTGAAAATTATTATTATGAGCATGATGATGATTCATACTATAATTATTATATCCCACAATTGAATTCCCATTCGTAGTATTATTGTTGTTATAATTCCACCCTATGACCATGTTTGTGGTCGTTGACTCATATTGACCACTCTTGTACATCTTCAGTTCCTCACACACCCTTCTGTACTCCCCAAAGCACCCTAACACCGGATCATTCTGCCGGCAAACCGCCTCCCACACCAGCGACTCCACCGCCGGCTGCCGCTCTGCCTCGCTCACATTCTTCACCATCTTCGTCACGTTGCTCACCCCGAAAACCTTGTGCACCGCCTGAAATTCCAGGCTCTTTTCTGCCGGGAAGAACGGTGCCAGCACACACTTCTCCGTGCACTTCTTACGTTGGTGCTTGCATGAGGCACATGCCGCTGAGGTTGTTCCATTGCTCCTCTGCATTATTCTTATATCATTACACCCACCAATCAATAAAATCAATAGGCTATAATAAGCTTGCTAATTAACATCAAGGTTAGTAAAATTTGTTGTTGACTGGCCTTTATTATAAGTGAACACAGAAAATGGTGGGATGATTTATATAAGAATATTTAAACCCCAAAGTTCAATGAAAAGAGCGTTTGTGTGTTTATAAATGTATTAGTTTAAATAATAAAATTGAAAACAAAGATAAAAGAGCATAAGGAGATAGTCGGTTATTTAAAAGTTTGATCAGAAGTCACAAAACCATGAAAAGATGGTTGTGTGAAAAAAGATGTGTAGTTGGGAAGCTAAGTTTCCTGTTTTGCATGAATAGTAACTGCTATCTTTCTTGCATGGAAGTTTTTACTACAGTTGAATTGTACTACGTACTTACTAGCTAGGCTTAGTACGACTGGAATAGTAGCTTTAAGTAAGTAGGTAATTTAGTATTTAGACATGCATACATATCTATAGGTTATAGATGTATGTACTAATATGACTTGAATGAGAATAATATTCCATAAACTATTCAAATATGTTCAACATTTCATGCTAAACTATACCGTGAGATCTGCATATCAATCACACACATATACTCTATACTTTATGAAGGAAAGATTTTATAAGGATAAATCGATCCCATATTATATACTCCGTATTACTCCCTCCGGTTTTTAATAAACTTCACACTTTCCTTTTTGGGACGGTCTAAAATAAACTTCACACTTCCTTATTTCTTTTTTTGACAAAGAAATCTACATCAAAACAGTGCCAAACAATGTCTCAATAGTGCCAAACAATGTCTCTACAGTGCCAAACAGTGCCTCAACAGTGTACTCTACAGTAAAATCAAATTTCATTCCTTATTTTGTGTGAAGTCAAAGTGTGAAGATTAAATAAAACCGGAGGGAGTATAACATAATACATAGTATATGCTAATGTTCTAAAAATTGGTAGGCGCTAGTCAGACGTCAGGGAGCCGCCTAGCGCCTAGGCTGACAAATCGGCGACTAGGCTCTCTAGGCGCCTGAAAAGTCGACTTACTCGACTGTCTGGATTACATGCCTGATTCCACAGTAATCCCAGTACTAGGCGACCGACCAGCGACTAGGCGCCGCCTAGTCACCCGCCTAGTCTGACTTTTAAAACAATGATATATAGAGTCCGTTTGGTAGCACAAAAATCGGCTGATTTGGCTGTTTTTGCTGAAATTTATGAAGTTCTGGTCAATGTTCTAAAAGGCGCTAGGCGCTAGTCGGACGCCAGCCCAACGCCTAGCGCAAAGTCGGCTAGGCGGGCGCCTAGGCAGGGACTAGTCGGAGACATAAAAATTGTAGTTTTATCAATATATTTGCATAAATATGATTAGTAATGTTGTGTTTGTGTGTGTATAAAAAATATACACACACATATACACATTAACATGCATGAATGATAGAGTTATCACATTTAAAAATATATTATACCTACTCACTTACTCATTAGTAGCTTTCTTCTTATGCATTGTCAAAGTTAAAGGTACATATATCTATTAGGATACTAAAATAAAAATGTAAAAAAAAGTTTGATGAATCTAGACGCCTAGGTGGCCCATTAAGCGCTCTAGGCGGGCAACTAGGCGCCCTAGGCGGCCGACTAATTCACCTAGGCACCAAATCAATTAGTCGGAGCGCCTAGACTAATATCGGGGCGCCCAACCACCGCCTAGCGCCTAGGCGGGGATTAGTCGGACGCCTAGAGCGATTTTTAGAACAGTGGTTCTGGCTGCATTGGCTGATTCTGCTGATTTAAGAAGAAATTATTTTAAAAATATATTCTATTAATAAAATAAAGAAAAAATTATACGAGTATGTAAACATAGATAAAATGGTCATCTACAGTAACTTCAACCAATACAGCCAGAAAAGTAATTCTAGCTTTACTTTTTCTGTTTATTACACAATTCAGCGCGTGAAAGCAGGAATTACGTGTTTGGTAAAAAAGTTGACCGATAAGCCTGATAAGTCGAAAAACACTGTTGCCAAACAGCCTCATACTAGTCACCTTTATTTAATTATTATGTTATGAACATATGTTTCTTACTACCTCCGTTCTCTTTTAAATGCAAAGTTGGACTTTGTACACTATTCATGTGTTCTACTTTGACTCCGTTTTATTTATTAATGTATTATAAATTAAATTTTAAAAAAATATTGTTAAATTCCTCTCACTTTAAATTTTCATAACCTAATTTGTTTAATTTTTTTACTAATACGGAACGAGAGATATTAATGGTCAAAATTGTGTGTTGGCAAACGTGAAACGTGGACCGTTGCAATTAAAAAAGAACGGAGAAGTATTTATTAGAGAAAAGGGGCGAATAAGTCCACGTACTAACAAAAAAAGGTCAAATAAGCCCTTATTTAAGAGGCTCTGTCCGGCCGTCGTCATTTGAGGTGGTTATCGGTGAATTTTTTGATAAATTTTTTTGATTTCATTAAGTCCAGTTTACTCATACCAAATTTCAGCTAAAACTTCAACCGGCAAGGAATTCAAATGAATTCTTGAAGATAAATGCGTAGTTATCTTCAAGAATTCATTTGAATGCCTTCCCGATTGAATTGTTAGCTGAAATTTGGTATGAGTAAACTAGACTTAAAGAATAAGATGTTCAAAAAAATTCATCAAAAAATTACACCGGGAACTGCCCCAAATGGCGACGGCCGGACAGAGCTTCCTATTTAAGGGCTTATTTAATTTGACCTTTTTGGTTAGTACGTGCGTTTATTTACCCCTTTTCCCTATTTATTATCTCTACTTTTATTTGTGTAGTTAGTTGGAGGTGATGTTTCATCCTCAGTTTACTACTCTTGTATGCAGTATGTGTTAAGCATCTAAACTTGGATTGATTGTATTGAATATTACCGCTCTAAAAATTGCTCCAAGAGTCATTCATGACTTCATGAGCCTGGCAGAGAGCCGAGTTACTAGCACAGTAGAAAGTCATCCACTATCATGTCTGGGACTCTGGGAGTCATTCATGAGCCTGCCAGAGAGTTGACCTACCTGCCCAACAAGGATGGAACTCAAGAAGTCCGTCCGACCTACCTACTAGATAGGTAGACATGAAAATACTACGTATTAATTTTTTCATTGTTAATACGCCATTAGCCCATTATGATTAATAGTGGTTACAAATTTGTAATGCATACAAAAACAACTGAACTTCAATAACAAGACATGCTATTTCTGACATCATATCTTAAGTATTATGCCGTAGCTTTCCTACAAAGTCTCTGATCGTCCATTTATTTTTACCAACACCTACTATTTGCTAAGTGTGCACAAACCTATAACATTATCTTGAATTATGTGAAAAACCTATTTTGATAATTGAAATGACACAGAGGCCGTATATACTTATCACCATGCGTCGTATACACGTTTGGACGTGTATAAAAGCCTAAATTGTCATTATGCATAGACATGGTTTTTTGTACGAATTGCTTGTGTACATAGACAAAATAGAAGAAAATTGTATGGAAGCATGTATAGAAGGAAATTCCACATGTTCCCTCCGTTTTAAAAGTTCACTACAATATGTTAGGGCACATTATTTAAGGATGAAAATAGTAGAACCCTCATTGCAGGGGTAATGAATAGTGTAGAAAAATAGAATAGAAGGCGGAAAAACATGAAAGAGAATTTTTTTTTATCGAAGGGGGCTTACATTAAGAAAATAGCAATCAGATAGGGGTTGAAAATTTGACCGGAAATGAAATAGCAATCGAAGTTGTAAACCTTTCTTTATTTTGACTGGAAACTCCATTCTTTCCTCAGTTGCATAAACCTCTCCGGCTTCCTTGTCATCAAAATTGAGTTCATAGTCTTCCTCACCAATAACCATCTTCTTATAGTTATTCATTATATCATCCATTGAAAAACCCCTTCGGATTCGATCCCTGCCCTCTGTGTGTTTCGGCCGAAGACAAAGGCAGCCACCAAGCAACACTCTTCTTTCTCCCTCTGGATCCACGACGGAATCACCCACCCACAGCAAGCCGCAATCGCTGAAGACTTCTACAGCCTCCTAAAGTCGAAAACTGAAAAATAAACTCTAGCGGCTGCAAAGCCCTAGAGAGACGGCCACTATGGCCTATATATGTAGTTGAATAAGGCAAAAGTAAACATGAAAAAGAAGATAAAAAGTAGAATAGTAAAGGCATGATAATTGAGTATTTTTTAAAGAAAAATTTCCCAATAAGAAAAAGTGTAACAAACGTTTAAATACATTCAAACAAGGAAAATGCAGTAAATTTTAAGATATTATTATAGGAAAAAAATGGGTTATTTAAATATTGAAGATCATATTAATAATAGGAACATTTTTCTGGTACTTTAGCACACCTTTCAGTTAGCAACTCTCTCCATCCATCGTGTAGAGTCGTAGAGACAATTCTTAACGGATTGCCATTGATTACTTATGGGTGACGACGGACAATGCCATTAATTACAAAGAATCTTGAGTTTTTACTTTATACTCGTCTTCGTCTATGTATATCTAGGGATGGACTGGGACCGGGTCGGGCTTGGACAGGCTCAGGCCTAAAATTTTTAGGCCCGGTATTGGCCCGGGTTTGTACCGAGACTGGGCCGGGTCGGATCTAAACAATACCGGGTCGGGATCGGGCAATAAATTAAAAAAATAATGCAATCGAACCCGAGACCGGACCGGGACCAGCCTGGTCTATCCCAAAAAACGAGCCCGAAGACATAAGTATTTAGCAAGAAGGAAGAAAGACAATAAGTGGACCGAGGTGCGCCTTTTGACGCCTTTTTGGAGGTCAACTCTTTAGTTGTCGTCTTTTCCATACCTTTTTACTATATGCGAAGTTTTTTTTTGCACTGTCTCATGCATAGGTGCGCCTTTTGACGCCTGTTCAGGTTTATTTTTCTAGGTCCAGGATCCTAACACTTTCCCTTGGACTTTCGTTGGATAGTTGATGGATTGATTATATTTTATGGGTTAGTTAACAGTTCGAAGGCATAAGTATTTAGCAAGAAGGAAGGAAGACAATAAGTGGACCGAGTTCTATTAAGCAATACAACACATCCTACTGGATCGAGGGCCGAACGTCTATCTTAAGTTGTGATTACAGAAGAATATAGAGCTAAAACCAGAGTACAAGTTGTCAACCACTAACATTTAAATAAATGCTACTATTTATACTACCATGTGTTAGGTGGTAGTGATGATGTGGAGTATTATGAGTGCCTAATCTCTCAACCACCAAATCTTGCATATCTGGTGCTTTTAATACATTTCCCGCCAAAACCCCTGCTTTCCCGCCAACAATATTGAGCATGCCGACTGAGGCCTTCGTTATTGCTAGTTTAAATGATGCTAGGAAGTGGTGCCACGCGGTGCATGCCGCCGAATTGGGCTGAGTGGGCTTTGGGTCTAAGCAGATTCCAGTTCCATTTGTTCACGGGATATTAGGCAGATTCTACACTGGCCTATTACCCCGACAATGCCTTTTAGAATGTTGCTTGCAAACCACTTCCTCAATAAATCTAAATATGCATTCGGTTAATGCGAAATAACGTATTCACCCCGTCAAATAAACTCCAACATTTGTTTTTATAAATACTTTTAACTCATCCTTTTGAGAAATAATTATACCTTCAAAAGATAAATATTCCAATGTAAAAAGTTTACCCTTTGAACAGTTTTGTTCAAATTATTTGGTTTTGCAAAAAAAAAATTTTCTAAAGAAAAAATTTCCTAGAGAATTACCAAAAATAATTTAATACTACATCCCTTCTTAAATAGACAACATATTCGTTTTTACACTATTCATATGGTCTACTTCTACTACATTTTATTTATTGATGAATTATAAATTCAATTTCTGAAAATTATCGTTAAACCTCTCTCATTTTATCAAAATATTAATTTTTAAATTTTACTAATAATGAATTAAATATATTATTTGTCAAAGTTGAACACAATTTCATATTTTTTATAAAATGATGCTGCATCCAACTGACGCCATCACCCTTCTATTTTTCCCGCTTGCTTATTTCCATAAAGTTTATCCCTCCCTTTCCTCTCCCATATTCACCATATGATAGCACGAAAGATATGTTTGCACATACCGTTTAGTTGTCTGCAAGACTCAACATAATTCGCACGATTAAGTCTGAAAAACCGAACCAAACTGGATCGCTCAGATGAGACCGGACCCAGACCGGTTACATATTGATCCGATTTCCACTCCAAGGATTTTTACAATTCTGCTCCAACTCAAAACCCCGAATATTTCAATCTGGATTGATTAAGGCTAGAATTTAAATATTATTGATATTATATGACCCAAGACCCCTATCCACAAAATCACACTCTGCTACAACAAACCCAACGCTACAAACAGGCCCAAACAAGCAACTGGCTACACCTCTGGTGGGCCGCCAAGGGCCATGACCCACAACCAGGGGCGGACCCAGGAAGTTTATCTTGGGAGGACAGTAATTTAAAAAAAATATTTTTTGGGAGGGCGAAAATTATTTTTTGGTATATATATACACTACAAATTTCTTTGGTTGGAGGGGCGACTGCCCCTCTGGGTCTCTACTACGGTCCGCCCCTGCCCACAACGACTCACAAAATGGAGTACCGGCAGAGCAATCCAGAACATTCTCGTCTTTGGGTGAGCTCTCGACCTCGTCTCGAAGGACCCTCAGTCCGCCACCTTCCAGCGCCCAACAACCATCTCGTGCCCGGATTTGCCATACATCATAGCTCTCTGTCATAGACTATGTCGACTACATGTGTATGTGCATTTAGGGCTAGTATAAATAACCGTCCCTTTGACAGATGTAACGATTCAGAAATCATTAATACGACTTGCATTTCTCTCTCTAACTTAGTAGCTTTTTCTTCTTAGCTCTCTGCTTATCACTAACACTATCCCAATTTAGTTAGCTATCAATTACACATATAAATGTATTTATATATGCATTAATATTATATTAATATTACATAAATACCTACATATATAAATACATTAAAATCTAAAAAGATTTTTAGGCATTCGTTCAATTTGCAGTTTTGCACATTATTTACATATTTAGATTAATGAGATTTTATAACTTAAAACATTAAAACTTAAGTGGGTGTTTTTTTTGGAGAACTAAGTGGATGCTTTTTATTCACGAACTTTATCTTATTTTGATGATAATACATACATCATTAATTGAGCTATTTTTTTTTTATTAAACTTGTAAAGCTAATAAATTAAATCATTCATTGAACTAATCTTTCAAATAAGAAATATAAGAAATGAGTTAATATAATCATATTAGAGGATCAGGGCAGAAAAATGATCATATTAGGGGATCTTCTAGTTCTAATATAAAATACTACGTATTAAATTAGAATGGAAACATCTAAACATCATACATAAATAAAGTAACATACAAATATTAACACGGATCTCAAGCTAACAAAATACTCCCTCCGTCCCAAAAAATTGTTCCCGCATTGACTTGGAACGCAGTTTAAGAAAGTGGGAATAAAGTGGAAATGTATGGTTGTGGTTGAGTAAGAAAAAGGTAAATGAATTGTAGGCACAAAAAACTTTCCAAAAGGGGGAAGCGAAATAATTTTTTGTGACAGAGGGAGTAATGTTTAAATAATCAAAACTATTTGGCCTTTTGGCCTGGATATTACTAAAAATGGGATAAAAGACAAAAAGTGAAACATCTTAAAAAAATCCAAAAATGTGACCAACAACAAATTAGCCCCTGCAATCCAAAGTGACTCCGGCCAAAGTGACTCCGGTCAAGTGACTGCCCACCGCCACAGTGACTGCCCCACCACTAAAGTGACTGCCCGCCGGCCACAGTGACTGCCCCACCGCCACAGTGACTGCCCGCCCACAGTAACCAACTGCCATAGTGACTCTGCCGCCACAGCGAGTCCGTCGTCGCCGCCACAGTGACTCTACCGTCACAGTGACTGTCGACACCTCCACCAGTCACTACTCCGGCCAGTCACTTCCGCTCCATCCCTCGGCCAGTCACTACTCCGACCATTTACTGCCGCTCCATCCCCCGGCCAGCCAGACCACCACACTACAACACAAGCCCTAGTCTGAGTCCACCACTCCCCAGCCCCAACACACCCCGCCCCAGCTCCACCACACCCCATCCCCACCACATCTAGCTTCAGTCCCAAGACTCTGCCCCTGCCACTGAACCACCTCCGCCACGATCATTCCGGCCGGTGACCGCATCTTAGCCTAACCACACCCCACACCAGCCTTGCACCAGCGGAGTCGCTGTCAGTGAACCACCTCTGCCCAAATCGGAGTCGCCATCCACCGAGATGACAAATCTGGCACCGGCGGCCCCAAGGATGGCGGATCCGGCACCGGCGGCATCAAAGACGGCAGATCCGTCACCGGCGGTCCCAAGGACGGCTATCTAGGATGACGGTCAATCAAGCACAGGTGCGGCAGAGGTGCGGCAATCGAGCAACGAAGAAGACGAGTAAGCTTTCAACACGAAATGAGAAGATGAAGAGCAGCGGCGGCGGCGGCTGGAGTAGTGGCGGCGGAGAGAATGAGCCTGACGTTGGAGCTTAGTGTCTTGTGTCCATGGCAGCTCTGGTGATGCCTTGCGTCGAATGAAGAAAGAAGGAATCGTGTGTTGAATGAAGAGTGAAGCACCGTGCGTCGAATGAAGAAAGTAAGGCAGGGGTCACTTTTTTGGAAAATTTGAAAAGTCTCATTTATTTGGAAACCAAGAGTCCATTAGTCATACTCGGGCCATTTTTTCAAACTATTTTTTTAATAAATGAAACATCTAAACATAAATGTAAGTAAAATCCGACTTTGGTCCGGTCAGGTCCGGTCTTGGATCAAAATTATCTTGATCCAAACTTTGGTCCAATTGTTTTAGTGATTATTTAGTCCAAATCTGTCATGCCCCAGACCGCAATCCAAGCGCGTGTACAACCGCCGTATAACTAAGTGACATCACCCACGAGTCAACCTCACTTAATTACACAAGGCGTTCGAGAAAACAATCCATCCATACTCAGTAGTAAACATACATAACAACATCACATTTAAACGAATGAATAGCGGAAATATTCAACGGTAAGTCATGAGCCACAACCGGCCAACAACATGGGCATGCAAGCCCAAAAAAATGTTTATAGTAAAACAAATATCCATGAGCAAGTGTTCGGTAGTTTGAAAGAAAACAAGGAAGCACGAACCACGTCTTCCCGATATGATACCACCCGTGAGAAGGTGCAAGTAGCAAGCCCTAGCTTCAACCTGAAAATGGTGGGGGCCCCCGAAGGGGTCAGTACAAGTACCGAGCGAGTAGCAGGCTAAATATAGAATAACTAGCGTTTCAAGTATAAGACCCAAACCTAGGGTGATACTTAAATAAATAGTCTTTCCCCCAAGTTATGAAATACTTATTAGTATATATATACTTGGAAAATATCCGATCCGTAGATCACCATTTTATTTGGGAAAAATAGTAATAGTCAATATTCTTGACTAAAAACCCCAACCCACCCATATACCTATGAGTGTATAGGACTCCTCCTTGTCCCTATTTGTATATCATAATCTATGAGTTTTAGGATCATAATCCTTGGATACTCCACCGGTTTGTGAGTGTTAAGGACTCATAAGTCCTAGGGTCCTCCACCAAGTTTTGAGTGTTAAGTACTTTTAAGTACTAGGCTCCTCCACCAAGTTTGAGTGTTAAGTACTTTTAAGTACTAGGGTCCTCCACCAAGTTTTGAGTGTTAAGTACTTTTAAGTACTAGGGTCCTCCACCAAGTTTGAGTGTTAAGGACATTAAGTCCTAGGGTCCTCCACCAAGTTTTGAGTGTTAAGTACTTTTAAGTACTAGGGTCCTCCACCAAGTTTGAGTGTTAAGGACTTTAAGTCCTAGGGTCCTCCACCAAGTTTTGAGTGTTAAGTACTTTTTTAAGTACTAGGGTCCTCCACCAAGTTTTCCTATGATCAACCTCCTATCAACCTAGATAGAGTCTACATCATACTTAGTTACTCATAACTAATCCAATACATAAATCTTATGTATCACAATCCATGCAAAACCATGCATTTATATAGATTTATAATTAATACCAACCGGTATTAATTAAATCCTTTGTCCGTCGGTCCACGTTTTCGTTGACCGCCATTTCATGCCTTGTGTGTATCAACTTAATCATCATATAATTAAGTTAATAATATTCATTTGTGCTTCTAATACACTTCAAGCAAATATGCATTTCATATAATTCTTCATATCATATTCCATGCATCAACAATTAATTTCTTTCATACAAACTTAACCCTATTGGCTAATCACATGTTTGAATATCTTTTAAACATCATTATGAACTCATATAACATTTATTTAGGTAATCTCATAATTAACCCAAAAGTTATAATATATTAAGCCGTCCACTCACCTTGAACTAGCGTTAAGAAGTTCTACCCTTCTTGGTTGAACTCCGGTGAAACTCCGGCGACTTTTGGTCAACTCCGGCGACAACTCCGGCGACTTTTCCAACTTTGTGAAATCACTTGAAATACCCCTTACAAGTGCCTAACAAGGTTTTATAATCATAAAACTCATATTAATACAAATAACCTCTAAAAGGTTATTTTCCGGTGAACCGGTCGTTTTGGCTTCTAAGTCCGTTTTTGGACGTAGAACCACCTTCCAACCCATGAATCCATACTTATAACATATGGAACCATATTAAAGGTTCTTCATATGATATATACTTCATATGGTGGAAGAAAAATAAAGGAAAAGTTAATATAAGGTCATTACCTTAATTGTTCACACTTTTCCCAACTTCTTCCCTCTTTAATCTTCTTCCTTTGAGCACTAAAGCTTGAGCTCAAATTTGCAGAAATGGAGGTGAGTTTGAAGCTCCTTCTCTCTCCCTTGGATGGTTTGGTCGAGCTCAATGGTTGGAGGGAGAGGGGATGTCTCACTTTTGTCTTAATTGACAAATGAGTGAGGGAGGGGGGTCCTCCATGTACTTTAGATGCCAAAAGCACCTCCTCCATTCCTTCTTTTGTCAACTCAGCCACCTCCTTGTTTATTTTGAGCACACAAAAACGTGGGGTGGCCCCCACCCTTGTGGGAGGTCATCCCATTATGTCCCGATGTGTACAATCGGCCCCGAAAGTTGTATTTTTTGGACTGTTTTAAATATATTTTATTTTATCGGGTCAAATAAAATATATTATGTGCTCTTAATCATTAAGACATTTATAATGAATATACATTCCTCATCTTTAATTTATAAGCCTCCGAAATTTAGTTCGGGTTGTTATCTGTTAAATTACCAGTACCGGTAATTTGGGCCTCTTTTGACCAATCGGTCAACTCTGGGCCTTTCCAGGACCCAAATGAAATATCCACCACTATATATTTATTATCTAGACCAAGATGAATAAAATATATGGTCTCGGGAAAATCGGGTGGCCCCCGCTCCCGGTGTGGGCCCCACATGCAATTTACTATTCACGCGAAAGAATTAATAAAAATTTACAACTTCGTAAATTCGTAAATCATTCCATAAGGTTTATTACATCATTTACTTGAAAGTAAATACATTTGGGGACGGTGTTACAAGTTCACCCCCCCTTATTTGGGATTTCGTCCCCGAAATCCGTGTGTCTAATCGAAAAGAAACGGGTATTGCTCCCTCATAGAGACCTCGGTCTCCCATGTTTCTTCTTCGACTCGATCACTCCTCCAAAGAACTTTTACCATAGGAATCTCCTTATTCCTAAGCTTCTTCACTTGTTGACCTACTATCTTCACCGGCTCTACCGCATATTGCAAATCCTCACGGATCTCTACCGGCGGTTTCTCAAAAATATGAGATGGGTCTCGTATGTACTTCTTGAGCATTGATACATGAAACACATCATGTATCATCTCGAGTTCTGGTGTCAATTTGAGACAATAAGCCACGGCTCCAATCCTTTCAAGGATTTCAAATGGACCAATGTATCGGGGATTAAGCTTCCCCCTCGATACAAATCGGATGATGCCCTTCCAAGGAGAAATCCTTAGAAAAACCTCATCACCGACCTCGAACTCCAACGGTCTCCGCCGTTTGTCAGCATAACTCTTCTGTCGGTCCTGAGCAGCCCTCAGTCTATCCTGAATGATCCTCACCTTAGCCTTGGTGATCTCAACCAGTTCTATCCCTTCGAGTTTGGCCTCGCCAACTTCGTCCCAACACAATGGTGTTCTGCATTTTCTCCCATACAATGCCTCATATGGAGACATGCCGATGCTTGCTTGATAACTGTTGTTATAAGCAAACTCCACTAGGGCCAAATGCTTGTCCCAACTTCCTTGGAACTCCAGCGCACATGCCCTAAGCATGTCTTCCAAGATCTGTATCACCCGTTCGGACTGTCCATCCGTCTGTGGGTGAAAAGCTGTGCTAAACTTCAGTTTAGTACCCAACGATGCTTGAAACTTTGGCCAAAATCGGGATGTGAATCGTGGATCCCTATCCGAGACAATGGATATCGGGACTCCATGTAATCTCAAAATTTCCTCCGTGTAGAGCTTGGCCAATCTTTCAAGAGGATAAGTAATGTTGATAGGCAAAAAGTGAGCACTCTTGGTGAGCCTATCAACCACTACCCATACTGCGTCATAGTTGTTCACTGTTCGTGGCAGCCCCACCACGAAGTCCATGGTCACGTGCTCCCACTTCCACTCTGGGATGGTGAGTGGCTGCAAAAGCCCTGCCGGGTGCTGATGTTCTGCCTTAACTTGTTGACAAGTAAGGCATCGACTCACATACTCGGCGATGTCTCTCTTCATACCTGACCACCAGTAACTTTCCTTCAAATCTCGGTACATCTTAGTACCTCCTGGATGCATAGCATAAGCTGAAGAATGAGCCTCCTCGAGTATAGACTTCTGGAGTTCTTCATTCTTTGGTATGCACACACGATCCTTAAACAATAATAGACCGTCATCACGTACTCGGAAGTTCTCAACGGGCCCCGCAAGGATCCTTTCACGGATCTTCTGACATTCCTCATCCATGGCATGACTTCGACTAATCTCGCCCAATAGGGTGGGCCTAACCTCGAATCGAGCAATGAGAGCCCCACACGTGGACACCTCCACGCGTGCCCTCAATGCCTGTAGACTTGTGAGTAGCGTCCCTGACGTACTCTTCCTGCTCAGTGCGTCGGCCACTACATTGGCCTTTCCGGGATGATAGTCGATGATCAAGTCATAGTCCTTGATCAACTCCATCCATCTCCTCTGTCTCATATTCAACTCTTTCTGAGTGAATACGTACTTCAAGCTCTTATGATCAGTGTAAATGTGACACGTCTCCCCGTAGAGATAATGCCTCCAAATCTTCAATGCAAACACAACCGCCCCCAGCTCTAGATCGTGGGTAGGGTAGTTCACCTCGTGTTTCCTCAATTGCCTAGAAGCATAGGCAATCACTTTACCGTTTTGCATGAGTACACATCCAAGCCCTTGGATGCTAGCATCACTGTAGTTTTGCATGAGTACACATCCAAGCCCTTGGATGCTAGCATCACTGTAGATATCATACCTTATCCCTTGTATGGGTAGAGCAAGGACTGGTGCTTCGGTGAGTCGTTTCTTCAGTTCAAGGAACCCTTTCTCACACTTGTCGTCCCATATGAACTTGGCCCCTTTCTTTGTGAGCTTCGTCAATAGAGACGCCAATACGGAGAATTTTTCAACAAATTTACGATAGTATCCCGCTAAGCCAAGGAAACTACGTATCTCTTTCACATTCTTGGGTCTCTCCCAATCCATGATAGCTTTTATCTTGGCGTTATCCACAGCTACGCCCGAACCGGATATGACGTGACCGAGAAAACCAATCTCCTTGAGCCAAAATTCGCATTTAGAGAACTTGGCAAAGAGTTGCTTTTCCCTTAGCCGATCAAGTATAAGCCCCAAATGATGTTCGTGCTCCTCCTCACTCTTGGAGTATATCAAGATATCATCAATGAATACTATCACAAATTGATCTAAGTATTCACTAAACACCCGGTTCATCAAGTCCATGAATGCCGCCGGTGCGTTGGTTAAACCAAATGACATCACAAGGAACTCGTAATGACCATACCTACTGCGGAATGCACTCTTAGGTATGTCGCTCTCCTTGATCTTCAACTGATGATACCCCGACCTCAAATCAATCTTCGAGAACACTATTGCCCCCCGAAGTTGATCAAACAAGTCATCAATCCTCGGTAAGGGATACCTTTTCTTGATTGTGACCTTGTTCAACTGTCGGTAGTCAATACACATTCTTAGTGTACCATCCTTCTTCTTCACGAAGAGTACGGGTGCCCCCCCACGGTGAATGACTGGGTCTGATGAATCTGTTGTCCAATAATTCTTGTAATTGGACCTTCAACTCTTGAAGTTCGGCCGGTGCCATTCGATAAGGGGGAATCGAAATGGGTTTGGTTCCCGGCTCCACTTCAATTACAAATTCGATCTCTCTATCGGGTGGAAGCCCCGGTAGGTCCTTAGGAAAGACATCCGGGTACTTGCACACGACTCGTACATCTTTGATGTCGACTTCCTTCTTCGTATCATCCACCACATAGGCAAGGTATGCGTGACACCCCTTCCTCATCATCTTCCGTGCTCTCATCACGGATATGATACAAACATTAGATTTTCCCCGGTCTCCTTCGAAACATAGCGTGTTTCCTTGATCATCCTCGAGCTCCAACACCTTGGTGTAGCAATCTACTCGAGCATGGTGCTTCTCAAGCCAATCCATTCCTAGGATTGCATCGAACTCCAACATGCTTAGAGGTACGAAATCACAAGTCAAGGGTTGACCCATCACTTCCACCTCGCATGATGGATAGTAATGATTTCTCTCCACATCGTCTCCTAACGGTGTGGAGACTAGCAACGTTTGCGTCATAGGTGTCAATGGCACGTCAAGGCCCTCGGCGAACGCCTCACTCACAAATGAGCGTTGTGCCCCGGTATCGATGAGGATCCTCGCACACCTACCATTGATCTTTAATGTTCCTACATTTATACACCATGTAAGATACATTTTCTAATGTTTTTACACATCATTAGGATGTTATTAGGTTCATACTAATGTTTGGAAACAAACGGGGGTCCAAACGTAGAAGAACGGGGCGAAAAAATAAATTTTCGGGTGTTGGGGGTCCACGCACGGCGTGCGTAGGGGGTACGCACGGCGGTGCGTGCATCGAACTCTCCCTGCTCGCTACTGCCGGCCAGGCACGGCGTGCCTGCAGGTCACGCACGGCGTGCCTGCTTGTCCACGCACGGCGTGCCTGTTGGTACTCACGGCCGTGCGTCCGGCTAAAATTCTGGAGCGCTACTGCCTCCTAGACACGATGCTCCCCCAGGCCAGGCACGGCGTGCCTGTGCAGCACGCACGGCGTGCCTGCAAGCGTGCCCGGCCACCAGTGGCTGTTTTTAGCCCGTTTCGGTCTAAATTCACCCGGTTTGGTCCCGAGGTGGCCCGCACTCAATCCCATTGACTTATATGATCAAAATAAGCCTTGAAATACATGGAAATAATTGTATTACCTGCAACGGAGTCCGGGTTTGCTCGCGCATCCGCCTCGGTCATCGCGTAGACCCTTGCTTGGGCCCCGCCTTGATTTACGGACGCGGCATGGCTTGTTGAAGCGCCACCTCTTCCCGTGCCGCCTTTTGACGGTCCCGCATGGTTCCTCCCCGTCGTAGTCCCTCCTCCGGTTCCCGGAGCTCCTCCTCCCCCTAGTTATGGGCAATTGGCCTTCATGTGGCCCGTGTTTCCACATTGATAACACGTAGGGGGTGCATTGCACTTCCCAAAATGATTTTTCGAGCAATCAGCACACTTTGGAGGCCCCGTCCTTTGGGAGGAGGATGCATGCCACCGAGCATCCCTGTTCTTCTTTGCCGGTGGTGCCGGTGTCTTGAACGAACCACCACCCCCACCGTGTTTATCTTTCCGTGCTTGCTCGGGCGGCCCCGAACCATGCCATTTCCTCTTTTTCGCCTCTTCGGCGTCTCTCACTTTTCTTTCATTCCATTGGGCCTCCCCAAGAAGGCCCTGCTCCACCACCTCGCTAAAGGTCATGTGGCGCGAGTACGTAGCCCGATCACGGATGTCCAAGAGTAAGGCATCCCAAAAGTGCTCCGTCATGCGGTTCTCATCAACCGCGTACTCTGGCAAGAACCTAGCCAAGGTTCTAAACTCTTGTTCCAGCTGCTTAACTGTGCCGCCATCTTTCTGTTTGAGGTTAGTGTACTCTCTCCGTTTCACATTCACCTCGTATTCGGAGTAGTATTGAACATAGAATTCTAGCTCAAAATCCGCCCATGTTATTTCCCCATGGTACTTCCCTTCCACGCTCTCCCACCACGTAGAAGCTATCCCTTCAAGTAGCCGTGAAGCGACAGTCAACTTCACGTCCGGTGTGATTTGCATGTCTCTTGATGCATCCTTCACCTTCTTAATCCAATCGGCGGCAACGGTAATGTCACTGGTGCCGTCAAAGGATTTACACCCCAATGCCCTAGCCTCATTGAGGTACTTGGAGATTCTCACAACAAAACCTCCTTCACGCCCACCTTGTGACGCCGCTGGGGTGGCCACGGAAACTCCCCGGCTTCCTTGACCCGAACCACCACGAGAGCCACGCCTCGCTTGGCGCCTAAGGTCTCTTCTCAGTTTCTCCTTTTGATACCACTCAAGTAATTCACCCATTTGGGCGAATCGGGCATCACTCTCATCGTCATCATCGGTGTATGTGTCCCCCCCATCATACGGGGTCTCCTCATGCTCCGTTTCTGGAACGTAGGTTGAGTCATAGTCCTCGGTGTTGGTTTCATACACCGAGCTTACATGGCCATCACTCACAGTTTGAGCTTGATGACCTCCACGGCTTCCACGGCCTCCTCTTGAACCCCGAGATGCAGCCCGGCTTCCCCTTTGGGATGCTACTGGCGCCTGCCCCCTCGGATTGTTCCTGGTTGCCATTCGCCTGCCCTCCATTTCTGAAAGAAATATGGATGAGTCATTAGACTCCTATAAATGTCAATTGACGGAAGAACGTTACAGACACGTATTGGCCCAAGTCACTACCATACCAATTGTTAAGGGTACCGTCTTAACAATTAGAGGCCTTGCAACTTAAGCTCCAATAGTCCCATAAACGTCAAAATACAATGCTCATGGTTTTCGATAAAAACTCTTTTGTAAAATCTTATGTGAGAGGTTGATTATATAGTTTAGAACTGAGATGGCTCTGATACCACTTAATTGTCACGCCCCAGACCGCAATCCAAGCGCGTGTACAACCGCCGTATAACTAAGTGACGTCACCCACGAGTCAACCTCACTTAATTACACAAGGCGTTCGAGAAAACAATCCATCTATACTCAGTAGTAAACATACATAACAACATCACATTTAAACCAATGAATAGCAGAAATATTCAACGGTAAGTCATGAGCCACAACCGGCCAACAACATGGGCATGCAAGCCCAAAAAAATGTTTATAGTAAAACAAATATCCATGAGCAAGTGTTCGGTAGTTTGAAAGAAAACAAGGAAGCACGAACCACGTCTTCCCGATATGATACCACCCGTGAGAAGGTGCAAGTAGCAAGCCCTAGCTTCAACCTGAAAATGGTGGGGGGCCCCGAAGGGGTCAGTACAAGTACCGAGCGAGTAGCAGGCTAAATATAGAATAACTAGCGTTTCAAGTATAAGACCCAAACCTAGGGTGATACTTAAATAAATAGTCTTTCCCCCAAGTTATGAAATACTTATTAGTATATATATACTTGGAAAATATCCGATCCGTAGATCACCATTTTATTTGGGAAAAATAGTAATAGTCAATATTCTTGACTAAAAACCCCAACCCACCCATATACCTATGAGTGTATAGGACTCCTCCTTGTCCCTATTTGTATATCATAATCTATGAGTTTTAGGATCATAATCCTTGGATACTCCACCGGTTTGTGAGTGTTAAGGACTCATAAGTCCTAGGGTCCTCCACCAAGTTTTGAGTGTTAAGTACTTTTAAGTACTAGGCTCCTCCACCAAGTTTGAGTGTTAAGTACTTTTAAGTACTAGGGTCCTCCACCAAGTTTTGAGTGTTAAGTACTTTTAAGTACTAGGGTCCTCCACCAAGTTTGAGTGTTAAGGACTTTAAGTCCTAGGGTCCTCCACCAAGTTTTGAGTGTTAAGTACTTTTAAGTACTAGGGTCCTCCACCAAGTTTGAGTGTTAAGGACTTTAAGTCCTAGGGTCCTCCACCAAGTTTTGAGTGTTAAGTACTTTTTTAAGTACTAGGGTCCTCCACCAAGTTTTCCTATGATCAACCTCCTATCAACCTAGATAGAGTCTACATCATACTTAGTTACTCATAACTAATCCAATACATAAATCTTATGTATCACAATCCATGCAAAACCATGCATTTATATAGATTTATAATTAATACCAACCGGTATTAATTAAATCCTTTGTCCGTCGGTCCACGTTTTCGTTGACCGCCATTTCATGCCTTGTGTGTATCAACTTAATCATCATATAATTAAGTTAATAATATTCATTTGTGCTTCTAATACACTTCAAGCAAATATGCATTTCATATAATTCTTCATATCATATTCCATGCATCAACAATTAATTTCTTTCATACAAACTTAACCCTATTGGCTAATCACATGTTTGAATATCTTTTAAACATCATTATGAACTCATATAACATTTATTTAGGTAATCTCATAATTAACCCAAAAGTTATAATATATTAAGCCGTCCACTCACCTTGAACTAGCGTTAAGAAGTTCTACCCTTCTTGGTTGAACTCCGGTGAAACTCCGGCGACTTTTGGTCAACTCCGGCGACAACTCCGGCGACTTTTCCAACTTTGTGAAATCACTTGAAATACCCCTTACAAGTGCCTAACAAGGTTTTATAATCATAAAACTCATATTAATACAAATAACCTCTAAAAGGTTATTTTCCGGTGAACCGGTCGTTTTGGCTTCTAAGTCCGTTTTTGGACGTAGAACCACCTTCCAACCCATGAATCCATACTTATAACATATGGAACCATATTAAAGGTTCTTCATATGATATATACTTCATATGGTGGAAGAAAAATAAAGGAAAAGTTAATATAAGGTCATTACCTTAATTGTTCACACTTTTCCCAACTTCTTCCCTCTTTAATCTTCTTCCTTTGAGCACTAAAGCTTGAGCTCAAATTTGCAGAAATGGAGGTGAGTTTGAAGCTCCTTCTCTCTCCCTTGGATGGTTTGGTCGAGCTCAATGGTTGGAGGGAGAGGGGATGTCTCACTTTTGTCTTAATTGACAAATGAGTGAGGGAGGGGGGTCCTCCATGTACTTTAGATGCCAAAAGCACCTCCTCCATTCCTTCTTTTGTCAACTCAGCCACCTCCTTGTTTATTTTGAGCACACAAAAACGTGGGGTGGCCCCCACCCTTGTGGGAGGTCATCCCATTATGTCCCGATGTGTACAATCGGCCCCGAAAGTTGTATTTTTTGGACTGTTTTAAATATATTTTATTTTATCGGGTCAAATAAAATATATTATGTGCTCTTAATCATTAAGACATTTATAATGAATATACATTCCTCATCTTTAATTTATAAGCCTCCGAAATTTAGTTCGGGTTGTTATCTGTTAAATTACCAGTACCGGTAATTTGGGCCTCTTTTGACCAATCGGTCAACTCTGGGCCTTTCCAGGACCCAAATGAAATATCCACCACTATATATTTATTATCTAGACCAAGATGAATAAAATATATGGTCTCGGGAAAATCGGGTGGCCCCCGCTCCCGGTGTGGGCCCCACATGCAATTTACTATTCACGCGAAAGAATTAATAAAAATTTACAACTTATTAAATTCGTAAATCATTCCATAAGGTTTATTACATCATTTACTTGAAAGTAAATACATTTGGGGACGGTATTACAAAATCGATTCCGGCCTGATCTAATTTTTGCACTAATACTCACATCTGGTTGTCTATGTAAACAACCAATTTATTAATTTTTTTTTGAAAATATTACTAAAATAAAACTTATTTAAATAAATATGATTAAAAGTTACTACTATAATATAGTGTCATTACAACTTCAGTTTAAAAATTGAATATAAGTTACTATTTGATTAGTATCCTTGCTCTCTAAAACCTTAAAAAGAAGGTGTATAAAATTGTTTGTCTCACTTTAAAAATGACTTGTACACAAAGAACAACCCATGTCACTTCATCCGACCATTTCTATTTACACCGCTCAACTGACAACCGTTCGGAAAGCAGCTTTTTCCAATTTGAGTTTATCTCTATCGATTGCAACAATAATGACTAATTTGATATCTAACTACCCATCTTTCCCACATTACAAATTTCACTTTATGCCAAACCACATCTTTCTGCTTCCTTGGACCCATCGCCTTATTCTGCCGGGCTACTCTTTGTGCCACCATCCCTGTTCTATACTCATCTGTAAGTTGCTGAATTGATTTTTTATGTTTTTTTTCCTTCTTAGCTTTACTGGGAACTGTACTAGATTAATGGGCTGCTAATATGCTTAATTGTCCAAGATTGAAAAAATATAAGAAAATTGAGCTTGGATAGGTGCTAAGAAGGAGAGATGTAATGTAATAGAATCAGAGTACAATGCCCTGTCCTGGAAAGTTGTAACTTGTAAGACAAATCTGCCTCCAAATGTTTAATGGGGTAGAGAATAATAATCACACCAAGTCAACTGAAAAGGAGGCATGCTACAACTTTTTCAAACGCAAGACTCTTTCGTATATTCGTATACTGGTAGTTAGATTGATGGACTTTTCAATATAATACTTCTAGATATTTTACTTTACTTTGAAAGAGTTGTAGGAATCTAATAAAAAGTGGACTGTCTGGGTTTTCTGGTTTAAAGTTTTTTTAGATTTAATAATTTAGTTAACTTTGTTTTGAAAATGGAGTAAGTAATGAATAACTAATAAGATTATTTAAATTAAAGGGTTCCCAAAATAATAAAGAAGTGTTTTTTTACTATTATGAATTATTGTTCTTAGAATTTACAACTTAAAATTGAGAGTGTAAAGTTTAGGAAAATATTTCAAATAATTACGGAGTATATAAGAAGAACAGTAGTAATTGTTTAAATTAAAAACAAATTAGTACATTGGATATAATTATCTTTGTTTTTTGGTACCACTACTCTAATATTATTATTATTATTATTATTATTATTATTATTATTATTATTATTATTATTATTATTATTATTATTATTATTATTATTATTATTATTATTATTATTATTATTATTATTATTATTATTATTATTATTATTATTATTATTATTATTATTATTATTATTATTATTATTATTATTATTATTATTATTATTATTATTATTATTATTATTATTATTATTATTATTATTATTATTATTATTATTATTATTATTATTATTATTATTATTATTATTATTATTATTATTATTATTATTATTATTATTATTATTATTATTATTATTATTATTATTATTATTATTATTATTATTATTATTATTATTATTATTATTATTATTATTATTATTATTATTATTATTATTATTATTATTATTATTATTATTATTATTATTATTATTATTATTATTATTATTATTATTATTATTATTATTATTATTATTATTATTATTATTATTATTATTATTATTATTATTATTATTATTATTATTATTATTATTATTATTATTATTATTATTATTATTATTATTATTATTATTATTATTATTATTATTATTATTATTATTATTATTATTATTATTATTATTATTATTATTATTATTATTATTATTATTATTATTATTATTATTATTATTATTATTATTATTATTATTATTATTATTATTATTATTATTATTATTATTATTATTATTATTATTATTATTATTATTATTATTATTATTATTATTATTATTATTATTATTATTATTATTATTATTATTATTATTATTATTATTATTATTATTATTATTATTATTATTATTATTATTATTATTATTATTATTATTATTATTATTATTATTATTATTATTATTATTATTATTATTATTATTATTATTATTATTATTATTATTATTATTATTATTATTATTATTATTATTATTATTATTATTATTATTATTATTATTATTATTATTATTATTATTATTATTATTATTATTATTATTATTATTATTATTATTATTATTATTATTATTATTATTATTATTATTATTATTATTATTATTATTATTATTATTATTATTATTATTATTATTATTATTATTATTATTATTATTATTATTATTATTATTATTATTATTATTATTATTATTATTATTATTATTATTATTATTATTATTATTATTATTATTATTATTATTATTATTATTATTATTATTATTATTATTATTATTATTATTATTATTATTATTATTATTATTATTATTATTATTATTATTATTATTATTATTATTATTATTATTATTATTATTATTATTATTATTATTATTATTATTATTATTATTATTATTATTATTATTATTATTATTATTATTATTATTATTATTATTATTATTATTATTATTATTATTATTATTATTATTATTATTATTATTATTATTATTATTATTATTATTACTACTACTAGTACTACTAGTATTACAAGTAGCAATATTTTTATTTATTTTTATTATATAGTATATACGGAGTATAAAACAGGTAGTTCTGGTTCCAAAATTTGGAAAACCAAACCGCTATAGTAAACTGCTGGTTCTTAACCAGTTTTTTTTTGTTTTTCCGTTGATTAGCAGCGACAGAGGTAGGTATAGGGGTAGAGGGCCTTGGCCCTCCAAACTTTTCTTTTTAGTAGTACTAGCATTAGATATGAAATAATCAGGAAAAAATGGGCCAGAACTACCTGATAGAAGCCTCTATTTGAGATGCTTTTGAGTAAACAATTTTGATGAAATTTTGTAACCATGTTTTTCATGAAGTGTAGATATGTACCCCAAATTTCAGCTTGAAATTCAATCAGTAAGTCAACTAAATAAATTATGAAAAAACACGTTTTTATATATATTTTGGCGCAGTGTTTTTCAATAATTTGTTTAATTGATTTCCCTATTGAATTTTAAACTAAAATTAGGTGTAAATCATCTACACATCATGAAAACCATTATCAAAAAATTTCAGCAAAAAAATTAACCCGGAAGCACCTCATGAAATAATTTCATATATATGATTAAAAATATCAAAAAATAAGTTTTATTTCTCAAATAGATCTTACTTAGTCCTATTAAAAATAATTTGATTAAATTTTGTCAAAATAGCAGTGAATAAGTCATATTCTGAGAATAAAACAACGATAATACTTTTATGTGCTTTATTTTGTTTTAATCCTATTTAGTGAACTTTCTCTTTATTATTTGTGTTCCTTCTTGGCCCCCCTACGACTAAGTCCTGGCTCCACCCTTGTTGATAAGTAATGTTTTTCCCTTCCTATTTCCTTCATACTTTTCTTAATACACAGTATATGAGAGGTTGACTATCTAAATCCCAAATATTTCTTAGTTTCATGGTGCCAATGATTCAGTAAGACTTTGAGTTTGAAGATTTGGAAGAGTTGGACATCTCTGAAATGGCCAGTTTAAGAAACTCTTTGTTTGGAGCAAGCTTCTTTTTTGTGTGGTTCCATTGGGCTTTGTTGCTTACTGGAGGAAACAGCCAACTTACCAATCCTGATGAAGGTATGACTATTGTTGGGTTTAAGTTCTTTAGCTTACTATGCTTATATAATTATATGATTGTTCTTTATGTACACGCCGAGGCGTGTACACGCCCTTTTTGTAACACCAAACAGACAACTTTCAAAAAAACTATTTTTTTTTGCCTTTTTCAAAAGAACTGTCTTGTGTACACAGGCAAAATTTTCCTATTTCACTACTATAATTAACAAGGGGTTTTTCCAAAAATATTCCTGAAATGTTCTTTGTGGACAAAAATGTCAATGCTGTTACAATGAATATATATTGCCATGGTAACTATAATGTGAAATTGAACAGGATAATGATGAAGTTTATTGTTATAATTAGTGTGTGTAAAAAGTCAAAACATACTTGTCTACTATCTTCATTTTTACTCATATATTGGTCATTATTTCATTTAACAATTCATATGTTGAGAGAAGAGTAATATAAAAAAGTTTTTGTTCAAGTCAATGAAGATTAAAATGGGTTTTGACTTTTGAAAAGGATAAACTACGAGAAATGAATATATGAGATCCTTTGGAAATGTTCTCTATTTTTTGCATTTGGAGAATTTCAAACAAATACATTTTTACCCAAAAATAAATAAAATGACTAATATATTACTAAAATAAAGATAGTAAAAAGGAACACTTTGATTGCAGTAGTACTCTCGGCCCCAATTTAAGAGCCTCACTTATCTTTTTTGAACGTCTCATCTCAAGGTGACAAAGTTCTCCTTGCTTTTTGTGAAAAATTGAAGGTGTTAAATGATAACTTTTTCATTACTTCTTAACTAATACACCCAGATAACACCACTATCCATCAAGTACTCTACACAATTAATTTTTAACCCACCCAACTATTTACTTTAGTTATTTACCTTTTCTAATCTTCCGCTCTCGAATGTTTTGTGCTCAAACTTTTTTATTTAATTACTTGCCTAAAAAATTGTGTCATTTTGCTAACGAAACCTTGATATGGGTCTCAGAGAGTAACTTTTAATGACCATGACTATGTTCAATTTTGCACTGCAATGATCATCACACTATACCCACTGTAACTTCAGTCAATTTTTGTCCATATATTCTATTTGAGTAATAGTTTAGAAAAATGTTTTTTTTTTAAAATCTGATGAGCAAGACTAAGTTACGCAACACAAATATGAAATGTTCAGTGAATATTTTTAGTTTTGTGCAGTGGGAGCATTGCGTTCCATCAAGGAAAGTTTGGTTGACCCATATAAGAATCTCAGAAATTGGAAGAAGGGAGATCCATGCACTTCAAATTGGACTGGTATATTATGCTATAATGCAACAAAGAAGGACGGTTATCTTCATGTGCGAGAACTGTATGGTTTAAAATGTGATTTGAACATTTTTTATTCATTTTTCTACCACATAATTCGTGTGGAGATTGAACAACAGATATATTCTTCATAAGTTTTTCAGTTTTCCCGTCCCGCATTTTGTTTTTAGCATTTTATTATTTTATAACTTGTTAAGTATAACTCCGACATTGTTCCCCTGCGCTCTAATAAATGGTGTCAATATTATTGCATCTTCATTGTCTCATGCACCAGACAACTACTGAAAATGAACCTGTCTGGAAGTTTATCACCTGAGCTGGGGCGCTTATCTTATTTGGAGATACTGTAAGTTGAGATATCTCATATGTGCCTTTCTTTGACTCCCTCTGACCCTCTGAATTTGAAAACTTGCTCCAGTAGACTATTGACGAGTTTTAAGATTAAAAATGATAGGGATATAGGATATTGCATATAGGAAGAAGTTAGGTATCAGAAGTTCAAAAATAAGAAAAGGAGAATATTTAGGAACACTTTTGTTATTTGATAAGCTCATATTTACCAAAAAAGGAAACTGGAACAAGTAATAAAATATTTCCTTACAAGGACAGTGCAGCAATCTTCACATACTGAAGGAGTATTAGATAGAAATCATAGAATCATTCGTGTTTCACGCTTTCACTACAATCATTTCTTTGTATATTTTTGTTTCCTTACTCTCCTTGTTGAACTGATATACTCATCTCTATTTGTCCTTATGACAGAGATGTGATGTGGAACACAATTGGCGGGAGTATACCGCACGAGATAGGGAATATTACGTCACTCAAATTATTGTGAGTTGAACTTTCTCATCACCTAATACTTCTTATCATTCATGTTATTTTATAATTTTTTGGACTCTTAACGTTTGTTCCAGGCTTCTGAATGGAAATAATCTGACGGGTTCCTTACCTGAAGAGATTGGCCATCTTCCTAACTTGGATAGGATACAAATTGACCAGAATCATATATCTGGGCCCTTGCCTGCAACTTTCGCAAATTTAAACCGAACAAAACACTTGTAAGGGACCCTGTTCATGTATGGGGCTTAAAATGCAATTAAATATCACCTTGTTAGCACTCTGGAGTTTCGCTTGTAACAAATTACCTTTTACATGTGCTGATATCATTTCTTTATTAATATTTAGATTTTGTTTCTTGACAGCCACATGAATAACAATTCAATTAGTGGACAAATCCCACCTGAGCTTTCTAGACTTCCGATGCTTGTTCACTTGTAAGTTCTCTACCGGGTTCTTTCCTTTTCTTTTGTTGCACAAGTTGATCTCCAAGGATGAAGAACGCTCAAGGACATGGATGAAGAGGAGATTGTTTCTAAATAAAAACCATTATAACAGCCCATTTGATTATTATTTTTTGCTCGATAGCAGCTTAGAAAGACATCTGAGTTACCCCCTCATTTTTTTGAGAACTTTTCGCTAATACCTGGAACTCATTACCTAAGAGTTCCTTGCTTTGTATATTTGCTTTTTGACAGAGTATTCTGTCACATTGACTGTATGCTTCTTGATTATCTTTAATAGAATAAGTTATTGTACAGGTTACTTGATAATAACAACTTATCTGGATACCTACCACCAGAACTAGCTGAAATGCCAAATTTGCGCATAATGTAAGATATCTTTTTTTTCCCTAACTATTTAGGGATTCTTTTTATATTACATTGGATGGTTATATTTAAAGATCACACATGTATAAAAGGGAAATAACCCAAAATGTTCTCCGTTGCACATGTCTTTGTATTCATGGTAGCATGTAGATTGTTGAATCATATTTTTGTCTTTCTGAAGAGTTATCTCTTTCTCTTCTTGCAGTCAACTAGACAATAATAACTTTGAAGGAAGTCTGATACCTGTTTCCTATGGAAAGATATCTCACCTGTTGAAGCTGTATGTGCCTTGGCTTAGCATATTACCTTTCCAATTGTGGAATGGTTTATTAAGAATAACTTCATTCAAGAGCATTTGGCTTTCCCACCCTTATCTTTCTCAGGAGTCTCAGGAACTGCAGCTTGCAAGGACCAGTACCAGATCTGAGCAACATAGAAAACCTTACATATATGTAAGTTTTGTGCATCATAACTGGATCTGAATGTGAAGATAAGAATGCAATGGATTTGAGTATTTTGGTGAACATAAGGTGTCTGCTCATGTATTTATGAATTCATCATATCTTACAATGATGGTCTCATTAACAAATGTGTAATACTTCTTTCTGAATGTGGCTTTTAATCCCATGAGTAGAAAATGCGTAATGAAATGTTTTTTAATCAAATGCACATGTATGGAGTGCAGAGTGTACACGTTTACACTAAAAATATGTTTTATTTCACTACATTACCAATTTTCTAAGTACTATGAATATAATGATACTTCAGATTATTTTAGACAGACACATGGAGTGCAGAAATACTAAAAGAAAAATATGTCATGAATAGATGTGAAAAATCAAATGGTTCAGAAGGGTTTTGAAGATTCTAAAATTCAATCCCATGGTTTAAAAAAGGAATAGATTCTAGGTGATGCAAATGGGTGGACTAGATCTAATCCATTATCATTAATTTATAATCAATTGATTAGTTTTGCTATCTCCTATTGTTTCGGTCTACCAAACTACACCTGAGTTCATTTCTGTTAAATATATGATTATCACCTTGCAGAGATCTTAGCTTCAACAAGCTTGCAGGGAGCATACCAACACATAAGCTCTCTGACTATATCACAACCATGTAAGCACCTTAACCCTCCACTGGGTATCTCCTAATTATTACTGGATCACCTCAAACTACACTTCTTTTGAACCTACTATTTATTTTCTACATACTGCAGCGATCTATCACACAACAATCTGAGTGGAATTATACCTACAAACTTTTCCAGCCTCCCTAATTTGGAAAGATTGTAAGAAATTCTCATCTTTCATTTCTTGAAATTTTGTGATCTGAAAGTAAAAGGATGTTGATTATTTTATCGTTTCCATTAAGCTTTGTGTGTACGGGAATTTATATTTAATTCTGTCATCTTTTTTTGCAGGTCACTTGAAAACAATGCATTAGCGGGTTCTGTACCATCCAAATTTTGGCAAAATAAGAAACTCAAGGGTACTAAGAAACTCATCTTGTAAGGCCTAAAACTTGAAAACATTTCTTCATCACATTTCCACTTTAAGCTATATTGCCGTGAAGTGAGTTATTTCAGTATCATGGAAATGCTACTATCTGACTACTCTGAAGTCAGTAAAGTGAATATTGTTTTACTATGCTATCATTCTCTTTTGTGTTCTTAAGTCCATGATGTCAATGGAGTGTTTCAAAACTTGAGATCATTTGAATTAATAATATTATTATTGGTTACTGCAGGGATTTTCAGAACAATTTGCTCTCAAATATATCGGGAAGTCTAGTCATACCACCAAATATCACCATCAGGTTAGTGCTTGGGATTGAATCTGGGAATTAGATAAAATCATGTATGGGAGGATGGGAGTTGTGAATTTATCCAATTCCAAGGAACCACTCACATGCGTGCACTGGTCAAAACTGGGAGTTCCCAAATTCCTCCAGGTTTCCTAATCCAAACATGTTCATCTAATACCATTCCTGGAAACCTGAAGCCAATCCAAACAAGGCCACATATTTATGATAAAACTACACGTCAACACGACACACCATTTTTCTACTATTGATTTCCTCTAATTTATTTATTTATTGATTTGAAATTCTTTAGATTCCATGGAAACCCCTTGTGTAGAAACGCAAACACAATTGATGTCTGTGGCTCTGATGATGACAATTTCAATGATAACTTGGACATGAACAACTCCACATCCTGTCCCGTCATGGGTTGCCCCCCTCCCTATGTATATGCCCCGCCTGCTAATAGTTGCTTCTGTGGCCTACCTCTACTAGTGGAGTATAGACTAAAAAGCCCTGGATTTCGAGACTTCCTGCCACACCAGATTGAGTTTGAGGATTACCTGACAACTGGACTTATGCTGAACTTTTCACAGCTAGACATTGATAAATTTACTTGGGAAGAAGGCCCTCGGGTAAAAATGAACTTGAAGCTATTTCCAACCTATATTGACAGCAGTAGTTTACATGAGTTCAATAAGAGTGAACTCTTTCGAATAATGAGTATGTTCACTGGATGGCTGATACCTGATAGTGATCTATTTGGACCATATGAACTTCTTGGTTTCAATCTAGTGGGAAATTATAAAGAAGGTGAAAGTCTCTTTACCATTATCCTCCATGACATCGGGCACTTTATTTTCTTGCCGGTTTCTTGTTTTCTATTAATTAATTATTTTGTGTTTGTTTGGTTTGGTTTTATTAATATAATTAAAAAAAATTCGTTCAGGGTTTTATTAATATAATTACAACTTTATGCCGTATTACACTCCCTCCATCCCTCATAAAGGAGTCGCGTTTCAATTTTTTTTATTTTTTATCTAAAAAAAAGAGTCATTAAACAAAAGAAGTTATTTTTAATTGAATATAATGTATTTTTCCTAAAAAGATATACCAGACAAGTTAAGTATGTAAAAATTGGCTGAAAACGCAGAGATTCCAAAATATAAGTAGAATTTGATAATTTAGAAAAGTTGTACCTTCCAAAGTGAAATGGTTTCACTTAGATGAAACTTGACTATTTTGGATAGTGGTTATAGACTTATAGGTACTACACTATTACCACAATCTATACTTTGCCTGGGGACAAGGAGGCCTTTCATGTGCCATTCTACTTCAAAGCACATGTTAATAGAATGTCCAAGGACTATGCTAATTTGGGAGATTAAGCTTGTGTATATCACCCATTTTGTGGTTTTTGTCCTGTCACAGATATTCCTCTCCATTCACCATTTCCTATAAGCAAAGGATTTCTTGCTGGCATCATAGTAGCAGCAATTGCCTGTGCAGTCGCAATTTCTGCGTGTGTAGCGCTCCTCATTTTGAGGCTACATGTGCAAAAACACGATCCAGTATCTAAGAAGCGTCGAAGTGAGTATCTCAATGCATTCCTCAATTTTCTATAGCTGAAATTATAGAGACAATGTTCTCATGTTTTACTGTTGAGTAGTTGGAGATTTTGCTAGCATGACTCAAGTCCTAATCCACATTTAGCCTTTGTTTGGTGGTTTAGGGAAGTAATAGAGAAGAGGGAAATAAAAGAGAAAAATAATAGAGAAATAGGGTAGATTTTTGTGTGATGTTTGGTAGGAGAGAAATGGGAAGGAAAGAAGGGTTTGTTAGTTTCTTTAAAACAAAGGTACCCCTCTAATATGCTCTGTATAATATAAGAAAAGAATGGGTGAATGGAAAAACAAGATTGTTCCAATTTCCTTCCCCTTTCTTCTTATACGAGGAGAAAAGTATCCCTCCCGTTTCATTGCTTATCAAACAAGAGAAAAGTACGACTCTTTTTCTTTCATCCTCATTTCTCTCTTCCCATTTTCTCTTCAAACCAACAAACTCTCAGGCCTATAGGATTTATTTAGTGCTTGAAATCAAATTACCAAGAATGTGATAAAATCACGTTTGGAGTTTTCATTCAATTTCCAAGAATTTCATAATTCTCTGTCTTCCGAATCCAAATCCATCACACCCATTCTGAAATGTCACCAATCTATTGCTTTCCTAAATTGGCATTAAAAGAGTTTTTAAACTGTTAAAAGTACCTCTTTCCATTTTCCTTCCAAACTTTGTTTAAATAAAAAGTAACTTTCCTTCTTCTAAGAACACTTAATCCTTGAAAATAAGTCTAACCAAACACTCTAACTCTTGCATTCCAAACAATGTTCGTATGTGACTATGTAACTCTTGTGGTATTTTATCTCAATTGAATGCATTGATAATTTATAATGCAATTCATACCAGTTCTGATTACGCCACATCATTTTACAGCTTCTATCTCTGTCAAAATTGATGGTGTGAAAGACTTCACTTATCAAGAAATGGCACTGGCAACAGAAAACTTTCACGATTCGTGCGTAATTGGACAAGGAGGTTATGGCAAAGTATATAAAGGCATTTTGGTTGATGGAACAGATGTAGCCATTAAACGTGCTCTAGAGGGATCTTTGCAGGGCGAGAAGGAATTTCTTACAGAAATCGAACTACTTTCTAGGTTACATCACAGGAACCTGGTTTCTTTGATTGGATACTGTGATGAAGAAGGTGATCAGGTAGCCTCACCACTGCATATCCTTTTGTGTTTGAGACTGTTGTGTTAGTAGACAGTCACTTTCGTAATAGTTGTCCACACATCGCTGCAAAATGAATCATAAGCATGCTAAGGTATAGCTAACTTATGAATCTTACAATGTGATTAAAGCAGTGAAAACCAAATAAATTTTAAAAATGATGGAAAATGCATGGATTGAAAACTTTATTAAAACAATCAATTCATCCATGATCCAATTAAATAAATTTATCCAATTCTCCTATCAATGTTTTTCATGGGTAAATATCTAACTAATCCATGTTATTATTTTTCACTTGTCTAGATGATACATGAGTGCATACATATGCGCAGTTGAGAGTATGTAGTCGAAAATGTGTAATTTTTTACCGTGCAAAATTATTGCCACTTCGACCGGGCACAAAACATAAGAGAGTGGAAATTGTGTAGTTGAGATTTATATATAGGAGAAGGAGATGTTGTGAAACACATATAATTTTGATTAAAAGGAAACTGGAAGGAATTTTAGGACACATGAAAAAGAAATTATGTAGATAATTAGGGACAGAGAGTAATTAATTTGAAAATGTCAATGGTTCCACTCTGATGCATTTAGAACATTTTCTGAATGTGATCCAAGATAATTAAATGTATCTGTAATAATGGATGGTGCAGTAACCATCCATTTACTAGAAATGGATGGATTGAGTCCCATCCATTTTTGTTAGGGTTTTTCCTAGAATATCACTGAAAGTAACATTTATGGACAAACGTGTGATTAATGTTGCTTTGACTATAACTTCATGGTCACTATAGTGTAAAGTTGGAATAATTATAGTCACTAAAAGTTACTAATATAGTCATTTTTGTATAAAAGGTCACATTTTTGTCCATCTTTATTTTAGTCACATGTCATTTCTTCTTCTTCTTCTTCTTCTTCTTCTTCTTCTTCTTATTATTATTATTATTGTCATTTGTTATATGTTCAAAAAGTTGGTTTAAGCAGTATGTTTAGGAATAGGCTTAGGCTATGTGGCTAGTAAAAAAATGATGAATATATGATTTTATGCCAAGCATAAACTCTGTGGCTTAATATTTTGCAGTAATTTATTCTTTTATTATCTTTTACATGTAGATGCTTGTGTATGAATACATGTGTAATGGTACTCTCAGAGATCACCTATCTGGTATGTATCCTTTCATGTTTTTTCATTGGCTCATTATGTAAAAAGTACGACTGTGATTTATGTTCTATGGGGATAAGCTAAATATTACAAAAGACTATACATGAGGTATGTCAACAAGCTGAATGTGTCAGATTATCAAGATTGTTGACCTTAGTGTGAGCTGTTGAAGAACTCGAATGGGTTTGGTACAGGATATTAAATTATTTTTAATGACCGACATAGTTTGGGATAAGATTGACCCGATATAATTGAACAAATTAGAATCACTAATGTGCTCTCAAGATTGGATGGGACCAAATTTTCTGAACGTGTATGAGAAGTGATTCTTGAAACAGCTTTGGGACAGTAAATACTAAATGTTAAGCTCTATTATTTGTAGTGTTAAGTTTTTCTGTGAGTGTACAATCTAATCCAACACCATCATTTTAAGCATCCTCTCATATAATATTCTACTATTGCTAGTTTCTACTATCTCCGACCGTGAAAAATGTATAGATATATGTGAATTTGAAGGGGATGATTTCTGGTTGACTTTTAACTAACATCTTTGGAGCATAATGGGACTTTATGTTCTGTGGTACAATAGGAAAGTTTGATGAGCCCCTCAGCTTTGATCAGCGGTTGAGAGTGGCCCTAGAGTCTGCAAAGGGGATTCTGTATTTGCATGCAGAAGCTGATCCACCTATATTCCATAGAGACATCAAGGCTAGCAACATACTCCTAGACTCAAAACTCACAGCTAAAGTTGCTGATTTCGGACTTTCAAGGCTTGCTCCTGTTCCTGACCGTGAAGGAGTTTTGCTCGACCATGTATCAACCCTTGTTAAGGGTACTCCGGTATTTTAACATTTCCTTATTTTTCCCCACTTTATGCAGTTTTCTTTCCAAAATATGTAAAAATACATTTTTTGGAAGCTGACTTCTCTCTCTCTTTTTTTCTTCTTCCCTTTAGGCTATGTTCAGATCTAGGAACATAGTAGGAAAGAGAAAAAAATGCTAAGAATTTTATTGTATTATGTTTGGATCTAATTTAGGGAATGCAAAGGAAAGTGAAATATGTTTGATATGTGTGTGAGTGTGTGTAATACATAAATATTGCATATGTTTTTTTTACATTACATATGTTTATACGTCTTAGCATTTACATAATACAAACAAATAAATTGGAATCAATTCGAGCGACTATATTTTATAAGCTAATTGAGTTTGAACTGATGTTTTATGTTTCTCAATGTTTTCTTTCATTTGCTATCTCTCCTATATTTTCCACCAGATTTTCTTTTCCTATCACTGTCTGTGTTGCTGTGTTCCACACAGACCCTTAGTAATCGGCTAAACACGTGGTTTATATATTCTTCACACTAACAAGGAAACAAAAGAAACAATGTATATGGTATATGGAGATGTCATTTTAAATAAAAAGAAATGTTTTCTAAGCGCTGAAATGTTATTTAAAGTTTCCCTGCACCGGGTTTATCTCAATGGTCATGTGGTAAAAGAATGTAATTCACTATTGAAATGTTTTCAGGGATACCTTGATCCAGAGTATTTCCTCACTCACAAACTCACTGACAAGAGTGACGTTTACAGTCTTGGTGTTGTGTTTCTTGAGCTATTGACTGGAAGGCCTGCTATTTCACATGGTAAAAACATTGTTAGGGAGGTAGGTTCTATCCCACTTTTGATTTTACGTTACACTTTTGAACACCAAAAAGAGGCAAAAATCTCCATCTTCTACAATTAGTTGCTTGCAACTACTTATCTACCCCATATTCTAAAAAGTGCTAGGCAGCAGACTGGGCCTTGTGTCTAAGGAGGGCGGGACCGGGCTTTTTAGAACATTGTATTCACCCCATATTAGACACAAGAATATTCTACTTTTGGGCTCACAGCTGTGGAGGTTGACTTGACTTTCTTTTATTCCATTTGTGGTTATCACTATGGATTCCTTGCAACTTTTGGGGCTTGTGACCATATATCAGGTCAAAAAGTGTACAATTTCTGGTTGGTTTAAGTCAGAGACCTGACCGGAAAGGACTGAAAGTGGAAAGAAAATCAATAGTCGTGCATCGGAAGTCATATAAATGAAAGCCGGAGACTAAAATCAGAATGGCCTAATAGTTTTGGAACGGAAAGTGGAGTATTTTGTAGGAGTGGACATTCGGTTTGATCAAATTACCTAACCAATCCGAATTAACCCGAACTACAACTAAACCACATGTAATTTGGTTTTAGTTGGGTAATAAATTCTGAAACCGTATTGGACCAAACCAAACCGAAAACAGATTTTTTAAAAAACCCCAATAAGCATATGCCAATTCGAAGCCAAACCAAACCAAGGTTGGTATTCTTTCGGATATTATATCCCTGCTCTGGTTTTAATCAAACCAGACTGAACGGAATAAAAAAGCTGCAAGCAGGTTTGCATAGTCCTAATTTTTTCTATGGACATGCTTGTCCATCTACCTCTGCAGGTCAACAATGCATACCACGATGGTGTGATATTGGATGTCATTGATGAACGAATGGGATCTTATCCATTAGAATGTGTGGAAGCATTTGTTAAGCTTGCCCTAAGGTGTTGCCAAGAGGAGACAGATGCCCGGCCTTCAATGGCCGAAGTCACTCGGGAACTCGATCGTATAAGCCGTATGATGCTGGAGCTGGATAGCGGGACTAAAGAATCTCAGTATTTGGGTGCCACAGTCAAGGCCAACAAGAGTACATCTCCGTCATCATCGCCTATGAAACATCCTTTTGCTTCGTCGGATGTCTCTAGTAGTGCCCTTCTCAGTGGAATTCTCCCTTCAATCTCTCCCAGATGATACTTCCTCAAAACTTCTACTGCAAAACAAAAGTTCTCTGTGTTGTACTTTTACTTGTTTGAGGAAGGACATTTTATGTTTTCCTGCGTAAGTATATATTACTCATTGGCGTATAAGTATTTGAGCATTTTGTTGCTTTTGCAAGATTATTGCAGGGACAAAAAGAGGGACTTCCAACTATGATCGAAAAGAAGAAATATTTGTAAATTATCTTGATAGGTAATTAATACCGAAAATGAAAACTTCTGTAAAGAGATAATTTACGTATTGTTTGGAATGTTACCATTTGAGCTCCTATTCAGTATACGTATTGCTCACAGCAAATGCATGCGCCTGTACATCCTCACGTAGTCACGTGCTTGATTTCTTTAAATAGGCATACTTCACCTTTTAGTGTCTGTTTGTTAAAACTTATTTGCCTGCACGGTTAACTCAGTTGGTTGAGTGGCGGGAAATTCGGAACAATGACTAAGGTTCGAAACCCGCAGCGGCCGTGTGGAGGTTACAACTCCTGCGTGCTGGGCTGGACCTCTGGTGCGTACGGGTATAAGGCCTACTACCATTGGGCCGACTGAGTAACCGTGACTTACTCCTTCACCATACCGTCAGGTCAGGATGTGGCCTGTGGGAGCTCCTCAGGTGGGAGATTCCACCTTTTGGAACACTGATAAAACTTATTTGTAACTTTTGAAAGGAAAGATGATTGAAAAGAAAAATGAAGTCATTATAGCTACGGAGCGAGCTACCGATTAGAGACTAGGTATCATAGTTAGTTAAATATGGTATGGGAATTAAATGAGATTTAATACGTGCGTGTTTTATTCAGTAACATGAATGAATAAAACGATCAAAAATTCGTTGAAAAAAACGTTGACTTTTAAAAAACATGTAAATATGTATACGTGTATAATATGTTATCTGTTACAAAAATTCGAACAAAAAATACGGGGTATTATTTTAAACATTTACTTTATATACTTCACAAAACAACATATATAGTAAAAAGAAATAAAAATACACATTCAAGTAGAAAAGCTCATTACTACATAAAAGAATAATTTATAGATGCTTAAGTCGATGACAAAAATAAAAATAGTAATCAAGTCCAAGACATAAATCTACAAAATTATGTTAAAAATAAGGCACAATATCAATAGAATGAGACTAAGTTAAAATCATCAAATAACACTCAAGTTAAACTCATCATTCTCATCAAGATGACGGATGGCATATGAGAATATTTATGCAACTGCTACGCTTATTATTGTTTATGTGTAAATGTTTATACTAAAAAAATGTGAGGTTTAGAAAAACCTTAATTTTGATATGCTTGTTAGGAAAAACATCAGCAAACTAATAGTATTTTAAGTTTTTGTCTTTTAGTATGCTAGCTTTAGTCGTCATACAATTATTTTCAGTATTTAATAATTGTATTATGACAATACAAAAACACGGGATCACAGGGAGGACATTTTCATTTGTACTCTTAAACTATTGTTGATCTCTTATACATTTAATACATTCATTTAGTTGGTCAATTCATGTTTATGTTTTTGTAATATACGAGAGAAATACGTTTTATACGGGAAATTGGAGTTTTTTTCCTTTTTAAATGGACCGACATTTTTTTTCGTTTTAAACGTGTTTGTTAGTAAAAAACAAAACAAAACAGTACATGTTTAAAATGCGTTTAAAACGCAAAAAGAAAAAAACTAAGGATGTTTTTACTTGGACTGTAATTTGCTGGTCTGGTCTGGTCTGGTCTGATCTGGTCTGGTCTGGTCTGGTCTGAACTGGTCTGGTCTGGTCTGGTAAGGTCTGGTTTCTTTGTATTTTTATAACTATCCAAGTCTGGTCTGGTCTGGTCTGGTCTGGTCTGAACTGGTCTGGTCTGGTCTGGTCTGGTCTGGGGCAAATTACAGTCCAAGTAAAAACATCCTAACTAGGCTTGGTATACTTGAGGGTGGCCATGGTTTCGGTCTTGGGATCAGTCCGGCCTCGAACCGCCTGGTGTTTTAACCGGGTTTTAGATTGGCCATTTCGTTCCAGGTTAGAACCATAACCGGGGTGGGCGGTTTTTGTTACCAAGTCTTGGATGTGTTCCGGTTCTGGTCCCCAACAATTAATTTCGCATTTTGTCTCCTTTGGATTTTATCCTTTGGGAAGCAAACATCATACAAATAGAAGTCAGGCTTCTCACTAGTATTTTTTACCTACACTTTCAAGTTTCAACTTCAATCTACATTGTATCTCAAAATTGTCTTATAAGATAATGCTATTGCGGTAGTAGCATCACAAAAGAACGTTGGAAAACTTTAGTTGCAATTATTCCTAAAACTGTAATTCATAAAATTGAACAAAAATGCTCTACATTTTTATGGTACACGACTGATTTTGAAGAAAGACACATATGGAGGAAGTGGAATAAGATCACTTACCCGGTTAAGGAAAATGGGCTGGGCTTCAGGGATCTTTTCACTATTCAAAAATGTTTTTATCTTAAATGTATGTGGAAGGCTGCCCATAAAATTGGGTTTTGGGGGCTTTGGTACTCTACCCTTAATAATCCCACCAAATCTAACATTTGGAAAGGTTTGACTATTGTGAAGCATATTTTTGATAATAGGGAAAACTGTCAAATAGATCCTCATACTATTCTAAAAAAGCCAATTAAGTCCTCCTACTTTGAAAACACTCGATCAAATCCTCATACTATTAAAAAAATGTTCAGTTATGCCATTTTGCTGGTAACTAACTCGTTCTCCCGGTTACTTTCACAGTGGTGGCCTACGTGGTAACCTACGTGACAATTAATTTCATTTAATATTTTCTTTTTTTTCATTTTGTCTTTTATTGTATTCTATTCTCCATTCTTGTACGATAGAATCATATCCATATGTGGCTATGCCCAACTACTTCACCGGCTCACCGCCATCGTGTTCTCTGCAACGAGCTGGCTGAAGCACACCCTTGACGCCGGCCACCAGCACACCCCTGACAGCAATTCCGATTTTTTCTTTCTCTCCCATTTTCTTCCTCTGGATCTGTTCTTTCTCTTTCATATTCTTGTAGGGATCAAATAAGGTGTCTCTATAACACCCACAAAGTCACAACCTCAAGACAATCAACTAAATGAGCAACCCAAACTGACACACAACCAATTACCACACAAAACCAGCACAATTGCAGAATATAAAGCACAACAAAGAGCGGAAATAAAGCACACGGAGCACACAAGATTTTTTACGTGGAAAACCCTTCAATGTGAAGGATAAAAAACCACGGGACCTCTTGAGGAGTCCACCCTTAATTCTCTTATTGATAAATGAGGGTAAAAGAACCCCAAATCAGTCTACAAAGGATTCACAGCCCACCAACAATCACCAATAACAATAAGAGATTGAAATAGCACAATAAGATGTAGAAATCACCCAAAAACTGCAGGTCTGTTCGTGCAGTGATTCTGACCAAACCAGAGCTCAACTGAACAATCCGACCGTTCAAAATGAAGCCCTTGAAGTCACGAACAAGCTGTCCAAATTTCAGCAAAATCCGACCACGGGAAGACCTCCGATCGACGAGCTGAATGAAGCAACGTACTGCAGGTCGAAAAACTGGAATATGTCCCCAAAACCTTCTGTTTTGTGTGTGTGCGTTTTTCTGTCTTGGAAAGCCTTCTCCAGCTGATCTTTTACAGCAAGTTGGACTCTAAAAAAAATGTTTTAGAAGCCCAAAACTCAATATCAAATGGACCCAAAATATAGGACATAAAAATCCTTCAAACAAGGCCCAAAACATAAACAACAAAAGAAGATATTGCAAATATGGGCTGGACCCATAACAATCTCCCCCTCCAGCCCAACACGGGGAAGACGAACACTCTTCAATCACCACTTGAAGCTCATCCCTGCAAGCTTGCCACAAATATCAAGCTTGCTTCCTGGAACCACTTTAGTTAGCATGTCCGCACCGTTTTTGTTTGTATGAACTTTCTTCAGTTTCATCAACTTTTCTTCAATCACATTCCGCAACCAATGATACCGAACATCAATATGTTTGGTTCGAGCATGATACATGGAATTCTTGCTCAAATCTAAAGCACTCTGACTATCACAGAATATTACATACTCACCTTGCTCCAAACCCAATTCTTGAAGGAACCTCTTCAACCAAAGCATTTCCTTACTTGCTTCCACAGCTGCTATATATTCAGCCTCAGTAGTCGACAAAGCCACACATTTTTGTAATTTAGATTGCCATGAAATGGCTCCCCCTGAAAGTGTGAACACATAACCTGAGGTAGATTTTCTACTATCAAGATCACCAGCCATGTCTGCATCTGTATACCCCTCAAGAACTAGTTTGCCACCTCCATAACACAAACAAAGTTTGGAAGTGCCACGCAAGTATCTGAAGATCCACTTCACTGCATCCCAATGTACCTTACCCGGATTAGATAAGTATCTGCTCACCAAACCAACAGAATGTGCAATATCGGGTCTTGTACACACCATAGCATACATCAAAGAACCAACAGCAGAAGAATAAGGAATATTGGACATACTTGCTTTCTCCTTCTCTGTTGTAGGACAAGCTCTCTTACTAAGGTTAAAATGTGATGCGAGTGGTGTACTAACCGGCTTGGCTTGCTTCATATTGAACCTTTGAAGCACACGTTCAATATACTTTTCTTGAGAAAGCCACAACTTTCTAGCCTTCCGGTCACGAGCAATCTCCATGCCTAAGATTTGCTTTGCAGGACCCAAATCTTTCATATCAAATGACATGGACAAATCTTTCTTCAAGTTGTCAATCATCACTGAATCTTGCCCAACTATCAGCATATCATCTACATACAAAAGAAGGATAATGAAGTTGCCACCAGGGAACTTTCTGAAATACACACAAGGATCTGCAAAAGTCCGTTTATAACCATTGCTTGTCATAAACGAATCAAATTTCCGATACCACTGCCTTGGTGCCTGTTTAAGCCCATAAAGACTCTTCTTCAACTTGCAAACAAGTTTCTCTTTCCCCTTTTCTTCAAATCCTTCAGGTTGCTCCATGTAGATCTCTTCATGCAAGTCACCATGTAGAAAAGCAGTTTTTACATCAAGCTGCTCTAACTCAAGATCAAGACTTGCGGCTACTGCTAAAACAGTTCTAATAGAAGTCATCTTGACAACAGGGGAGAATATTTCATCAAAATCAATGCCCTTTTTCTGGTTGCATCCTTTGACCACCAATCGAGCTTTCCGCTTCACTATTTTCTCACCATCTTTCTTATTCTTGAAAACCCATCTGTTTTTCAAGACTTTCTTGCCTCTGGGAAGATTCACTAACTCATAAGTATTGTTTTTCTTCAAAGAATCCATCTCCTCTTTCATAGCCTCGAGCCAAAGATCTTTTTCTTCACTAGTCAGCACTTCTTGAAAACTCTCAGGCTCCCCCTCGTCAGTAACTAAGATGTAGTCTGTGCTTGGATATTTTGTAGAAGGTTTACGATCTCTCGTTGACCTCCTAATCAGAACATCATCATCTGGCGGGGTATTTTGCTCCCCTTGCTCATGAACCTCTTCATTATTTGCTTGAGCATCATTAGGAGCATCATCAAACGGTGGTACATCACCATCATCATCATCATCGGGTTGCATATCCTCAACACCATCATGTGGTGTATCAAGATCATCATATGATGGCTGTTCAACAGAAACAGAAGTAGGAACAGAAGAAACATCAGTAGTATCAACAAAAGAATCAGAGTAAGTATGATACCTGACACCCAAAAGTTCTGCTCCCTTCTCGTGCTCGAAGAACACGACATCTCTACTTCTCACTACCTTCTGCTTCTCAGGATCATAGAGCCTAAACCCGTACTCTTCATCACCATAGCCAACAAACACACATGGAGTAGTCTTGGAATCAAGCTTCAGCCTTTGATCTTTCGGCACATGCATATAAGCCTTACATCCAAAGACTCTAAGATGTGAATATGTGGGATCACATCCCTTCCAAGCTCTCTCTGGAATGTCAAGACCCAAAGGAATAGATGGAGAACGGTTAATCAAGTAAACAGCAGTGTTCACTGCCTCTGCCCAAAATGACTTAGGTAGATCAGACATCTTCAACATACACCTCACTTTCTCCACAATGGTTCTGTTCATCCTCTCTGCAACACCATTATGTTGTGGAGTGCCAGGAACTGTCTTCACATGTCGAATGCCATGCTGTGAACAATAATTCTTGAACTCATGTGAAGTATACTCACCACCATTGTCAGAACGAAGGCTCTTTAGTTTTCTTTCCGTCTCCCTTTCCACCATAGCATGAAATTTCTGAAATGTCTCAAACACTTGGCTCTTGGTCTTCAACATGTAAACCCAAGTTTTTCTGGTAGCATCATCAATGAAAGTGACAAAGTATTTGCTGCCACCATTAGACTCTACCTCAATGGGACCACAAACATCGGAGTGTACAAGCTCTAGCTTAGCTTGCCTCTTAGTAGACTTCCTGGCAAAAGAAGCTCTATGCTGCTTACCTGCCAAACAATGATCACAAGGGTCAAGAGCAACTGCAGTATCAATGGGAATAAGAGATTTACCTGCAAGACATTTCAACCCCTTATCACTCATGTGTCCCAATCTTCGGTGCCATAAGTTAGGAGAATTCTTCTCTTCTACAGCATTGAGTTCACCAGAACATACAGTCAAATATGTCTTGTACAAAGAGCAACACAACTCGCCTCGTGCAACTGTCATAGAACCCTTAGACAATTTCCACTTGCCATCTCCAAAAGTGTGTTTGAAACCTTCTTGATCAAGAACATTAGCAGATAGCAAATTAAGGCGTAGATCAGGAATATGTCGCACACCTTTCAGTGTAAGTATGCATCCGACACTAGTCTTCACACGAATATCACCTAATCCAACAATACTTGCTGAACTCTGGTTACCCATCTTAACACTACCAAAATCACCAGCTTGGTAGGTCATGAAGTAGTCTCTTCTGGGAACACAATGGTATGAAGCACCAGTATCTACAAGCCACTCAGAGTCTGAACTATCAACATGATGACACTCACTAGCTGCACAAATCAAAGTAACATCATCATCACTCTTAGAAGCTATTGCTGTAGTGTTTTTGTCATCACCCTCTTTCTGCGAGTCATTCTTCTTCCTTTGTTCCCTTTTCATACGGAAGCAATATTTCTTGATATGACCAGGCTTCTTGCAATAATGGCATGTATTGGCATTCTTCCCATCACTGGATTTAGACCTGCTTCTTGAGTTATTGTGACCTTTGGGACCCCTACTCTTGCTTCTTCCTCTGTTCTCAACAACAAGAGCATGTGTATTATCAACTCCCATCTCCTTTCTTCTGATTTCTTCATTAAACATGCTTTCTTTGATGACATCCAAAGATAGCACACCATCCGGAGCAGAGTTACTAATAGTCACAACCAAGGTTTCCCAACTGTCTGGCAAAGAGCTCAAGAGAAATAAAGCCTGCAACTCATCATCAAGACAAATTTTCATAGTAGTCAACTTGTTAATAATATCCTTAAAATCACTAAGATGCTCAGAAACAGACTTCCCACTTTTCAGTTTCAAATTAACAAGTTTCTTGATCAAAGAGGCTTTATTATGAGCAGTCTTCCGTTCATAAAGACCTTCCAACTTCTTCCACAATTCATAAGGATCAGACTCTTGTGACACATGATTGAAAATGCTTATATCAACCCATTGCCTAATAGTCCCTAAAGCCTTTCTTTTCAACTTTAGCCATTCCCTATCTTCCATTTTCTCTGGTTTGGATGGTTTAGAAACAGTACCATCAGTATTGGTGACAGATTCTATTGGGTCATACAAGTCCTTGCAATATAACATGTCTTCCATCATAGGTCTCCAAATAGAATAATTAGTTGATGTCAATTTTACCATTGAGTTACTACTACCCGACTCCATAATGTGACAGATTAAACCCAGGCTCTGATACCAAGTTGTAGGGATCAAATAAGGTGTCTCTATAACACCCACAAAGTCACAACCTCAAGACAATCAACTAAATGAGCAACCCAAACTGACACACAACCAATTACCACACAAAACCAGCACAATTGCAGAATATAAAGCACAACAAAGAGCGGAAATAAAGCACACGGAGCACACAAGATTTTTTACGTGGAAAACCCTTCAATGTGAAGGATAAAAAACCACGGGACCTCTTGAGGAGTCCACCCTTAATTCTCTTATTGATAAATGAGGGTAAAAGAACCCCAAATCAGTCTACAAAGGATTCACAGCCCACCAACAATCACCAATAACAATAAGAGATTGAAATAGCACAATAAGATGTAGAAATCACCCAAAAACTGCAGGTCTGTTCGTGCAGTGATTCTGACCAAACCAGAGCTCAACTGAACAATCCGACCGTTCAAAATGAAGCCCTTGAAGTCACGAACAAGCTGTCCAAATTTCAGCAAAATCCGACCACGGGAAGACCTCCGATCGACGAGCTGAATGAAGCAACGTACTGCAGGTCGAAAAACTGGAATATGTCCCCAAAACCTTCTGTTTTGTGTGTGTGCGTTTTTCTGTCTTGGAAAGCCTTCTCCAGCTGATCTTTTACAGCAAGTTGGACTCTAAAAAAAATGTTTTAGAAGCCCAAAACTCAATATCAAATGGACCCAAAATATAGGACATAAAAATCCTTCAAACAAGGCCCAAAACATAAACAACAAAAGAAGATATTGCAAATATGGGCTGGACCCATAACAATTCTTTCGCACAACAGACAAAAGCAGAGATTGGAATTGGATTTTTAGGCAGATTGACAACAATATATGTGTGTATGTATAAAGTATATGAGGAATGTTCATGTCAGGCCGGCCTGACGGGCTGCTCCGTCCGGCCGAGCCCGTTTGGGCACCTTCCAGGTGGAATTTTTTGTTGAATTTTTTTTAGCATGTTCCCCATCAAGTCTAGTTTGTCCATACCAAATTTCAGCTCAAATATCGATCGGGAAGGCATTCAAATCATTTTTTGAAGTTGACTGCAGTTTTATATGTATATTTTGACGCAGTCAACTTCAAAAAATGATTTGAATGCCTTCCCGATCGAATTTTGAGCTGAAATTTGGTATGGACAAACTAGACTTGATGGGGAACATGTTCAAAAAATTTCATCAAAAAATTCTACTGGGAAGGTGCCCAAATGGGCTCGGCCGGACGGAGCATCCCGTCAGGCCGGCCTGATGAGAAGAGCACTCTAAATTATATTATTGTATACTCCGTATATAGTATATGCATGGGTGAAGGAAGGAGGAAGAGCGGCAGTGCACCTATGATTTTCTAAAATTAATTTTGCTCACAAGATTATGCACCTTCCGTTCTAGCTTGACTCACCAGAGATCGATCATATTTAAACTCAAGAAAATTTCTAATTCTCACGCTCAACTACTGTCAATTGACCTCGTATATTTCTCTGGCAAACCCACGCCTTATTTTCCAACTGGAGAGCTCTAGAATATTTCTGTATACAAAGATTTAGAAATTCGATTCTTATCGACTCATATAAAAGATTACTGCTATGTTTTTGTAAGTGTTGTTTCAGTACTTGAAATTTTGAAATAAGAAAAAGATAAACGTAAGAGGAACAGGAGAAGTCGAGAAGCACAAAGACGTCAGTAGAGAGAGGCATATGGCGAAGGGAAGAAGGAGAGATGAAAAAATTGACAGGGTGGCAACCCTGTTAATGCCACATAGCCAACCACATCAGCTATTACCGGCATTACCTATGCTTAACCGGCTAAAATGCAAAATTGGATGTTTTTGTAGAGTTGGAGGGCTTAATTGGATGATTTTAGAGTACAAGGACTCAATTGACTTATTGCATATAGTACGAGGACTTACTTGACAGTTTTCCCTTGATAATCTAACTTCTCTTGTGGTCTGTAACGGACAAAGTTCTTTCTGGGAATCCAACTGGTCGGAATGCGGTAGGCTCATGGATTATGTGCATAATGAGGAGGTGACATCATTACATAAGTATCAGGGAGGCTTATTCTCACCCTTCTTTCTTTTCTGAGGTTCCGAATCTTATACCTCATTATATTCTTAAATTAATTTACCGCATATCACTACCAAAAAAGTTTGCTATAGGCACGGAATTTTGGCTCGGAAAAATTCCCAACCTGGTTTGGCTCGGAATTTGGCTCTGAAACGATGAAACGCGGTACTGTGACGGATTTGGCTCGAAAAAGCCCTGCCAAAATGTAGATTCTATTATTCCGTGACAAATTCCGAGCCAATACCGATAAATTATAAATGAAGTTGGCCGGAGAAGTATTCCGTGCCAAAAACCGTCGCAATTTGCATCGGAACGTCTTCCGTGCCATAATCGAAAAACAATTGTATTTTGGTTTGGCTCGGAATGGTCCTAGCCAAAGTGTAATGAGCCAAAATCCGAGCCAATTGTTGAGTAAAAAAATAGCCGTTGCTTATCCGCGCTAAAACCGAGCCATAATCCGTGCCAAAAACTAGTCATCTGCTTATTTAGTTTTTTTTTTCGAGCCAAATGTGAACCCAAAAATAGCCGTTATATTTTCGAGCCAAACCTGTTCCAAATTCCGTGCCAAAATATAGCCGTTTGATTTATTTATTTTTTTCCCGAGTCAAATAATCCGTCAAAAATAGCTGTTAAATTTTCGAGCCATTTCCGAGACAATTCCGTGCCAATATCATCTATATATACACCTAGCTTTTGTAAAATAAATTACACCTTACAAAATTTCATACTTTAATGTGTCTTGCTCGAGGACTATTTTCATTGATGAATTCTCGATGGGAGATGAAAACTATATTGTTGCTATTGGCTATGTGATCATTTTGTACTTAATTTGAATTTCTTATTATTGGTATCGCTGTTTTATCAGGTATGCAATTTTCTTTATTAGTGTTTTTAAATTAATTTCATCTGTATCATTGATTTATCATTATGTTTATCTTAATAACATCAATGATATGTTAGTGATATATTTTAATAAAACCTTTACTAGTGTACACAACTAAAATTCCATTTCCAAATGTAGCCGTTGATTTCTGAGACATTTTCCGTCTCAAAAGTATCCGTTATTTACGGAAATTTTGAAATTCTGTGCCAAAAACCTTGCCAAACAATTCTATAAATAGAACACATCTTATTATGTATTCATTTATTACAATGACTTGAAGGTTTACTAGTTAAATGTACTTTCTTATTTAATAAATAAATAATTTCTTAATTTTTTTAATATACAGGCACAATGAATAGAGAAAATAGAAATTGGATGGATAATAAATATGTTGGCAATGGTAGAAGATTGACAGACGAGTTTAAGAATGGAGTTATTGAATTTGTTAAGTGGGCACAACAACAAACATGGTACATGGATGGAAATAAGATAAGATGTCTGTGTAAGGACTGTAAAAATAACAAATTCTTGCTTGGTGAGGTCATGTGTTGGGATTTATATACTAATGGTTTTATCGAAAACTATTACAATTATACTTCTCAAGGAGAACCGATCGAGGCATGTTATTTGCCTCAACCAGTGGGAACATCTTACTGTGTTCCTGACGAGATGGCTGCATGGGGAAATTATGCAGATATAGAATGAGAGCAAAGAATGATTTATGATTTGGTTGATTCTTCTGCATTTCCCAATACCCATCCGGACACCTATCCGAATAATGATTTCACCGCACACAGTAATGCGGGTGAGGGACCAAGTTCATATTTTTATGATGTTGATGCGTTAGGCACGCGATTTCAAGATGTTCTTAAAAGTACGGATCAACCACTGTATTCTTATTGTGATGGTCATTCGCAGCTATCTGTGGTTTCTGAATTTTTGAATATAAAGTCCGAATATAATCTGTCTGAGAATTGCATGTCCATGATACTTGACTTAGTTAGTAGCATGTTACCACGTGATCATTCTCTTCTCGACACGTATTACAACATGAAAAAAATCGTCTCTGAATTGGGTCTTCCTATGATTAAAATCCATGCATGCCCCGGAGGATGCATGTTATTTTGGAAAAATGACGAGGGATTGACCTGTTGTAAATTTTGTAATGAGGATAGGTACAAGTCTATGTCAGCAATGAGCCACAAATCACGAAAAAGATCTGCAGTATCCAAATTGATATATTTTCCTTTAGCACCACGTTTACAAAGATTGTTGTGTCAAGTGCTACCGCTAAATACATGATGTGGCATGTCGAGCATGACACAGAATTGAAGAAGGATTAATGTGTCACCCATCTGATTCGGATGCATGGAAGCATTTGGACCGATGTTATCCTGAATTCGCTTTCGAACCACGCAACGTTCGTCTTGGGTTGTGTGCTGATGGTTTTGCCCCGTATGGTCAATTTGGCGGACAGTTCTCATGTTGGCCAATTATCATCACACCGTATAATCTGCCTCCGGACATGTGTATGAAAGAACAATTTATGTTTTTATCGTAGATGTGTCCGGGACCTGGTAATCCTAAGAAACGAATTGATGTGTATCTACAACCATTGATTGAGGAGTTGAAACAACTATGGGATGTAGGTGTTCCTACATATGATGTTTCGACAGAGCAGATAATATTTAATTTGAGAGCTGCGGTTTTATGGACAATTAGTGATTTCCCAGCATATGGAATGCTATCTGGTTGGAGTACCGCAAGCCTTATGGGGTGTCTTGTTTGAATGGAGAAGTCAAATGCATTTTGGCTCAAAAATAGCCGCAAAGCATCTTATTTTGATTGTCACCGCAAGTTTCTCCCTCAAAATCATCCATACAGAAAGGATAAAAAGTCTTTCCGGAAGGGGCACGTTGAGCGTGATCCTCCACCTCCGAGGTTGACAGGATATCAAATTTATCATCGTGTTCAGCACATTCCTTCTGCCATAGATGAACCTCTTGAGTATCCGGATGGATATAGGACTGATCATAAAATGGACCAAAAAAAGTATTTTTTGGGAATTACCATACTGGAAAGATCTACTCATTAGACACAATTTGGATGTAATGCATATTGAGAAAAATGTTTTTGATAACATTTTCAAAACAGTCATGAACTTCAAAGGGAAAACCAAACATGGTCTATCATCCCGAAAAGATGTAGCTTTGTATTGTGATAGGCCGAAAATAGATATGGGACCGGAATATGAAGGCCCCTACAAGAAAGCTGTTTACCAAGTGACGGTTGAACAAAAGTAAAAAATATTGGAGTGGCTTATTCAGTTGCGATTTCCAGATGGATACACATCCAACTTCCAGAGAATTGTTGACTTAGAAAATTTGTCAATGAAAACAATGAAGAGTCATGATTGTCACGTAATCATTCAGTGTTTACTCTCAGTTGCTCTGAAAGAAAATCTTCTGGCTAATGTATGGGCGTGTATTGCTGATGTTTCCCAACTTTTTCAGTTAATATGTTCGCCTGTACTAAACAAAAAAGCTGTTGAGGACCTTCACCGCAACGTTCCCACTGTAATGTGTAATCTCGAAAAAGTGTTTCCTCCATCCTTTTTCGATGGAATGGAGCATCTACTTATCCATCTTCCATGGGAAGCTAGAAAAGGAGGTCCACCATTTTATAGATGGATGTACAGCTTTGAGAGGTAAATATTTTATCATTTTCACCAAATTTTATACGTATATTATTATGACATAATTACATTTGTTCAATGTTGTTAGATTTTTGGGGGAACTGAAAAGGAAAGTGACAAATAAAGCTCACGTGACATTGTCATGGTTTTTTGCGGCTAGTTTATTGGGGTTTATCTACCCTTAACAATGTGACATTGTCATGGTTTTATTATTCCTGTTAGACTGTTCTATTATGTGCTATTACTATAGTTTATTGGAGTACTTTCTTATAAAAAAACATATATCGTACACGTGTACGGCACAGCCGTACACGTGTATGTTATTTGTTTTTTTAAATGGTTTTCATTTGGCTCGGAATTTTTCGAGACAAAGTTCAAATTTGAAAATTTAAAATTTGAAACATTTGAATTCGAAACCTCATCCGGGTAAAGATGCGACTGTTTAAACTGAGCCAAGTTGGCACGGAAAAATGGCGAGTCAAATCTTTCAGATTTTATGGATGAAATGGTCCTGCCAAAGCAGAGCCAAAAACCGTGCCAAAGGTTGTCTCGGAATAAAAATTTCGTGCCAAGTCATTTGGCTCGAGCTAGGTGGTTGGAAAAAGAAATCCGAGCCAAAACCGAGCCGAATACGTTAGTCTGGGAATTTTCTTATGATTTCCCTACCAAATTCCGTGCCTATAGTGAGTGTTTTTTGGTAGTGTATTGAGCATCACTTTTATGCCAAAAGGGACATTATGGTTTGGACTCTTACTCCCGACGGATCTTACTCCTTTAGGAGTGCCTATGAGGAAATAAGAAACAAAAGAAATACTCAAACTAATGCTCAACAAATCTGGAATAGAAATATTCCAAAAAAATCTCTTTCTTTATGTGGAAGGTCATAAACAACCTCCAACCTTTCCAAGAATTTTTACAACGCTTTGGCAGTAACGGCCCCTTCAAATGTCCCATTTGTAATAATTTTGACACTAGAGATCACTGTTATACCTCATGTGATTTTAGCAAACAACTGTGGTCCCATAACGGTAACTTATTCAAAACCGCTTAAAATAACCGTGACAATCTCAACTCGCTTTTAAAAAATTGGTTTACTGCCAGAGATGAGTTTTATAACCTTCAATGTGAAGTTGCTATTTATATCTGTTGGACCATTTGGAAGAGAAGAAATGGGTACATATATGATGATAGTAATATGATTCTTTATGAGGCTATTGAGTTTATCAATAAGGAGATTCGGGATATGAGTAAGGCCAAACCTTTCCTCACGAAAGCCGTTGACCCCCCCTAGCACGAGGGCGTGCTAGAGTTTGAGTGGGGGATAGTGTCACGGACCGTTGTTCGTGACCGTGTTAGGCTCAATGAATGGGACAGACCGATTGGCTAGCTGGACGGGTGAGGCATGAGGGAGGCAATAGCGTCAAGGGGAGTTCTGCCTTAGACGCTAAGGTCTGGCCGAGTCGGGCATGTGGGGCTTGACTATGAAGGAGACAGAGGCGGGTCTAAGGGCACAACTGGTCGGGAGCTATTGCCGCTCCCCTGATGAGCCCAAGGCAGGGCGAAACCAGTCCGGTTCCGTATGAGAGCGAGGCTTGTCCGCGGGGATGAGAGGGACCCGGGACGCCGCACGGGCGCTGTGGGCTGCGCCAGACTCTATGCCCGTGACAAGTGGTATCAGAGCGGGTCGTGCTTATATTGTCGCGTGGAATGGTGGGGTCCTCGTGAGGGACGAGGACTATGCGAGCATGGTGGCTCTAGGGCCGGTACGTGCTGATGTCGGCTCCACTCCTGATGGTCTGCAGGGGCGGATGGGTTCCTGAGATGATGGGGACTCGGGTGGCCACCAGCTCAGCCGGGCTGCGTCAAGGGGAGGCGGCCTGGCAATGAGGCGCGTTGACAATATTAAGCATGGCGATCCTCGGGCAGAGTCATCTCCCCTAGCACGAGGGCGTGCTAGAGTTTGAGTGGGGGAGAGTGTCACGGACCGTTGTTCGTGACCGTGTTAGGCTCAATGAATGGGACGGACCAACTGGTTAGCTGGACGGGTGAGGCATGGGGGAGGCAATAGCGTCAAGGGGAGTTCTGCCCTAGACGCTAAGGTCTGGCCGAGTCGGGCATGTGGGGCTTGACTATGAAGGAGACAGAGGCGGGTCTAAGGGCACAACTGGTCGGGAGCTATTGCCGCTCCCCTGATGAGCCCAAGGCAGGGCGAAACCAGTCCGGTTCCGTATGAGAGCGAGGCTTGTCCGCGGGGATGAGAGGGACCCCGGGACGCCGCACGGGCGCTGTGGGCTGCGCCAGACTCTATGCCCGTGACAAGCGTTGACCCCCCCCCCCCCCCCCATTGATATAAAGTATGATAAACCCAAACCAAAACCTCAAAAGCACTCTATTCAGATTGCAACCTGGAACAAACCCCCGGGTGACTCCATAAAAATCAACATCACCTTAGGTACAAGGACCGGTGTCACCATTTCTGGTTTTATTATTAGGGACAATAGAGGACTTATGTTACACTACAATTCTAATTTTCACACTCACTCTGATTGTACCTTTAACATTTGTGATATTTTGGTCAAGCTTTGGTATTGGATTAGGGAGAGGAATTGCACTAACATCATTATTGAATGTGAAAATCTTTAGGTAATACAGACCCTCCAGGGAAGAGATAGACCGTCATGGAAAGTGATTGCTATTCTCAATGAGTATAAAGAGTTGTATGAAGACAACAGTTTAAGCTACCCTCATATTAGGAAAGCATGTAATAAGGCAGCACATTATGTAATGCTAAACACTGATTTGTTTGCTAGTAACCCAAACAGTTATAGTAAATTCATAGGCATTGTCAAATTTGATCCTATCAGTTACCCGTATGTTCTCTAATTAGGTAGGTTTTGGTGGCACATCCCCCTACCATGTAATTTTGTTTTTCTTATTAATAAACATGTAAGTTTTATTAAAAAAACATATATGCATTTCCTAAAAAATTGTCTATACGGTGGAACAGTGAACAGTACTTAAGAATCAATTCTTGTTATTCTTAGATTTAATGAGAGAAACTTGTGAAATAGATACTATACATTGAAAAAATTGCTATGAACCTTGCCCCCACGTTTAAAAAATTTGATACTCCACCCAATATGATAACCAATTTTCTTATTACATAAAGGATTTTTTTTAAAAAAAAATCTTATGTCTTTATTATCTCTATTGTCATTGTTTATGTTCTAGATCCTCATTTTAAACTATCTAGCTATGAAATGTTTTAGAATATATTTGTTTTTATAACATTTTAGAATAGTATTTCAAACCTTTCAGATGTTCAAACACAACATAACAATATTCGTAATTTATTTCATAATTTATTGAATGAAAAAAGAAGTTATCGCTACATTGCATTCTTAAGAATGTACGATGAAGTGAAGCAAACAATGAAAAAAGAAGTTACCTCCTGATTTGAAACATTTCTACGCCATGTAATTTCACTGCTCAAATAGTACATGCACAATTGAAATCTAAGCACACAACATGTAAAGATATTTTCTTGAAGGTCTTGGCATTGTATTGAAAATGGTAAGTGGTAGCATGTGAATAGCATGCACAATAAGACAAGTAGGATGACAGTGTGTGATGACTTCAAAGTTCTAGAGAAAAGAGACAATTTGAGATGATTCAGTTAAAAGGCCAATGGACATGTCATCACTATCTTCAGATGATTTAGTCAGTACAGATGTAGCCACAATGTTATGTGTTGTACAAGAAACAACATCTTCAGAGTGTCCACAACTTGAATGACTAAACAGGAGAATGGCCAGAAACAGCAACATAAATTGAATGAGACTGTGAAACATAAAACTTCTCAGTTTGCTTGACCTTAGACTCCATGGTTGAACTCCTAATTTGATTAAACAAAACATTCATTGATGAGGGAGAGAGGATGAGGTTGTTAAGACCTAGGGTTCTATCCTAAAAAGGTAACCTTAGGTCTTAACATGATATCAGAACACAAAACTGGTATTTGATGTAACATATAAACAACAAAAGATATAGTCCACAAGATATAAGTTCATCTTAATACTCATAAAATTTTCTTTATCTTTGAAGTGAACACCAAGGCATCAATCTTAAAACCCTTTTTAGTTTGTCACCATACTTTAAACTTCACTTTAACACCACCTCGGTCTCATCAATTAACACAATATCGTCAGGAAACATCATGTATCATGGTATATATTTTCCTGAATTGACTTCATTAGTTCATGTGACTATATAGCAAATAAAAATAACTTCGAGTCGATCCTCGGTGCAGTCGGAATGTATAGGGAACTCTGCAACTCTCTTTACACTAGTACGAATACTTGTGGTATAATTCTCACACATATTTATGTTGATATCGTTATATTCATGTTATTTAAAGCCCACCAAAGATCCACCATTCACTATATTTAAAAATAAAAATCATATAACTGAAATTTCTGTTCTTGTCGCATATTAGAGCTGAACCTCCCAACTGAGTTCTAGGTTTTGCAATCAAATATGAACTAATCATAATTAAAATGGTCATGGTTTAAACTCTAAATAGTTTTTACATGTCCAATGCCAGTCTAGTTCAAAATTGGAACAAATATTCACTCCTAATAAGTATTCACCCCTATTTTTATTACCCATCCGCCCATCACTATCATGGCTTATTGATGCACCAGACAATCAAAATATGATACGTAGTATTTACTTGACCAATTCAACTTTCTTTGCACCTTCAATATAATTACTCAACACAAATTTTTTATTAAAACTTTTATTACTAACTCTGTTTCAAAAAAAGTTGGCAAATTAACTTTTGTAATCAATGATGGCAAAGTTTGAAAAATTATTTGTATGTGATTCATAAATTATATGCTTTTATGAAAATATTTTTAATAAGGAACATAATTTCAACATTCAAAATAATTCCATACTAAAATATATCATTACTCAATTTTGACTATCATTGATCAAGAAAAGTCAATTTAACAAACCTTTTTAGACAGAGGATTGCTATACGTCACTTTTTCAGTTTTTTGAATGATTACGATTTTAAGTCAAATATTCCAATGTAACAGAAAATATATTGGGAGTTTTGTAGGAATTTTGTGTGTTAGACTAAGAGCAAGAATGCAAAGAATAGAGAAAATGTAAAAAGAAAGAAGAGAGTTTTTGATAATAGCTTGCTTAATTTTATTTCATCATATTGCAGCATTTAAAGACTCTAGGTCTTACAAGTTTTAACAACCAATAAGTGGGAAACAAACATCCACTTGCTAAGCAAGTGGGCAAGTGGGTACAAAGCCTTACACTCTTTCTACCTAATGGCTAGATTGTAAGAGATAAGAAGATAAGTAGGGCCTTAATAAAAATATCTTAACATATGAATCTAGATAGACTTTTGCTCCATTCTGTTGAGTTACCAGACCACTAGCTTCAACACTCCCCCATGGAGCTAAGTCTTCGCATTCCAAGTTGTTCACACAGAACATCAAACCTGTGTTTTGGCAGAACCTTGGTGAGTACATCAGCAGTTTGCTCTTCAGATGAGCAAAATTGTAGATCAATTTCACCTTCATTTTGCAACTGCCTTACTGAGTGAAACTTGATTTTGAAATGCTTCGTTCTATCATGAAGCACTGGATTTTTGATGATGGCAATGGCGGCTTTGCTGTCACAGAACATCACAGTTGCATTCTTTTGCTCCAATTTCAAATCAACGAGAATTTTTCTTAGCCAGACAGCTTGATTTCCTCCTTTGGAAGCTGCAATATATTCAGCTTCAGCAGTTGATTGAGCAACAACAGATTGCTTCTTTGACTTCCAACTGATCATGCCTGAACCAAGAGAGAAACAATAGCCAAACACGCTTCTGCTTTCTTCATCAGAGCCAGCAAGATCACTATCAGTGAATCCAATTAGATTAACTTGATTTTTGCCATAAAACGCTCCATAATCTGCAGTGCCTTGCACATACCTGAGAATCCTTTTTGCTGCTTTGAAGTGTTGCTCACTTGGAGAGTGCATGAACCTAGAGAGTAGGTTAACTGAGAACACAAGATCAGGCCTTGATGCAGTTAAGTACAATAAGCTCCCTATCAAGCTTCTATAAACTTTGCTGTCAATTTTCTCAGTGCCATCCTCTTTGAAAAATTTTTGGCCGGTCGCCAATGGTGTCCCAATTGGCTTGCATTCTGACATAGCAAACTTCCTCAATACTTCAGTAGCAAACTTCCTTTGATGGATCAGAATTCCACAGTCCATCTGTACAACTTCAAGTCCTAAGAAATAGGACATTAAACCCAAGTCGCTCATGTCAAATTTCTTCTTCATTTTTGACTTGAACAGATCTATCGTCTTCGCGGAGCTTCCAGTGATTAACAAATCATCCACATATACTGAAACTATCAAGATGTCTTGATTGTGTTCCTTCACGTATAGCGTGGCTTCACTTTTACTCTTCTGAAACTCCATTTCAAGCAAGCAAGCATCAAGTCTATCATACCAGGACCTAGGTGCTTGTTTAAGCCCGTAAAGAGCTTTATTCAGCTTGTAGACCTTGCTTTCAGAACCAGCAACAACATAACCCTCAGGTTGTTCAACATAAATATCCTCTTGCAAGAAGCCGTTTAAGAAAGCAGATTTGACATCTAACTGACATACCTTCCATCCTTGTTGTGCAGCTAATGATAGAAGCAGTCTGATGGTCTCCATTCTTGCAACAGGAGAGAATGTTTCAAAGTAATCAACACCAGGATTCTGAGCATACCCTTTGACAACTAGTCTGGCTTTGTATTTGGATACAGTGCCATCAGGATTGAGCTTGGTTCTGTAAATCCATCTTACTCCAATTGCCTTCTTTTCATCGGGTAGGTTGACAAGCTTCCACGTTTCATTCTTTTCAATTGCTGAAATTTCATCCTGCATCGCATGTCTCCAAACTTCTATTTCAAGAGCCTCATCAGTACAAGTCGGCTCATGAAGTGAGAGATTGCATCTTGCATAGACATCATTCAAGGATCTAGTTCCTCTGATTGGAACATGATCAATGCGCTCGGATTCAGCATCTTCGAGTGCATCTTCAGGTTGTGCAGCTTCAAGAACATCATCAAATTGATCATCTTCTTCTATTGCCATCTTTTCCCAATTCCATTTCAAGCCTTCATCTATTCTGACATCTCGACTCACCTCCACTTTCTTGGTTTTCAAACTAAACACCCTGTAGCCTTTTGTAACAGAACTGTAACCAATAAAAATACCAACCACAGCTCTAGCATCAAGCTTGTCTCGCTTTACATCAGGCACATGAGTGTAGCATGGACTGCCAAACACTCTCAAGTGATCTAGTTTGGGTTTGTAACCAGACCAAGCTTCATATGGAGTCTTGTTGTCTAAAGACTTGGTAGAGATTCTGTTGAGTAAATATACTGCTGTGTTGACTGCTTCAGCCCAAAACTGTTTCGGAAGATCTTTTTCAAACATCAAGCATCTGGACATATTCATCACACTTCTATTCTTCCTTTCACTTACACCATTTTGTTGAGGAGTGTAAGGATTGGTTTTCTGATGAACTATGCCGTGATCCTTCAGAAAAGATTCAAACTGATGAGAGCAAAACTCTCCACCGTTGTCAGTTCTGAAAACTTTAATCACTTTCCCTGCTTCTTTTTCAACTGCTTTCTTGAAAGCAAAAAAGTGATTAAACACTTCAGATTTTTGCTTCAGAAAGTAGCACCAAGTTGTCCTACTGTAATCATCAATAAACAATAAAAAATAATTGCTTCCATTGAGTGATTCAACACTCATAGGACCACAAATATCAGAATGAATGAGCTCCAGCTTATCTTTGGCCCTCTTCACTCCATCTTTGTTGAATGAACTCCTGCTGGATTTTCCTTTCTCACAAACACAACACACGCCATCTTCACTAACAACGGAAGGCATGTTTTCAACCATGCTATGCTTGTACATTTGTGACATAGTTGTGTAGCTACAATGACCCAGCCTACTATGCAATAATTTTGACTTAGAAACTGCACTAGGATAGGCTACATGATCTGCATTCTTCAGTTCTAGAGGAAAGCTTCTATCATGCATCTTAATAGTCATAACTACCACGCCACTCTTGTCACTAATATCACAAATATTATCATGGAAGGCCAACGAGAAACCAGCATCAACCAGTTGCCCCACACTAATCAAATTCTGAGCAATATTAGGCACATAAAGCACGTCTTGAAGAACTTTAGTACCTGAACTAATTTTGATTGCAGCAGTGCCTCTTCCTTTGACTGGAAGAAATTCACCATTTCCCACTTTCACTCTTGAGTGATAGTTCTCATCAAGAAACTTGAAAATACTCAAGTCAGGAGACATATGGTTTGTGCAACCACTGTCTATCAACCATGAATCAGATTTTGGATGATTTACCAAGCCTCTTTGAACTGTTGAAGCCATGAAAAGGTTCTCTTCCGCCTCTTCTAGTTCTTCAGCATTCTGAGCTTGCTGTTGATCATTTCTGAACTTACAGATTTTCTGAACATGCCCGAACTTTTTGCATTGTTTGCACTGCACACCAGGTCTGACCCAACAATAATCATCACTGTGGTTTGTTCTTTTGCAGTGAGGGCAAGGAGGATAAGTAGCTCTCTTCCCTCTTGTTTTGCTAGAATTTCCGGGCTGAAATTTTATGTCTTTCTTTTCATCAAAGGAAACTTGCCTCGGCTGCTTTCCTTTGGATTGAGCAAGCAAGGCTCCTTCAGCAGAGCCTTCATTCCTCATGATTTGCCTGTCTTCAACGGCTTGAAGTGCACCGACTAATTCTGCAAGAGAGAAGGTTGACATGTCTTTACTGTCCTCAAGCGAGCTAATCTTGTGCTCAAACTTTTCTGGAACAGAACACATCACCTTGTCCACAACTCTCTTATCAGTGACATCTTCTCCAAGTAGTCTCATTTGAGTAACAACCTTTAGTACTCGACCAGAAAAATCTTTCACCAGTTCATTATCTCTCATTTTGAGAGTTTCAAGCTGCCTTCTGAGATTGAGAATCTGCATTCCTTTGGCCCTAATATCTCCTTGGAATTCTTGAGCAAGTTTTTCCCAAATTCCCTTTGCTGTTTTGTTTGTCATGATCCTGACAAACATATCTTCACTCAAGGCTGCATGGAGGTAAGACACCGCCTTGAATTTCTTCGAAACAGCATCAGAGTGTTGCTTCATTTGAGCAATTGTGGGATTTGCTCTCAAGGGCTCTGGATCTACATCTGTTTCTACAACATCCCATAAATCATGAGCTCTCAAAAAAGCTTCCATCTTCACAGCCCAAATATTGTAATTTTGGCCTGCAAAAATATGAGGAGCAATGATGAAACCTTTTGATTCAGCCATCAACACTTTCCCTTTCTTTTCTCAGTTTGTTTTCCTCACTTTCACTCACCTCACAGCCTCTCAAAGATCACTCAAAGTGCTCTGATACCAACTGTAGGAATTTTGTGTGTTAGACTAAGAGCAAGAATGCAAAGAATAGAGAAAATGTAAAAAGAAAGAAGAGAGTTTTTGATAATAGCTTGCTTAATTTTATTTCATCATATTGCAGCATTTAAAGACTCTAGGTCTTACAAGTTTTAACAACCAATAAGTGGGAAACAAACATCCACTTGCTAAGCAAGTGGGCAAGTGGGTACAAAGCCTTACACTCTTTCTACCTAGTGGCTAGATTGTAAGAGATAAGAAGATAAGTAGGGCCTTAATAAAAATATCTTAACATATGAATCTAGATAGACTTTTGCTCCATTCTGTTGAGTTACCAGACCACTAGTTTGAAAAATTATTTGTATGTGATTCATAAATTTTATGCTTTTATGAAAATATTTTTAATAAGGAACATAATTTCAACATTCAAAATAATTCCATACTAAAATATATCATTACTCAATTTTGACTATCATTGATCAAGAAAAGTCAATTTAACAAACCTTTTTAGACAGAGGATTGCTATACGTCACTTTTTCAGTTTTTTGAATGATTACGATTTTAAGTCAAATATTCCAATGTAACAGAAAATATATTGGGAGTTTAACTTTTGAGATATTACCCAAAATGGGACTAAAAAAGTTTGAAAATTCCAAAATAGGACTTCCATGTTTTTATTCTCAAAATAGGATTAATTACTGCCATGTTTTGGCAGTACCAGACTTCAAACATGGCAATATTTTCCAAATTTGGCAGTAATTAGTCCTATTTTGGGAATAAAAACATGACAGTCCTATTTTGGAATTTTCGAACTTTTTTAGTCCCATTTCGGGAACTTTCCCTTAACTTTTTTGTTGTTACTTCAAACCTATGATAGAAAACAAAAATGAAAGATTTAAAACAATTTTTTTTTTATAATGAGATCTTATTTGTAGCACTCGGATATACTTTAAAAGCCTTGAGCAGTTGAAACTTTAAAAAAAATTCAAACTTTGTAGACTCCCTCTTTTTTTGAACCAGTGTAGTCTCCCTCTTTATTCTTATTGTTATCTACAATATGGGTCACCATAATATTAAAGGAAAACATAGTTTAGGTAATGAATAGTGTTGAAAAAGTAGGAAAGAAAATGAAAAAAACGAGAAAGAAAATAGTATAAAAAAGTAGAAAAAATAAATGTGATAGAGTATTAAAACAAAAAAAATAACCAAAAAATGAAAGTATATCCAACAAAAGAACACTTCCCAACGAGGAAAGTGTAATAAAACAAAAGAATACAAATATAATATTGATGTCACATGAAAGATCATAAAAATTATGAAAATTGATACTCCCTTTGTATTTTAAAGACTGTTACATCAGCTTAGACACATTATTTAAAGAGGAATGCAGTAGAGATAGTGAATAGTGTAGAAAAAATGGAAAATGGTATAAAATTATGAAATAGAAGATAAAAAATAGAAGAGGTATAGGTATTGAATATTTTAAAGGGCAAACTTACCAACATGGGAAAGTGTATCAAACTTTTAAATACAACTCAAAATAAAAAAATGTAGCAAACTTTAAAATAACGAATGGAGCATATAACTTACAAAAATACTTGGTGTACACCTTTCGCACACCTTGTCTATCCACAGAGACAAAGTTTTATACTGACAATTCATATTGAAATTTAGAAGTTGTTTGTATAGGCACAACTCTGTCTGTGTAGACAAACAAAGTGTACAAATAGTGTATATAAAAAAGTGTACACCAAACATTTTTTTATAATTTATAAAAACTAGAGTGCAAACAAAAAAAGTTATAACTTCAAAAAAAATATGAGTTTTTTTCTCCTAAGTCTCCCATCTGTGATCCAGGCCTGGACTCGGGCCGAGTCGGGTCAGGCCGGGCCTAGGCCTGGTTGGGCCTCCGGTCCTGGAATGGGGGGCCCAGAACCAGCCCGTCCTTCGCCCAGTGCCGGTTCGGGCCGGGTCACCCGCCCGGGTCCCGGGCCGGGCCTATGTAATTTTTTTACTTATTAATTCAAATTAAATATGAAATACATTTTTCAATAAATACTAATATAATTAATTCTAAGTTGTAAGTTGTAAGTTTGTAACCAATTAATTAATTAATTAATTTGAGAAGTGCTACATATTAAAAAAAGAATGTATATTTATTTGAAATATGAACCACAACTTTACAAATTACAATAGAGAATTGAGGGGAAAATTAAAACATGAAATACATTTTATAATAAATTGTAAAATACTAATCAATCGAAATCTCCGACATAAGAGCCACCCTCGGTTGTTGATTCATCCATAAAGTCTTGGGAGGGGGTGATGCTAATTTCTTGAATTCTACGTATGACCTTCAACCAATCGTGGTAGCATATAAGCGTCTCAAGAGACTCAGTGCTCAAACTCATTCTAGATACCGTTAGAACGTTGTCGGCCGAACTAAATTCTTGTTCCACAGCAACTGTTGAAACTGGCATTGATAGCACTTGCTTAGCCATCCGTGCCAAAATCGGGAACATTCTTTCTTTTGACTTCCACCACTTTAGAACGTCAAACTCCTCATTTTCGTCAAATTCTACCTCATAATTAATATACAAAGAAATCTCATTAAGTGCACTTTCTTCAGTAGTGTGAGTTGTTTTAGTTTTTTTCACAAGATTGCCTAAAGCAGATTTAAAAGTGATTTTTCTTTAGATGAAGATGTGTGTGTCGGGGGAGGGGGCGCGTTGTCATATTGTGCACGAAACTCATTAAATAAGGCATAAAATAAATTACTAACCTCGTTGTATTCAACTTGCAGATCTATGGCGTTATCGTCATACATTGGAAATGGACCAAAAAAGGCATTATAATAGAACTTCAAACATTCTTCCAAATTACCAAGTCTATAACGAGGATCGAGAATAAATGCAATACCATAAATATGAGGAATATGTGCATAATATTTTAAAAACTTTTCCTTCATAAAACCACAAAATAACTCACGTAAGCGGCATTCTCAAACCCATTAAAAGCACCGGTGAGATTAACAACTTCACGAATAAATTCGTTTGAGGTAGGTTTATAAACATGACTAAAACTAGCAGTTGCATTATTAAAATATATCAAAACATTACAAATTTTTTCGCAAGTGTCGATGTGAGCGGAGTTTAAAATATAGTTATCATATTGTCTTAAAAAAGCAGGAAAATGTTCTTTATATCTAAGAAGAACTTTAATTAATTTATAAGTACTATCCTACCAAATAAACAAATCTTTAGAAAAAGCAACATATTTCACACCTCTTTCAATCAAATAATTTTGCCATTTTAATTTAAGTTGACCATTGCCCCAAATACGTCTAATCCCCCCCCCTTGACTACCTCCATGGCATCTCCTAACGCTTTTATACCGTCTTGCACACATAAATTTATAATATGGCATGCACATCGTTGATGAAAAAATCTACCCGTCAAAGTATTAGAACCACACAATTCACGTAATCTAGGTATAGCAGCAGTATTATTACTAGCATTATCAAAACCTATAACAAATACCTTATTAATCAAATTATACTCAGTTAAAATACGTTCAATCAAAATATAAATATGTTCAGCGGTGTGACGATCATTAAATTCACAAAAAGCAAGAACACGTTTATGCAAATTCCAATCATTATCAATAAAATGTGCAGTCAGGCCCAAATAATGTAAATTATGATAAGTATCCTCCCAAATGTCAGAACAAATAGTTACACGGCCATCAAAGTTTGCAAAAGAATTTGTAACCTATCCTTTTCCGCACGATAAAACCTTATAATTTCTTTCTTAACCATTTTGCGACTATAACCTCTAAATTGAGGATTTAAACAAGTTTGTGCATAATCTTTAAAAGCAAGACTTTCAAAAAACAAATAAGGCAAATTTTCTTCAACAAGTAAGTTAGCCATACCAGTCAAATTTCGTGCATCATTGTATGAGAAATTACCAAAAGGTTGGTCATTTACAAACCTCGATATTTAAGTTTGCTTCCCCTTGCCTTTGTCTATTTTCGCATACTCCATAGAGTGCGCGGACTTAAGATGCCTTTTGAGACTCCCGTATCCGCTGGAAGTTCCCAAGCTATACTCCTTGCAATGATTGCAACTTGCGTACCATTTATCGGTTGTTTTGTCTTTTCCTCTTTGTAAAATTATTTTCTATAATAGGAGATTTAGATTTCTTACCAACTTGGGATGAACCGCCCTCGTTCTCCAACTCTTGCTCATCATCCGGGATGCCGTGAGTCCCGTCGCCCCCCTCGTCCTCCTCCGCATCGTCATCCTCGAGCTCCTCTTCATCAATGGACTCTGAGATGTTTTGTTGTTGGAAAAAGCGACCATCATTTTGCGCCAATAGTTGTTGTAGTTGCTCGTCGGACATTGCATCCACATCTCGCCTTTGGTATCCCGTTTCAAAATCTTCTCGACTTTGAGAAGAAGATCCGGCCCGCCGTTTACCTTTGCCTTTGCGTAAACTAGGATGCCTTGTCGCAATCTCCTTCCTTCGGTTGCGTTGGATATTACTCATATCTACGGAATGTCTACCACGGTCCATCTTAAAAATGTAACAAATATTATATGTTATCAAATGTTTTAATATGAGTACAATAGTAATGATAAAATGCGACTAATAAAATTATAGCAAATTTCCAAGAATCCACTTACTAATAAAATTAACTAGTTTTAAACTTTAATGCAACAATTAACAATTAACTAGTTTTTACTTTTATGATAAATGCAACAATTAACAAATTAAATAATAAGGAAATCAAAAATGTAACAATTAACTAGTTTTATACTTTAATGCAACAATTAACAATTAACTAGTTTTTTACTTTTATGATAAACGCAACAATTAAAAAATTAAAGAATAGGGAAGTGAAAAATGTAACAATTAACTAGTTTTATACTTTTATGATAAATGCAACAATTAACAAATTAACTAATAGCGAAATGAAAAATGTAACAATTAACTACTTTTATTAATAAGTGAAAAATGTAACAATTAACTAGTTTTATACTTTAATGCAACAATTAACAATTAACTAGTTTTTTACTTTTATGATAAACGCAACAATTAACAAATTAAAGAATAGGGAAATGAAAAATGTAACAATTAACTAGTTTTATACTTTTATGATAAATGCAACAATTAACAAATTAACTAATAGCGAAATGAAAATGTAACAATTAACTACTTTTATTAATCAGTGAAAAATGTAACAATTAACTAGTTTTATACTTTAATGCAACAATTATCAATTAACTAGTTTTTTACTTATATGATAAACGCAACAATTAACAAATTAAATAATAGGGAAATGAAAAATGTAACAATTAACTAGTTTTATACTTTTATGATAAATGCAACAATTAACAAATTAACTAATAGCGAAATGAAAAATGTAACAATTAACTACTTTTATTAATAAGTGAAAAATGTAACAATTAACTAGTTTTATGCTTTAATGAAAAATGTAACAATTAACTAGTTTTATACTTTAATGAAAAATGTAATTAATTAACTAAATTAGGATAATGAGAAATGTAAAAAATTAACTCATACGATGAATTTAATTACTATGAATTCAAGTGTAACTAATATAATTCTATAACTAATATATAATATAATGTTTATAGTATATAATATATAAGTATATTACTATAAGATGAGTATACACTTATATATAATACTTTAATATAGATAAGTAATATAGATAAGTAAATAACAATAAATATAGATAATAAGTAGATATCAAAGTAAATATTAAAAAGATGGAGATGTATAAGTAGATAATAAGTATATATTAAGTAGATAACAAATATTAGTAATATAATATAGGTATATAAGTAGATTATTGTATAACTAATATATAATATAATGTTTATAGTATATAATATATAAGTATATTACTAGTACTATAAGATGAGTAATACACTTATATATAATACTTTAATATATATAAGTAAATAACAATAAATAAAGATAATAAAGTAAATATTAAAAAGATGGAGATGTATAAGTAGATAATAAGTATATATTAAGTAGATAATAAATATTAGTAATATAATATATGTATATAAGTAGATAATTAATATATAAGTAGATATACTAATTATATAAATAATATATATGTAGAGAAATTTGGAGAAGATGAAGATGGAGATGATTGAGTATGAGAGAATAGAAAATTAGAGAGTAGGATTGTATGAAGATGGTGTAAAAAATGTAGAGAAAATAGGAGTATAAATAGGAATTTTTTGGTATCTCCACCCCCCCACCCCCAAACCCCCCCCCCCCCCCCACCTCCCCCTCCAACGGCAATAGAGTCGTTTGGGATTATTCCCAACGGCTAGGGAGCCTTCATTAATTAATTATTTTTTTAAAAAAAAAAACAGCCGTTGGAGGCCTGGATCGGGGCCGGCCCGGCCAGGCCGGTTCGTCATTTGCAAGGCCCGAGCCCGGACCGCCTACCTACCGGGCCAGGTAGGCCCGAACCGTCCAGCTGACCGGTTCCCGAGCCGGGCCAGAACAGTACCAGTTCGGGCCAGTTCCGGTTCGGTCCGACCAGCCCGAGTCCAGGCCCGAGTGTGATCCGTGCATTCTCTTCCATGCACAACAATGATTACAAGTGGCAAACCCCTCATCCAAGGGTGCATACACTCACTTTGGCATCCTTCTATACATAATTTTGGATGGGTTGCATAAACTTTGGCGTGCCACCAAATTGCAGGAGTAAAATAAAAAAGAAAGGGTAGAAAACTAAAGATAAAAAACGAGTAAAGGGTCAGTTTGGTACTCGAACTTGTAAAAAAGGTGTCAAATAAGTCCTTATATAGAAGATTATGTCCGAACGTGCCATTTGAGGTGGCTCCCGGTGGAATTTTATGATAATTTTTTTTGAGCATCTTATTTATTAAGTCTAGTTTACTCATACCAAATTTCAGCTAAACATTCAATCGGGAAGACATTCAAATGAATTCTTGAAGATAACTACGCTTTTAACGGCACAATTATCTTCAAAAATTCATTTCAATGTCTTCCCGATTGAATTTTTATCTAAAATTTGATATGAGTAAACTAAACTTAATGAATAAGATGCTCAAAAAATTTCATCAAAAAATTCCACCGGGAGCCACCTCAAATGACACTTCCGGTCAGAATCTTCTATATAAGGACTTATTTGACTCCTTTTTTGCAACTTCGAGGACCAAATTGACCCTTATCCCGATAAAAAACATCAACAAAATAGACAATTGAAAAAATAGAAATACAAAACTATAACATACAGGAAAGGCCGTAAAAGGGTTATTATCCCAATGACTCAATGTCAAATGCGCCACATTTATTCCGATGGTGTCATTAAATTGCACTTAACAGTGAAGTTTATTGCAAATTTTGTAGGTGGATGATGCCAAATACAGAGCGACGGATTTGCTTCATAAACTACTACTGCTCCTTCAAGGGTAGAATCAAATATTGGAGTGTTCGGGTGGAACCGTGGAAGTGTAGAAATGTTTCTAAGTGCTCCAAGTTGCTCCTAAAAACAGTTTTTCGGAAGTTGGAAAGACCAACATCTGAAAAACTTATTCGCATCCTACTTCTGTTTTTTTAAAAAAGAAACAAAAGCAACACCAATTCCAAACATCCCTCAATACATACAGACTTGATGATGCATTATGTTAGTCATGGACCCGGGCCGGGCCGGGCCGGTTCCGGTTCCGGGCCGGGCCCGGCCGGGCTTTTTTTTTGGGAAGGAAGGCCCGGGACCGGCCCGGGTAGCCACCGGGTCCGGTCCGGGTCCGGGCCGGGCCGGGCCTCCGGTTCGGTTATAATTTTTTTTTTTTTTTTTTGCTTTCCTAACCCCCCACTCACCCCCACACCCCCCCAAACCCCCAAACCCCTCCTAACCATCAAGCCCAACTTGGCTAACCCCAAAAAAAGAAAAAAAAATTAAAAAAAAATTAATTCGGCCCGGGCCCGGGCCCGACCCGGCCGGGCCGGTTCGCCAAATTCAAGGCCCGAGCCCGGACCCGGCCACCCCACCGGGCCTAGGCCCGACCCGGACCCGGACCCGAGAACCGGGCCGGTTCCGGGCTCGCACAGTGGCGGGCCGGGCCGGTCCCGGGCCGGGCGGCCCGAACCGGGTCCATGCCTACATTATGTAGGAAAAACAAATAGAGGTACTGAGGTAGATAAGGCACCAACTTTATGATTAAAAACCTTGGTCATGAGTTGACATGTCAACATCCAACTTATTTTTGACAACAGAATGATAATTTATTACACAAACGGAAAAAGAATGGCAAACCAAACATAGTTAAGCTTATGGACTATAGAGCTCAAGAACAAACAAATCAAATAATCACTCTACTCTTAGAAACAGCAAAGTACAAACTACTACGGTCAACAAATCGGTAAGAGCAGTTATGACCTGTTGTGTATAGTATGAGGCCTAACATACGACATAGCCTGGCACCTCAAGGTTGGTTAATAGATACACATCCACTGGTTTGCAGTTCTCATACTCATAAGATCAGCGACAATTTTAGATCCACCAATCATGGTGGCGCACTTTCAGTCATTATCACCAAGCGGTTTTGGCACGTTTCATTCCAGTGGAACTAAAAGGAGATAAACTACCCCTTGGTTGGGGGCTCTCTTCTCTGAAACTGTTATTCAGCAAAGCAAGCTCCCTAAGTTGTTGTCTCTTATACATGTCTTGAGACTCGTCCTGTGTTTAAGGTACAAAAAAAAAAGCTCATCACAAAGAGTCAAGAATCAACTTTAGGTGTTACAAACCTTTTAGTCTTCACTAGTTCTATGTCATCCATATTCATGCAAAAATCATTCTCTTTAATGCACATCTTGAAATCAATTACAGTTTATTTATTTTTATAATATTTTACAGAGTGTTATTACACAAACTTAAAATTTTAGAAATCACATCCTTTCCCAGTAATTTCCTTTCCGTTAACCTGTTTGGGGAAATCTATCAGGTTTCCTGTTAATAAAGAATTGTGTGATATTGTTCATTTCCTGTCTAAATAAACTTCAACCATGCAATTTCATTTTCTAAATGGGCTTGTCAAGTCTAAGCTGGAAGAAAATTGTGAGACGGCACATGAAAAATAAGCTGTGCTAAACAGGAATCTAAGTTAAAAATTTATATTAAAAGAATGGTAAAGAAATTAAACAGTGAAAGAGGAAATAGCTTGACTAATGATTGTCTATACTAATATAAGATGTTAGTTAGGCAAGGATTAATCACGGCTCTACAGGATCTAAGTAGAACTAGGTGACCCGAAGCATGAACATAACAAAAACAGCCAAAGTCGAGAATTTTTGCAATAATGCAATGCCATTGACATATTGACCAAGCAGCAGTTACATTGGAAAAATAAAAATTAACATATCCTAGCCTAGTACTCATTTGTCTTTCCTGTGTTTCAGTTTATTGGTTTGATGCACGAAACATGAAATCAAACTACAATATTAAAGGAAAAAGGCATAACACACTCCATTAATACTCAACAGTAGATATGTGAACAGAGGATTTAAAAAACAAGTAGACAGCATACCACGGGTTTGAGCAATTCTTCAATAATTTCCCTGGCTTGTTTCAGTTGTGAATCAATGATATTTATTGGTAGCTCTGCCTCAACCAAAACATGCAATGGCTCATTTAGGTGCTCATAACCAGGCCGTCCCCTTAGGCTGTCTTCCTGGAATTTAAGAAACAAAAATCCATAACCAGAAGAAATCTAAAAAACCATGAAAGAGCTCATCACCAAAAAATAATTCATTAAGGATCTGTTTGGCACACAAAAAATGGTGAGGAAAGGGGAAAATGCTAAAAACCATACTCCTTTGTTTCTATTTTTGGTTTTAACTTGGAAATGAGAAGGAAAAAAATAATAACAGTTTTAAAGAACTTGAAGTACATGTATTTTTCTTAAGTCTTTATATCATACAAAAAAATGAGTTTTAACAAATACTCCGTATATAAATTTCTTTTGAGTTTGATGCATTTTTACTCTTCCCTACATTTTCTTTCCTTCCAAAACTCCTTATTTTCCTCTCCCGTTGCTTGGCCAAGCATTTTCCAAGTCCCAAGCGGACCCTAAGTGGCATTGACAAAAAACAAGTTCTAACAAACACTATACCTTGTCGGGGTCTTTTATTGAGCCCTTTCCTCTAATGAATACACGGCACCCAGTAGAAGTTTCGACCCGCTTCAAAGAATTTCCACGAGGGCCTAAAAGTCTACCAACAAAGTTGTACTGTCCCATGAAAAAAATATGTGAGTTGTGCTTCATTGTTGCAAATCAACATAACACAGAGCAAATCATGGTGCATAATCTCCAACTCAACTTACATTTGGATATCTTTCAACGGGTATATCCAATCGTAAGATCCTCTTTGCTATTAAAGAGCTTGGACTTCCAGATGCTGCTTGCCAATCAATCGGCATCCCTTGTGGCCCGCCAAGTCTCTGGTCCCAAACAAAAACAAACACGACCTCAGTCAGTAATCCAGTCCAAATATCCTCAACTAGATACATGAATACATCACGTTGTACATAAATAGTTCAAAGAAAATCGAGCCATAAGATTGTTTCTCTCTAGTTTGTCTCCATCTGTAGTTGAATAGAGAGAATGTAGAATAACTCTATCTCACTTGACTCTTATGACTTGTCTGGTTGAGTGATTTTAGAGGGGAGGGGAGCATCGATCTTTGTTGTACAAATTTATCTTTATTTTTTATTCCTAAAATTTATATCGACTACATGTTCACTTGTATCATGTTTTTCTATAAAAAAAATCACTCATTTTCTTTAAATTTCCATTATATAAATGTAATAATAAACATAAAATAAAAACCACCCCTCCACCTTATAGCATGAGCTGTCAATCGAAAACTGTGGGAGCTACAAGGGAAATTACATGCATCAAAGATGACTTTGTCATAATCTTGCAAAGAGTACTTTGTGAATCAGCAGTCAGCACAAAGGATGGTTTTGGGGGAACTCAGGGTTCTGTCACTGTTAAAATTATTTTTAAGGATGACAAGATATACTCTCTCAGTAACAGTCTGCTCAGTTAGTTTTAACATGCTCCAAGATAACAAACTTGCTTGCTATGAGCAAGTGTACCAGTGTTTGGTCTTTCAAACTTTTAGCATATAAGATGTTCAAGATAGTTGAATTTTCTCATCACCTTGAAGAAAAAGAACGTCCTTCTCATTCCTTCGCCTTTCAATTGTTCAAAGATAACACCACTCTACCAGTGAAGTTAGTTGATTGGATTGAAAGGAAATTGGCAATAATGATGAGATGTGGGATGTTGTTAAACAAATTGTCAATGGGATTGCCACTTAGAAAACTGATAAAAAATATGTTAAAATGTGTATTATATTTAGCTAAAATTAGGATGTCTAGGTCTTCTCACCTCCTGTTGAAGACTGCCCCAACCACCTAAAACTTTTCCTCCAATATCATGCATCATGTCAAGAGAAGCCATTGGTCTAGGGCTTCCACGTTGCAATCTCTCAAAGTCAGTAAATCCTTGGTTGGTAGTCATCCCAGATACTCTTAATATTTCTGTCATTAAAATGGAAGCAAAATTTTAAAAAGAGGTTTTAGTTTTTGGTTTGGAATGTATCACTGGCTGATTCTTTAGCATATTCTTTATTTCTTCTCCCATGTCCCTACATTATGAAAACTATATCCTTCCAATCTTATTCTACTGTTAAAATATAATTTGAGTTAGTAAAACAATGTCATAAACGCAAATAAGTCACTCCTTAAAAGAATTATTACGAACTAGTTAGTAAAAATAATGTCATAAAAGCAAACAGACTACAGGTATCTACGGAGTACTAGTTACTGGGTAAAAATGCAATGGTCTGTTCTAGTGCAATAGCCTCCATATTTTATCAAATCTCACAATCCCACAAATTTAGAATATAGTTAATTCAACAAGTGTGGATCACCCTGAAGTTGAGAAGGCTGGTATAAGAACCCCCACACCGAATAAGAATATGCTCATGAGAATAATCAGATGCGATACAGTTAGTTTGTGCTGGTAACCAAGAGCTATGATTGAAAAAGAGAAGTAAAGCTAATTCAGCACATGAAGTGTGTCCTCTAACCAGTCCAATCTTTGCAACAAGCCAAAAAGAAAAAGAAAAAACTGTACTTTTGTGTCCACAAGAGAAGTGTGTTAAAAGATATGGAATCGGTAAAAGAGAATCCAAGAACAAAATCTGAGGCACCAAACAAAAGCAAAAAGACAAACAACCTTGATTCAAGAGACGGCTGCATATGGGAAGAACTTGCGTGAAGGGGCCAAGCTTCTGCCGCTCCGCTAACAGCTCTGCCATATACTGACTACACAAAATCAAAACAAAACCCAAAAAGCTTTACAGATTGAGATTCAAGCCCCGAAATTCCAACCAAACAAATAAGCAAGAGAGTAATACCTATCAATATGGTTAGAAACAGCTCTGGCAGGGGAGAAATTGACGTTCTGGTGGTACAGATTAGACATCAATTTCAATCTAGGCGACTGAGAGATGAGAAGATGAAGAGCACAGAAGCGTTACGATTAGGGAAGGAAGATGAAAGCGAGAGACAGCGCAGTAAAACGGGAAACCCTTGAGAGAATGCGACTGTACACATGAATGGGGATTACTTTTATAGCATTATAGAGCGAGATGGAGAGTAGCAGCCAGCAGTAAAGAGTGAGAATGAGAGAGGAGAGGTTTAAATAGGTGTGGGGTTTGTATATGCACACGTAACACGATCCCCCACTGTGCCTCCCCTTCCTTTCTCCATTTGGTATTTACATACACATACGGAGTATTATACGGAGTATTCCTACTAGGGATGTCAAAAAAATCGACCCGCAATGACCCGCCCTGGCCCGAGACATTTGGGGCGGGTCTGCCCCGCCCCGTCTTGCAAATGGGGCGGGTCCGCTCCGCCTATACAATGGGGCGGGTCCGGGTATTAGAATTGACCCATGCCGGCCCGACCCGCCCCGACCCGACCCGCTCAATATATAAGTATACATACTTTTTCTTAAATTATACTACAAATATACTTCAACATACATATGTGCGTATACAATAAATCATAAATTCTTTGATCTTATAATTTAAGATATATATGAATATATATGAGTATATATTAGAATGAGATGCACGACGGATTATCAATGTCTTCTTTATATATAGAATTTTAATACATATATTCAATTATTAATATAACTAATTAGATTAACTATTCAAGTTTGAGTAATTTTTCCTTAATTTTTGAAATTTTTAGCGTATCATGAATTTGATTTAATATATTGATTTTTAATTATTATTTAGAGATAAACATTATGTAGATTCAATTGGTAACAACTTCTCACAAATAAAAATACATACTAGCTAATTAGGTTATGGCGGGGCGGGTCATGGGTCAACAAGTTTGGACCCGTGCAGGTCACGGGCGCGGGGCCGCCCCGCCCCGCCAAGCCACGGGGCGGGTCCGGGTCTTGCAATACCCGCCCCGCCCCGACCCATTGCCATGCCTAATTCCTACAACTTTTTTTTATTTTTTCTCATAATATCAAAGTTTATGATATTTTAACTAGTAGTATCATCAAAAAAATATCTTAACTAGTTATTAATCATGCGGGTTTTACATCAATACACTCACTTATAGATTATGGTTAGTGATCATACTTTTAAGTTCTAAATTGATAAAATCTTAAGGGATAAGGGTCAGATAGAGCCTCGAACTTGGAAAAAAAATGTCAAATAAGGCCATATTTAGGATGCTATGTCCGGTTGACGCCATTTTGGGAGGTTCCCGGTGGAATTTTTTGATGAATTTTTTTGAGAATCTTATTCATTAAGTCTAGTTTACTCATATCAAATTTGAACTAACAATTCAATCGGGAAGGCATTCAAATGAATTCTTGAAGATAATTGCGCTTTTAATTGCACAGTTATCTTCAAGAATTCATTTGAATGCCTTCCCGATTGAAGTTTTAGTTCAAATTTGATATGAGTAAACTAGATTTAATGAATAAGATTCTCAAAAAAGTTCATCAAAAAATTCCATGGGGAACCGCCCCAAATGGCGTCGGCCGGACAGAGCATCCTAAATATGGCCTTATTTGACATTTTTTTCAAGTTCGAGGCCCTATCTGACCCTTATCCCAAATCTTAATTATCCATTTTTTCTCATGATATCAAATTTTATGATATCAAATTGTCAAGGTAAAGATTATTTCACACTTTAGATGGTAGTTTTCAATCACTCGTGTGTTACATCGACACATTTTATCCTTTGAAAATTCTTATTCATAGTAATCATATTGTTGGTTAATGGCCCAATCAAGAGATTGGTCCATTACCTCCTATATCGACGAACGTCTTGACCCAACAAGGGTGTTGATACCAGACGAACGTCGTCAAAGCACCATCCAGGGGCAATTATCCATCACAACCCAAGGCACCACCAACGTGCATCCCCACCCGGGATGCTCAGCCTTAGAGGTCCTAGACGGAGGACGTACGACTCACCATCCTTCGTGGCATCATCACGGAAAGGCCCATGACTCGTGAGGACGCTCGTCTCCAGATACTGGCCGGGAAACCAAGATTCCGGCGGAAAGCGCATTTAATGCTGCGGATTTGGTGGTTGAGACCCAGCCATCCAAAGCTCTCCACATCAGCATATTCATCTGCCCCTTGGTAGTATAAATAGTAGCATTTATTTCATTGTAAAGCGTTGACAACTTACCCGCCTTAGCATTCTAGCATTTTTATAGCTCATAGCAGTGTTCGCGGCTCTTCTCCTTATAAGACAAACGAACGGCCGTTGGCCAGATAACATTAGTGTGTTGTACTCAACTTCTTATTATTACTTAAGGAGTGTTTGCAGTTGATTAAAAAAGCACTTTTCAATTTTTGGCTTAAAAAAAGTTAAAAAGAGTGTTTTCAAATGACAACTTCTGCTTAAATTAATCACTTAAAAGCTAAAAGCTTGAAGCAGGTGGAAGGGTGCTTTAAACTGCTTTTCACTTTTTCTATTACACAAAAAGTACTTATTTTACCAAACACTACCAACTTTTACTTTTTCAGAATCACTTTTTTCTCAAACACTACCAACTTTTACTATTAATCACTTTTCCCCAGAGATAAGGGTCAGTTTGGTCCTCGAAGTTGCAAAAAAGGGGTCAAATAAGTCCTTATATAGAAAATTCTGTCCGGACGTGCCATTTGAGGTGGCTCCCGGTGGAATTTTTTGATGAATGTTTTTGAGCATCTTATTCATTAAGTCTAGTTTACTCATACCAAATTTCAAATAAAAATTCAATCGGAAAGACATTCAAATGAATTCTTGAAGATAACTGTGCCGTTAAAAGCGCAGTTATCTTCAAGAATTCATTTGAATGTCTCCCCGATTGAATTGTTAGCTGAAATTTGGTATGAGTAAACTAGACTTAATGAATAAGATGCTCAAAAAAATTCATCAAAAAATTCTATCGGGAGCCACCTCAAATGGCACGTCCGGACAGAATCTTCTATATAAGGACTTATTTGACCCCTTTTTTGCAACTTCGAGGACCAAATTGACCCTTTACTCCTTTTCCCCAAATCACTTTAAAAAATCACTTTTTTAAAGTTGAAGCAATTGCAAATACTCCCTTAATAAGATACAACCCACTGTTGAAGATACTTCTAAGCCCATCTTACTTGCTACAAATTCGTATTCACATACACTCTCCGCTCGAAATCCATGGGTTACGTGTTGGGCCTACGGGTTGAAGAAAAAACCCTCAATATATACACACATTTCTGATTTAGAATTAACAAAATTTTCAATTATCACAGATCATAGATACCCTTAAAATCCATGACATTTGATTAGTCATCTAAGTACAATTTAAAGTCATCAAATCTATCGCCATTTCGGGCAATTTGTATGATATCTTTAGGTTTTGAAGATAAATATGTGTGTGATGTTAAAAGAATCTATCTATTATGTATTCCGACGTATAATTGTTTGCATTTGTATCTATTACATAGTACTTCGTATAACTGTTTGAATTTGTATGAGATGCAATTTTTATATTTCACGCATATATATCAATGAAAAACTTGTAATTGATCCATATATTGTTGGTTAATTATGTAACCAAATAACACAATATGATCCATTCGATATCACTAGTAATTGAATAAAAGACATCTCATATTATGTACAGAGTATTAAAGATATCACTATAAGCAAAATATGCATACTTAAGTAATTAAATGAGAAATTGCCCAATATAGGAGTAAACATAAAACTAATTGCACAAATAAGAGTGAAACTTAAAACTTCCTTCAATAGAAGTAAACATTAATTTTGTATCCTTAATACCCCTAACCTAGTTAATTCTAAAATATGACTTATTTGATCCTAATAAAATATAAAAAAAAATCTAAAATATTTGAAAAAATATATTGAAATAATAAAAATTTAAAAAATATTTTTTTAAAAAATAAATTTTTTTAAAAATAAATAAAAATAGATAAACCACATTAAAAAATATAAAAAAAATTATGCAGGCCTTTGCCGCAACCTCGGCCATCACCCAGCAATGTCACCTGCGATCGGCGGAAAAAATGCCATTTTATGTTAAAACTTCCATTTTTCTTTGAAAATGCCATAAAGATGGCAGTTTTGCTCTTTGAAAATGCCAAATTTTCTCAAAATCTGCCATCATGATGGCATTTTGGAAAAATGTTGGCATTTTTTTCGGTGGTCGGAGCTGGTGTTGGGAGGTTGTTGAGGCGGCGGCAGCCGCCTACATATTTTTTTGTTTTAGTTTTTTATTTTTTAATTTTGTTTTTTTAGTTTTTTATTTTATATTTTTTATTTTATTAATTTTTATTTTTTATTAATTTTATTTAATACGAAGTATGTTTTATTTGATACTCCGTATATTTTTGTGTTTTTCATTTTTTTTACAATTTTATTATAAATTAATGTTATTCCTTTTATGTTTTAATTATTAATAAAAATTGTTGGGGCTTGGGTAGGGATATACTTGTATAAACACTAAAGTTACTCCTATTCAAAACATGGTACTCCTATTTTTGCATGTTGCCTATCTTTTACTCCTATCAGGGCCGGTCCTGATATTTTATGGACCCAGGGCGATTGAAAAAAGAGGCTCTTAAAAGGTTATATAAATATATTGCAAAAGCTTAACTTTATATACGCAAATTTCAACATACAAAGTAATGTAAGTCTTTCATCAAAATCTTAATATATAAACTAAACGAATAAAAATTATATTAAAAAATAAAAAATAAAAGCAGAGAATTACTTGTGAAATTGAAATTTCAAATTTGGAAGATATTTTTGAGAAAATTAGGAGAGTGTTGATTGCTGAGCAAAACGTATTAAAGTCCAAAGATGAAACCTTGAAATTAGGCCTGCCTAACGGGAAATGATGTCAGACCGGAGCCATTTGAGGCCCTTCCCGATAGAATTTTTTCATAATTTTTTTTAAATATATTCTTTATGAAATCTATAATATCTCCACAAAGTTTCAGATTAAAATTCAACCTTAAAGTCAGTTAATTAAATTATTGAAAGATAGTGCGCATTATTTGTATACACAAAGTGTAGTGTGTTTCAATATTTTATTTAACTGACTTCCCGGTTGATTTTTAAACTAAATTTTTGTGAATGTAATTTACACTTGATGAAAAATATTCTAAAAAACTTTCATAAAAAAATTCCTCCATAAAGGGCCCTAAGTGACCTCGGTCTGATATGAATTGTCCTCTCTATATTTATCCATTTATATATAATTATGGGCCCCTGTAAATGTTGGGCCCGGGGCACAAGCCCGGCCTGCCCTTGTCCAGGGCCGGCCCTGACTCCTATTTGAAGAATTCTCTCTAATTAAATTTATCAGCATCTCAGTTAACAATAGTTAGAATTTTGTCACAATGCCTATCAAAATTATGCCAAAATCTATTCCTTTTCAAAACAAATGGCGCAAAATGCCAAGATGTGTTTAATAAATATTTTTGAAACGGTCTGAAGTGGTTGAGTTCACATACAAAGTACTCCTCCCATTCATAGTGCAATTTAATCTCATGCATCAGGTTGTGTAAAATCAAAAGTTAATAATGTGTGGTGCATCGTAAGAAATTTGCATTGGTATACATTTTTTTGAAAAATTCTTCTAAATCTATTACTTCGTATAATATTCTGCTCTTGTTAAACAAATGGCGCAAAATGACAAGATGTCTCATCCTTGATTGGGATGAGACGCGAACTTGCGACCTCCTCTTTAATTTGGGAGATCAACAATATAATAATACTATCGGATCCAGGGGCGGAGATAGGGGTGGGCCAGCCTTGGCCCTGGCCCAGCCTAAATTTAAAAAATGTCTTCATTTTTAGTGTAAAAAATTCCAGGCAAAAAATTTTTTAAAAATATTCTTTGTATCGGCCCAGTCTGGCCCAGTGTGCTGGCTCCGCCCCTAATCTGATCATAAGGTACTTGAATGCATTGATATACATAATTCATCCATAAAGGAATAGTTACGTATACAGGGACGAATTTATGTTTAGGAGTAGCCCCCCCCCCCCCCCCCCCTATTTTTTAAATACTATTAATAATTATGTAAAGGCTTTTTAGAATCTAATGATTGAAATTTTATGTATAAGTAGTCAAATGTTAATTATATATTAATATTGTAGAGTTTCATACTTTGTGACATCAAAATGTACTCCGTATTATTTATGATTGATAGATTTATAACCGTATGTAATTATAAATTTATTACTTTATTCATTTCTTATGAAGATAAAAAAAATTCAACCAGTAAGACTATATTTTGAACTTGAAATATACTACGGGGAAAAATAGGGTGGATCTATACATATGTTGGATTTCTTTTTCTAAATCAAATCTGATGAATTAAGTTTGACGTGAGATAAATTTAATCTTACGAAGTACTCCGTTTATGTCTATTTGTATAATTAGAGAGTAATATAAATATATATATATATATATATATAGTTTGCAAATAAAATTTAAAATATTAATCATACTTAATTTCCCTTTAAGTGTGTGATGCAAAACTACGCACACAAAATATCATTTCATTGTATTAGTTTTTCTTTCCTAAGCATGATATAAATAATAGACAAATATCTATTTAGGAATCTGCCTAATAGGCTAATATCTATTTAGGAATATTTTGTATTTTGACAACTCTTCTATTATAAATATATCTGTTAGGACTCCTATTGGAGTACCCCTTCCCATTATTTCACATGGTATCAAGAGATCTAGGTTTTTAGACACATTTTTTTCTCTCTCTTTTTTCCGGTTCCCATGAACCCTAGTACAACTGCTGCCGCCTCAGGGTCGATTGCCGCCACATCTACGGCAGTCTCCGAGCCTTTGAGGATGAGTGTGGCTGATAGGGCGCAGATCACCTTCTCCGCGTCGCTGACCACGGTGCTTGCTTCCAGCGTGCCGTTGAGTTCGCCGCTTGCTGCTGCCTATGTCCGTGCAGCCCACCTTCTCTGCGTCGCTGACCACAGTGCTTGCTTCAAGTGCGCTGTTGAGTTCGCCGCTTGCTGCTACAGACATCTATTCTCATGAAGATCTTATTGTCAAAGATGTGCCTTCTAATCTTCTGATGGCGGACATATTTACTAAGAGTTGTTTTTTTAGTTTGCACTTCCATTTTGTAAAAGGACAACCTGCGCGTTGTATCTACCGCACAGTTTGAAGGGGTGTAATAGACTAATATCTATTTAGGAATATGCCTAATATCTATTTAGGAATATTTTGTATTTTGACAACTCTTCTATTATAAATATATCTGTTAGGACTCCTATTGGAGTACCCTTTCCCATTATTTCACAATAAACTTGTTGTAAAAGAGTAATTTTGAATAGTCCTAGAAAGTCTCAAATAATTCTAATAGCTAGTGTACGAATGTTTCTATATTCTATGATACATTGAAATCACCGCCCCCTACGATAACATCCTGGCTCTTTCCCTATATGTATACTCATTTATGCCAAGGATGGTTTCGTAAACTGCCTCAAAGCTTACATGTGTTGATTAATTATTAATGGTAACATTTATCAAATGATTTCCTTTATTTATGGAGTTAACCACTTCATGGTTAACCTTCCATTTTCAGAACCTATAGACGGTAAATTGTAAAGATTATGGGTCCAGAAGTTAACACACATGCTGATTCCATATTAAGATTATGAAATGTTTATAATATGTTAGTCCCTAGATTTTGATGATTAATATGTATTGATTTGATTATGCTACTCTTTTTATTATTCCTGTATTAGACTAGTATCACTTGTATTAGTTCTATTTTGTTTATTGTAATGTGCTTCTATATTAGTGATAAAGTACTCAAGAAAAGCAAAGAGTACTAAAAAGAGAAGAAACGTACCATAAAACAAAAAGGAAGCCAACTGAAACATAGGAATTTAGCAGCCTGCTGAAAACTTAACAGCCAGCTTAAATTCCGTTTTCCAATTAAGGCATCCGAAATCAACTCACTCTTCTCTTAGCACAAAAACAATTAAACAAAAGACCAACTTGCAGTCAAAATAACAAATTGATAAAAAGTAAATTTATAAGAGATTTTTTTAACATTAACAATTTCTTATGGATTTATTTTGCTAAAAGCAAGTATTTTTTTATTTGTAAGGAAGCATTGAAACGTCACTCAGCTTTTATACTAAGTTTCTACGCACAAAAGAAATAAAGATAAATTATCCTTATCTCTGCATTGAAATGAGGAAACAAGTTGAAGTGAAGATATTGATCTGTGTCACAAGAAGACAGAGATCAACCATGCTCTCTTCAGTCAAGTGGAACAATGCAAGTAGATCAAGCAATGGTCAAGATTGATTTCCTCAGCCAACGGTGGAGATTCAATGATCGATCGGTCTATAAATACAGAAGGAGTGCGGGAAGACCAAATGTGGCAAACCGAGAGGAGCCAAGTGGAATAGAAGGGAGTTAAGTTTTACATGCTCACATTCAGCCAGCTGATTCTCCTTCACTACTTCGGCTACCACCCCACTCATCTAATGCTCTTAGATTAGCTACAATTCATACAAACCTATAGAGCTTAGGTTATACATCCTGGAGAGCTTTTTGTTCAAATCCTGGCTACCACCCCACTCAGCTGATTCACCCATGTAAACTAGACTAGTGTTATACATCCTGGAGAGCTTTTTGTTCAAATCCTGAAGGTGAGAAAGGGAAAGGACATGAGTAGCTCTTGGCGAGTCAATGTCATTAGTGAAAAATTTTGGGAAGACTGAGTGGCTTAGAGTGGTGTTGATATTCCTCGTAAAAAAACTCAAAATCTACGCCTGCGCCAAGTGCAGATTGGGCACTAAATATAATGGGATATTCATTTAGTGGAAATCCATCTGAAATAGGTTGGGACTGGATGTAGGAGGATTACACCACATTTGAACCAGGATATATCTTGTGTCACCTTATATATTCTGCTCCCAACACATACTTCAGTTCTCACTCACCTTCACAACTTCACAGCAAAACAACTTGGTTACTAAAATTGTCCAGTGAACCTTCAAGTTCACTGTGAGTTCAACTCCTTTTTTTTTGTCATCAAAGTGATCTATTTTTATAGGTCTAAATCCTTCATACTTATGTGTTAAGACATATTCTAAAGCCTACCAATGTGTTAGAGTGTAGTTCATTAGTATACCTTAAAATTTGAAGCAACAGCTCATTTCGGCAGCTTGCTCCTAAAGGTTTTGGCAGTCAGCTCCCTATTCTGGAAGCCAGCTCCTAATGATTCAGCAGCCTGCTCACTGAGCCATCTGATTCTGGCAAACACACTTGACCATTTTTTATTCATCTCTTCACAACTAAAAGGGTCATAACCCTTGTTTCTATAAAGTCTCACACTCTTGAGGTCAAGACTTCCGGTGTATGTTTCAATATCTCCCAAAAGATATTGGAACTCATTCTGTTAGAAGAAAAAGGGTTGAAAAAGGAAAAGATTTAAAAGTCTATTCACCTCCCCTCTAGACTTTTACCTCACTTGAGACCCCTCATAATATACTGTCAATGTCTGCGTATGTTGTATTAGAAGTTCATATATATTGATAAAATATATCAATGTTATATTTATTTATTTTTGGAAAAAGGAAAATTTTATTGATGGAGGTGAAAACAAATTACAAAAGTAAAAGGTGCAATGGGGAAGAAAAAAGATAAACAATCAATCAAAACAACCCAACCCGAAGAACACAAAAACACCCCTATCCCATTAAAGCTTTGATTTCCTTGAAATCAATACAAATCCGCATGTGATTGGGATCTCGTTCTCATGTGATGCGATCGTTGATGCTTTATCCTGTAGATTTTCATTTGAGTATTAAGGTTCTGTGTAGGAAAGCAATTTTCTCGCGTGACCAAACGAGCCTTGTTGCATATATCTTGATTTGTGTCCAAGTCCCATAGATCTTCGAACCCTGAAATGGGAGTTCTCTTTTCGCTCTCCGAAGCATGGCCTAGAAATTCATCTCCCGAGTTATATTTATAATTCATAAGGGGCGCACCTTAGTCAGATGAGATGGTCACTATATTGGCTGCGTTTGGATATTGGCAGTTATGCCAAAAAACAGAGGATTTGACTGTTTTTAGCGATTCGGACTGGTGCAACCGTTGATCTTCTGAGTATGGTACAACCGCGGCTGGCTTTAGCGATTCGGACGTAACTGCCAAAAACCAAAACGCTATAAATTGCAGTGTTTAGGTTTTGGCAGCTGGAAGAAATTATGGAATTCCCACGATGGCCCTCTCATATTCCTATTTTCATTTCAGCTGCGAATTGAAGGCATGTTCCTGCGTTGAGTGCTTTTTCTCCTCGACAAGACATCTACTGAAATACGGAGTGTGGAGTAAATAATTGGAAGACATCTACTGTAACACCGGACTCGAATTTTACCCAGATAAAATTTTTTCGTAAAGTACTTGGTTAAAGAAGGTAAATCAAGACTAAGAGTAGTCTTGATAAATGAGAAAGTAAAATTTTGTCCTAAATTAATAAAGGGTTATTAATTTAGACGTGGGACCACTCGTGGTATTTCAAGTTTATAAAATATTATTGTTTACGAAAATGATACTATTATGATAGTAGGGATGGGTCATGGACCCCAGTGATATAAAGAACGACAACTAGACGGCCAAGCGGGCCGGGGTCACTATCCGATAATTGTGAATCATTAATTATCGGACTGATAATAATTCGGAAGGCTACGAATTAATAACAGAAGAAATATAAATATTTTAAGAACCCAAAAATAATGGGATGATTAATATTGATTAATTTGGTATATTAAGGAGGGTAGTTTTGGATGACCCTACGTTGAAGATATTTTGTATGAGGACAAACAGATAAGAATCTGTTCATACATATCAGACCACTTAAAAAGAAGTGTAACATTTTATTGAAGTGTCACAAAATATGAAACCACATATTTAGTCATGAGAAATGATGAATGAATTTTCGAGGAAACATGTTCTCATTTTTACTGTTACTTGAACAGTAAAATGCATGTTGGGCCCACACATGGGCGGGGACCATCCGATATTTACGGACCACATATTATATTCATCTTGATCTAGATAAAATTTATATGAGGTTGTAAATAAATGTTGAGCCATAAAGTTGGCCTTTCAATCAAACGAGGTCCCATTGTCGGTATAGGTAATTTATCATCTAACAGCCCGAAATAAATTCCGGGACCACTAAATTTAAGTTGGGTAATATATATTCATTTTAGAGGCCAATATTAATTGGAAGAATGATATATATTTTACTTATCCTGATAAAATAAAATATAATTAAAACAGTCCAGAAAATACAACTTTCGGGGTCGATTGTACACTTGGGGCTTAAAGGGATGACCTCCCACATGAGTGGGGGCCACCCCACGACTTTGTGCATCCAAATGAGCTGGAGAAGCTGCATAATATGAGAGAGGGGGGTGCATTTAGTCTCAAGTTGAAAGGTTGGGTAAGAGGGTGACTTTAGGTGGACCTCCCCTCACATTGATTGCCAAAGGAGACAAAGGAAGTCTCCTCACCTCTCCCCACTCCATTATTTCGGCCCGCACCATCAAGAGAGGGAGAAGAACATCTGCAAACATACCTCCATAACCAAGAAAAACGAGCTCAAGCAAGGGCATGGTCCAAGGAAGAAGAAAAGATAAGAAAAATGAGGAAAAACCTTGATATATTAAGGTAATTATCTCATTAACATTTTTCATCCTTCATTTAACCTCATATGATTTTATAAATCATATGATAGACCCATATTCTTGTTCTACACTTTTAGAGGTGTAGGATGAAGGGTTGGGGGGTTAGTTTTAGCCATGAACGGAGTTAAGACCGGAGTAAGACCGGTTCGCCGGAAAATAACCTTTTAGAGGTTATTTGTGTTGATATGGATTTTGTTATGTTAAAACCTTGTTAGGAACTTGGCAAAGGTGCTCCTATAGATAGCTTCCACGGAGTTGGAAGAGTCGCCGGAGTTTTCGCCGGAAAATTCAAAAGTCGCCGGAGTTGGACGACTACGTGTCTTGTAACTTTTGAGTCAAACGTGGGATTACCTAAATAAATTCATAATCATGATTTGAGAAATGATTAAATGGATTAAAATACATGATTAGTCATGATGAATATGAAATATGAAAGTATTATATGGTTAATGAATAAGAGATTAATTTGTGGATTAATCATGGATATATTATTGTCAAATGTATAAAAATGCATACTTGGACTATGTATGAGACTAACTAGATTAATCTAGTATGTGAGTATGTATAAAAATGATTAAAAGTGTTTAAATGTGTGATTAACCATATTGATTATAAATTAAGTGAAAGTGGCATGATTAATGAGTAAGAATTACTAATATTATTGATGAAGACTAATCATGAATGATTACTTGGGAAAGGACTAAGGAAATTCAAAATGGTATTCTTGTGGAGGATTTAAGTATTAAATCACGCAAGCCACTAAAGTAAAATCTAGTTTATGAGAAATAAACTAGGGAATTATACAAGGTATAATTAACTAATATAAATGTTTTTGTTGGCTCATATGGGAAATGACCAAAGTAATTCACGTATTATTGTTGTGAAGAATTAAGAAATGCTTAAGTATACATGCTACTAAGATGAACTAGTTTATGAGAAATAAACTAGAGTAATATACAAAAATGATTAACTAGTATCAATGACTTAGTTAATAATTTTGTGAATATAATATTCTAATTGAATGATGAACCATGAATGGCTCATTTGTGAGGTAATTAAAGGTAATTCAAGGTGATATCCTTGTGAGGAATAAAAAGTGCTTAATCATGCAAGTTATCAAGGTGAACTAGTTTATGGAAAAATAAACTAGAATAATATACATGAAAATGATTGGAAATATTCATATAAAATATAAGAGGTGGTTGAATGGCCAAAATAGCATTTATTGATTGTCTTAGACATAATATATATGGTGTAAAAATTTCGGGCCAAACGGAGCACGTTTCGGGGGTCAACTCGGAGGTCAATGGGCGTTGACCCAAAATTCCGGACATACCCGGCGCCGGGTATAGGGCATACCCGGGGCCGGGTAAGCTGCTGCCTCCGATTTCCGTTTTTGCCGAAAACGCGTATCGGGGCCCGAATTGAGGGGGAATTAACCCCGACCATCCTATATATGAATATTTTGCATGGAATTGCATGAAATATGATGTTTAAAATGCTAAGGATTGTAATATGGTTTAAACGCTAAGACTCGGACTAGTCATTAGTGAATAAATTATAGACCACGACCGGGCGAGGTACGTGGTAGATTATACATGGCGGGTGAATACCCGGGACCAAGTAAGGTTATATAATACTCTGTAGGACCAGGAGGAGTCCTCTACACTCAAACGTTAACAAGGGCCCGTGTAGTCCTTGAGGTGTGTTAACCTCCAGCAAATTACACATAGGTAACAAACGCAAATGCAGTCCTTGAGGTGTTGTATCCTCCATCAAAGTGCATATAGGTAACAAGGGCAAATGCAGTCCTTGAGGTGTGTTTAACCTCCATCAAATTGCATATAGGTAACAAGGGCAAATGCAGTCCTTGAGGTGTGTTTAACCTCCATCAAATTGCATATAGGTAACAAGGGCAAATGCAGTCCTTGAGGTGTGTTTAACCTCCATCAAATTGCATATAGGTAACAAGGGCAAATGCAGTCCTTGAGGTGTGTTAACCTCCATCAAAGTGCATATAGGTAACAAGGGCCCGTAGTCCTTGAGGTGTGTTAACCTCCAGTAAATTACACATAGGATGAGGGTGTATGCGTACTCCTCGAGGCGGGGTTAACCTGGAAATGAAAACTATGATAGCAAGGACAGATAGTCCTCGAGGTAGGTGAATCTCGAAGTGATGATTTTAAATGATTAAACGTGCTTGATCGGGAACGAGTTTCCGGTAGAATATTTTCCTTGGTCTAGGAATTGATTTAAACCATGTCCGTGATATGGGAGTCCGAAGGGCCCCACAATAATTATATTTTGATATCGGGTGAGTCAGCCTGCGGGTGACTCCACTCGAGGGTAAGATATAGGAAGGGTGAATTTAATGAGGCTGTTACGCCTAAATGATTTGAAAGACAAATGGGCCCACGGGCCGGATATTTTACTCATATGTATATATGTATACATTTTGTTTTGAAAAGGGGTAGCTAAGAGTTATGCCCATAATTATACTATCACCCTATTTTGAGGGTCTCACGTGAGAAACGTTAGTTACATTACATACAATTTGCCCTCACCAGTACTTTTCTGTAGTACTGATCCCTCGGGTGAACCACCCTTTCAGGTTGAAGCTAGAGCTTACTTCCTGCACCCGTTGCTCGGGAGATCAATGGAGAGAAGACGTGGTTCGTGCTTCCTCTCGTTCCATTTTTAAATAATTAAATAATGCTCATGGAACTATTTTCACTTATAAATTAATGGAGCCTGCGAGCTCTTGTTTTACCCTTGTGTGGGTTCTTACTAAACACTTATATTCCGCTATGTGTTTGATTGTATGTTGATGTTGTTATGTATGTTTACTAATCGGTTTTGGCATATGTATCTTTCGGACGTCTTGTATAATTCGGTAAGGATGAACTGCGGTTATTCTTATGGGGTTGTACGACGGTTGTCCACGTGGCACAGATGCGGTCTGGGGCGTGACATCTACCTAATTCAACAAAAAGGATATCTATGATTAATGAAAATGATTTGTTTTAAAAAAATCAACAAAATTGATTTCATTTTCTAAATGTTATGTATATTTTATCATTATATTTTTATTTAGCTAATTTTAAAAGTATTAACCCAAATATATAATTTACGGAAGTGTGAAATAAAATAGTCATAACTTCACATTAAACAAAAAGGCATACTAAAATTTTAAAATGTCCTTTTTTGTAATTTTATATAATATCCGCTATAAGCAAACAACTAAGTTATCAAACGTTTTTCTACAACCCGCCAAACTATCCCGCTGGTCAAATCCGCTGATTCAATCCGCTATTTACTACCCGTTGATTAAATCCACTAACAGCAAACTGCTAACCGCTAAGTGCCAAACACCCCCATTATCTGTATAACAGTGATATGAAATTTACTTGATCTGAAATTTACTATAATTAATTGTTGCACTTAGGAAGTCCATAGCTACATTTAATCATTGAGATATTTGTATTCACTATATAATCATTTTCAAAGATCAAATATTACATTGTATCACTATGACATGTGCATTTTAAAGTTCATATATTGCATTGTAGAAGATAACATGATGCATTTTATAATTATGACATGTGTACTCAACTAGGATCGCCTCATAAACTTTAGTGGTCATGTTATTAATGATGGATTGAGCCCTGCTAAAAGTAAAATAGTACTAGTCATATATAATGTAACTAAATTGATGAATTATAAATACATTAGATAGTTCATTGAAAAATAATTTTTAAAACTGTTTAAAGTATACAAATGAGATAATAAAAAACAATACTACGTATTACATAGTGGGTGAGCTTTCACCTAATCAAATTTTCTTCATCATGTTCTCAAAGTAAACTCATTAATGAAATCTTTATTATATATCTTTTCTAGACACTCATTCTCAATTGCTATGATTGCCAAACTATTGAGTGCACTACTTTCCTTTCTATTGAAATATGTTCGTTATTTAACTTAATGTATGACTCTTCCAAAGTGGTGTCATTGTAGTTTAAGAGTCCTAACTTTCTATCTGAATTTTTATTTTTTAAAAGAAAAAAATTAAGTCTAAATAATTAGAATGGATTGTGATAAACGCAGAGTATATGAGTGGACTCCCTCTACTACATACATACTACCTCTTGTTTATTATGGAGTATTTGCATGGTCTACCTTGATAGTACATTATTAAATAATTACATCATTGAAAAATGAGAAATTACATGGCCTATAGTTAGCTAGCTACTTTTGTAAGGTTGTACAATAAAAAAAATTCTTTATATTTCACCATTTGTAAAAAAAATACACATCTTAGAGTATTATATATATAATAATTGAAAACAATCAAACAAATTATTACGATTACATATTACGTAGTAATTTTGGGGGCTCACAGAAAAGTGGACTCCTTTGTTAAGCACCCAAATCACTTCCTAAAAACAACTTTGTACGTACTCAACGGTCATGCATACAAAATTTATGAGGTTGCTTGAGATGACAAGATGCATAGTATATGAAAACAAGTTCTAAATGGCAAATAAGCACTACTATATATATTTTGCACCAAAATCATAAGAGAATAAGAGATTCACATAAAAAGAATTGGTGAATTGATATGAAGACGAAAACAACATCATAAAAATATGATACACCTTATAAAGTTAAAAAACCCGACATGCATTTTCAGATACCACTAGATTACACATCTTGAGGTAACCTGCCAGTTTTTTGTAGCCCATACTGTCTCGGTACCTTTTTTACTATCAATTTAAACCTCGTACGAGTTTTCAATAAAAGTTATGTCTTTTGAGTTAGTAGTTATAGTAATTTCAGTAAAAGTTGTGTGTTGACAGAGAATGTAACCTTAAGTTGCAAATCACTAATTTTAAAGTTATTATGTCCTTTATTTGGATTGATTTAGGAAATCCAAACAATTGACTTAGGAACTCAAAACAAGAGCCTTCAAATTGAATGGTACTAGGGATGCTTTAGTTGTTTTCCATTTTTTTTACTATTCAAGGGTTGAGCTCATTGTGCACTAATGGATTATTGTATCATATTGGTGATAATATCATCTTATGACCATGAAGAAAGGGACAGAGTTCAACAACTTAGCATGGGGCCCTTGGGGTGTTGGGGGCTGTGATGCGAAAGGAATAGAAGAGTTTGGAAATGGATTGAGCATGCGTGCAGGGCTGTTTGAGCAGAAGGTTGCTGCCTTTGTGAATAGTTGGGTTCAATTAAAACAAGGTGGAGGTAAACAAAGAGCTTCATAGCAGCTGACTACTTCTTGTTAGAGGTGGAAGAACCTGAGAAGAGTAAAGATGATTGTGGATGCTTTTGTTATGCGTCACAAGTGTGGTTTTGGATGTATTCTTTGAGATGAGCACGGGGAATTCATCACGGGTGCAGCGCTGCCAAGGATGGGATATTTACAGGGTGAGCTTTCTAGCATTAGAGGATCTATCAATTGGCTACTAGGGAAGAAGTTTGATTCGGTAGACATTGAATTGGACGCTCTATAAGCGATTTCAGATATTACAAACATATTCAGTTTCTCCTCGATAGAATTGTTAGCTGAAGATATTAGAGAGATTAGTCCGAGTTTTCTAGTATCTCTCTCTCTCATGTTTTATTTATATGAAAATTGAATAGCAGGGCTCAAGAGTTATTGCTCTTGTGTAATGTATTGAATGACCCCTCTTTTATGAATTCTGTCATTTGTATTGATGTTAATGACTTCAAAGAGCATACTCTTGTAGTAAACACTAGTCAGCTCCACTGCAAATCATGCTCTGTTTTTTTTGTATCAAACGCAAACAGCATAAGGTGAAGGTTACTGATTCTTGTTAATGGAAAATCTTGAAAAACAAGGCAATGTAGGAGTTAAGGCAATTTGCTATTGACGTTGATTATATGTGGTTTGAACTTTTTATTAAAGGTTTTATATTACTTGTTACAAGTTATATTAATTCGTTTATATGTTGCTATTTATTGAAGCCTTCGGGATTGGAAAGAAAGATGAGTTTTCTACACTTGCATTTCTCTTCTTTGCAAGTGAAATTGTTACATATGGAATTTTATTTTATTAACAAATCAGGGAGTTGTTGTTTTCCAATCATGGAGCTGAAATATTCAAATCTAATTTATGAATTGCATCCTTTGTTAGTAATATACGGTTCGTGAATAATACAATAATACGTTCGTTCGTGTATAATACGATACAATTATATAAAATACGGGTTAATACATGTTTCATACGTTCGTGAAATATATAAAGATACAGACGTGTTTTAAACGTTTCACAATTAAAAAATACGGCATATAGTATGTGTCTTATATACTAATTTAATGATATAAATAAAGAGTTATTTAACATTTCCACCACATTCTTCAACAATTTAAAATGTACGGAATAGTTTTTTCAGATATATGGATTTGAATGCATAGGTACAATAAGTAATAAAAATGACATTGCCTATTTAAGTAGAAGTAGAAAGATATTACTAGATAATAGTTGTTATTATTGTGACCGTTTGATGAGCCGCCACAACGTTAACATTTCTCGATCTCTTCAGAGTCTTGGTATGGGTGGAGAACAAAAGTAATACAATAGTAGTACAATAGTAATATCAAAACAGATTACGAATTTAAGAAGCTAATTTATTAAATGTAATGACTATTAAACAATTAACGAACATATAAGGCATAAAGTTTTTTTAAGCAATATAAATAATATTGAGCAGCTAGACATTTCATTTCAGTTGTATCACTCCATTGCGCTTCCATTTAATGGTGTGTGTTTTTAAATAAAATACGTATCAATACATATAGTATGTGTGTTATACATTTAATCCTTAATGTACGTGAACTTTTCAAAATTTTCTGAAAAGTTCATAAACGAGAGTATTATTCGTGAATAAAATACGTATCAATACGTACGATACGTGTATTATACATTTTATCGTTAAAGTACGTGAATTTTTCAGAATTTTTTGAAAAATTCATAAACGGGTGTATTATATGTGAATTATACGTTTGAGTGTATTATACGCGAATTATACGCGAATAAAGACAAAAAATAGACAAAAGTCTTTAGGTGCATGATACTGCAACTTTACGGAGTCTTTGGTCCTATTACTCGTTTCCTTACTTCACCCTTTATATCTCTATTATGCGAAGAACAATAGAAAAATTGAGAAACATCCAAACTTGATTGTTGCATATTACTTCCTACTAACACCAACCGGACCTTTTGTTTAAAAAAAAAACTTAAGGGAATTACATTCAACTCCATTTGCAACAAAAAAACATACAATCAGTTAACAAAATTTCTGCTTCTTAACAGAGTGGCTTCTATCATATCTTATATGTTTCACTTTTCTTCTTCTTCTTAGCTTCGGCGGTGTTGTCCTTGTCAATTTCTTCTATTTAGTGTTGAGAGCTAATTTGTGTACATCACCACTGACCAACATCTGGGATAACTTCATCGCAACACCAATGTGATTTTCGTTTAGTGCCTCAATATTTTCTTCGATCGTCTGCAATAAAGATAAAAGGGATATACGTTTATAACTAATAGATCCAAAATAATGACTTCTAAAACTAAACTCATAACTTTTAATTAACATTAGCTGATAACATCAAAGTCAGTAGTGTTATATAACTTATGCTAAAATATGCAACTTTTATCATGAAGATGTTGCATTTCTATTACAAGTTATATTTTTAAGGTTAGGAGTTGTAATGTTCCTACAAGCAAGTGCTTGATCATTTGTGGCTTTTCTTTTATTATAAGTTATGTTATAAGTCATTAAAGTTATATAATTTATGCTAAAAATTGCTCATTAGATCACACCATTAATCAATTATACATAGTACTCACTATCTACCATATCTCTATGTATTTTAAAACGTTGAATCTATTTTAGAGTGAAATCTGAAATGAAAAAAGAAATGAGAACAATCAAAACAACATGGTTTAAAATAAAATATGGAATGAAAAACATAACTTTTAATAAAATATTCATAACTTGTAAAAAAATATTCGCAACTTTTAACATAAGTAGACACACTCCCACCTATAACTATTAATCCTTACCGATAATTATCAATATAGAGAAGTCTGAAACAGCAAATACATCAACTCACACTTTCTCTAGTTTTCAATTATATTTAGAAATGTTGAAGAAACCATTACTTTTATGCAAATTAATATAACTTGTAAACGACAAAAAGTAACTTTTAAACCCAAAGGCTTAACTTTTACCTAAACTCCCAAGACCTCTAAAATAATCAAACAATCTTTCAAGTTAACATAAGCTAATAAAGCCATAATGTAGCATAAGGAAAGAAAGTCATAACTTATAGTCTCACTTTAAATCTAATAAAATTTAAAAGCTACAGAATGTATGATTTTGGATAAAATAGAGAAGTGTGAGATTAGTAGGAAAACAATGAGTAGCCTCTGCCCACATTTTAGATCATAAAGATCTGAAGAATAATAATGGAAATCAGAAACTAAAAACAACAAAAAGAGTAAACTAATTTCTCATTCAGAAAGAATGAAAACAAATTATGCATGTACTAATAGAACCATAATCATTTTAACATTTTATCGAATAGTTGGTAGGCATAACTTAAGTTCACAATCAGAAAATAACTGAAAGACATAACTTGAACTCAATATCTATTTCAACAAATAGCTGGCAAGTTCAGACAAGCTTTCATTACAATAATGATCTTTACTAATCTCATATAAACCATAAGTTTTAAGCCTAAAATCGTAAGGGGGTGATTTTAAGGAAAAATTATTTATCAAGGATTTAGCAAAAATTCATTACATATGATTCAACTATTCAATGAATTTGAGAAAGGAGGTCAAAGAGAATCACATATTATCGACTCGTCATAGAATCACACCTAGAGTAGAGTAGAATCGCACAAATTCTCGTTTTAGTTAGAAATATTGGATCGATGAAGAAGATGAGATACAAGAAGAGAGAGAGTGAGGCAGAAACGAACCTAGAGTTGAATATGATGAAAAATCGGTGCTTTTTCAGTGGAAGAGGGCTTCTTCGCGGATGATTCTGCCTTCTCAGCGGAAGGGTTTCTTCGCGGATGATTCTGCCTTCTCAAACGAATAAACAGAGACTTTGAGCTAGAGATAGTCATAGAAGAGCGATGAAGTTTTGTTATTAATAAACTAGCGAAAGGTCATTAAAAAATTGGCCGCCAGATTTGCGAAGATCGGACGCTCTGTATTACTTCTCACTTTTCATCCCTAGCAGGCTTCTCACCAGATCTATTCCCTATATATATATATAGGGTGAGGTTTCAATGAGAAGGATGCTTAACATGAGAACACTGACATTTAAATCAATGTAATGCACACTGGGGCTCTTATGTTGCACATTTCCAATTTGCTAGAATTAAGCCTATATTAAATAAACACGGTGATGACATTTTGGTAAATATTGTGAAAATGCGAAAAAGTGAAATATACAAACTTCATTGTGCAACACGTCGAGGTAAATGTAGTGTTCTCACGTTCTCACGTTAAGCAATGTTCTCATTTGATCTTTATTATTATTATATATATATATATATATATATATATATATATATATATATGATTTAAGATCATATACAAACTAATCCTAATTTACAAAGTGCAAATTGATCCTAACCATCCATATTAGTGAGATAATGAGGAAACTCCCTTATTAAATGTGTTGGTCGGTATTTAGTGGTGGTAGGATAAAAATCTCCCCCCACTAATACGGCTGGTATTAATGCTCAAAAAAATCTTGCCCCTGATTTTGTTATATTGGACGGATGAGATGATTTTGCATTTTGTATGGGAAACATACTTTGTGTGTGTGTGTGTGTGTCTATATATATATATATATATATTAAAATAAAGAAAAAAATTTATGGAAAATAAAAAACAATGCATGCTGAGTAAATAAAGTTGTAAGATCGTTGTGTTTACCGCTTCAATAAAAGCAATTGATGATAGTATTGCGCGCCTTTTCTCCTCATAGGACAGATGTCGTAGCACCACGTTTTGATTGCACCGGAAGGCTAGCAGAATCGTTGGCACTGCATCCTTGCGGCCCAACAATCCTCCAACCCATTTCAGTCTCAACCTAATTAAATTGCACAACATGTTATGGTTGTGGTCGAACTCGTGACCTAGCTATGCTTTGATAACACTTGTAGGATCGACGCGCTTCCCGCCACACCAAAAAACATTTGTTAATAGTGTAGCAGCCTTTCACCCCCTCACAGAACAAGTGTAGCGCCATGTTTCGATTGTACCAACAAGCTGCCAAAAATTGTTGGCACCACATCCTCGTGGCCCAATAACAGCCACAAAAAGGTAAATGCATTCTTAGTCTTTTTTATTGTTATGCAAGTTAATGTGTAAAACTAAAAGTTGAGAACCTAATTAGTAATATCATAATATGGTTTTTGGCCTTATCAGTCTTAAATTATGTAGTAATCTAAATTAGTAAGGATGTAATTAACTTTATAGCTGAGTTTGCTAAAGAGTAAAGGTGTAGTTTTGTCATATGTTTTTTTATTAATAAAATATATTATAAATATATATTTTTAATTTAGTAAACTCTGCCGTTTTTAACAATTTTAGAAATTACAGCCTAATCAACTAGATCAATATTACCAAAACATCTTCTAGTATTTAGTAAAATTTGATAAGGTGAAAGTTGAGGTTACTATAAAGACCATCAATACTTTTTGTGCGTACCGTGTCATCAATACCCCAGCTCTCATAAAGTTTGATATGCCAATTTTTAAGAGCTTATATAAAAATAAAAATCTATTTTTGAGATGTTACAGCGAGTAGCATCTCAGATAAGTCTGTAATGTTTAGCTTCAATTAGTTCCAATAGCTTGTATGCCAAACACAACTAATTAAATCAAATTGTCAACTTTTTATGAAACAACTATTATCTTTTTCTTTTAATATGTTATCAGTAACTAAAAACTAACAGTTACAAAAAGGCTCATAAAAGTATATTTTGAACCATTTGTGTCAAACATACCCTATCTATCCATATTATTAATATTTTCGTAAGAACGTTATTCTAAAACCATTTTGACTTTAAAATTCTTACGCTTTATTGGCACAGAATTATGAAACATAAATAAATCATTTATAAAGTACTTGGTAGTTTTGATAATGAGCTAATAAATACAGATTCATAAACGGCGCGCACACATGTTTAATTGACTTTGTTCTCCTGATTATATAAATTGTTGTTGGAATTGAGGCAATAGCCATAGCCTTTTAAGTCTCACTAAAAGGCTGTACTTTAATTTGATTTGATGAGTTCTCATTTGTCATTTAATCGTTGAGCGGTTGATCCTATAGTATTTGTGTATGTGATGGCTATGGATTAAAACGAGAATAACCTTTAATATTTTGATAGATAAATGAAAACTAAGGGTCCGTTTGGTTCAAGGGATGTCAGATTACCATGAGAATGTTAGATTACTGGGTATGTTAGATTGATGAGAATGTGTTTAATTTGTATCCAAATTGTGTTGGTTAAGATTAAGGGAATGTGACATTAATTTGTTTGGTTCAATGGTATCTTATATTGTATATTTGTTGAATTACTTCAACGCCCTAAATTAAGATAATTAAAATTAAAGAAAAAACGGAATATCTTAATAATAATTAAAAATTAAAACTAATTTAATATTAGTGAACATTTTGAATAATTTTACTAAGTAAATGCATAATAACTTTTTGAGTATGTAACTTTGGACAATGATTTCGATTAGTAAAATTTTATGAAAGTTATTAATTTTATACTTTTATGAAAGTATTTTAACCAAGAACATTTGCATATCACTTTTGAGTTATCTCCTATAACATATACGATAAGACAAGGTTTAAAAAATAAGTTTTACTAGACGAAGGGGGTAATCGTTAATCATAACTCATAAACGTTAGTTTTTTTAACATTTTAGTACGCAGTTTGTTTTCTCAAACAAATAATGTTTTCTTTCACTTTTCTTCTTTCATGAGTAAATGCAGACTTTAGTTGGATTTAATATGTATGGAGTTAGGAGTAATCCCTATCTAGTATTCCTTCACGGTGGCAGACTAGCAGAGGGAAAGCATAGATGAATAAAAAGGACTTTTTAAAAATTGGCCTATTGGGAAGAGGTGGTGGTTGAAGAGAGACTTCACCTTCCGATCCAAGCTTAGAGGGTGGGTATTTTTGGAAGAAAATTTAAAATTATAAGGGAATGTAAGATAACCTAAGGGAGTGGTGGGTTTGACATTAGTGGGCATCTGATGCATTATTCACTTTTTAAGGAATGTAAGATTCCCAACAATTATTCAAACTCACGAACCAAACACATATATCTCACATTCCTGACACAAGATTCCGGCCTGCATGAGGGATTACCTTGAACCAAACATACCCTAAGGATATTTTGTAAAGTATGTTTAAGTGAATTTTGTAGCAAAAATATTTTTCAGTTCCAGACCAAGCCAAATTTAAACAGGTCAGACCAGACTTAAACAAACTTTCATAGTTATAGAATATATAGAGATCATGCAGACCAGGCCATCAAATTAAAGTTCAAGTAAAAACATCCTAATTATATTAATAAATGTTAATGAAAACTCTAAAATTGTGTGTGTGTAGTGTGCACACATATACGGAGGATAAAATATGGGATTGAACATTTTTCTCTCCAAGTAAATCTTATTCTTCCGTCTCTAACAGATTTGTGGTTTTTCAGCTTTTTAATTCAAATATGTTAAAAGTCTAGTAATGTATTAATAACCGTGGTCTCTCTCTAGGGTTAGCGTCGCTAGAGTTGCGATTTTCCGTTTTCGATCTCTCCGATCAAAGAACGGCCTGTTCTCTTGGCTTGTGAGTAGCAATCGATATAGCACGGCTCGTTTATAGGGATTTGGGAAGGTGTAAAGCTTCGGTTTGGGGCCTAGGGTATTGGGAGTATCTGGTTTTTGGTTTCGGCCGAGGAAGAAAGGCGGGGAGGGCTCGAAGCAGGGGGGTTGACGATGAAGGGATCTCTCCCTGTCACATGGAGTCGGCTTTGATTGGGTTTTGTTTAATTCCAATTGCAGCGGCTGTGTTGGTTCGTCGCAGGGGAGGAGCAGTGGATGCTTTCTGCAGAATTCCTGTAGGATGCATAAGGAAGAACGAGAGCACGAAGGGGGGCCGGTGGAGAACATAGCCGACTTGTACGTGGGACGAGGAGAGTTGAACGAGCTTCGAGTAGACCAGTTTTCGATCGACAATGGAGGATCAATTCGAGCGGTACCAATGGTATGGCCTGCTCTTGAACCACCGCCACGGGGCGGCGGGTCAGGACTTCTAGACCCGCCAATGGTGCATGTGGTGATTCTACTCAAGAAAATGAGTTTTGGTGTTTATTTTATTGTGTTTTTGCGTTTTTATTTTTACGGTCAGACTGTTATGTTTTGTTTTTATGCTTTCCTTTGCTGTAAAACTCTTGCATTAAATTTGGGGGATGAGAGGCCTACGTAATCGTCGTTAGATTTAATTTGTCCAAGTTAGGTCTAGCGAGTTATATTGCTTTGTCAAAGGCGATTAACTCAGAGTCTCGACCAAGGGCGGATGGTTACATGTGGTCTTTTTGTCTTATTTCACCCATGCTGAATGCTATTTTAATTTATCAATATAAGCCCCCTTCGATAAAAAAAATTCAAATATGTTAAATATGATAAAAAAATCAAATATGTTAAATATTCCTAGCTTCCTAATTGATTTGTAACATTTAATTTTTTATTTTTGTTAATATTAACTGAAATAAAGTACTATATTAACTTAAATTTTTGATAAATTTTTATTAACAAAACTTAAATATTAACTTCCTAAATTTCAGTTTTGTTAATGAAAATTTATATATTTAAGCATTGTAGTTAATATTATATAGAATTGCAAATACTAAGAGCCTGTTTGGTAACCTTGTTTTTTTTTTTACATTATTAGGCTTATCAATTACTCGTAACTTTTTCATCAAACACGTAACTTTTGATATCGTACTAAATTGTGTAATAATAATAAAAAGTAAGGTTGAAGTTACTTTTCTGGCTGTATTGGCTGAAGTTACTGTAGAAGATCATTTAACTATTATTTTTCAGATTTTTTTCTTTATTATATTAATAAAATATATTTTAAATATATATTTTTCATAAATAAGCAGAATCAATCAATCTAATCACTTCAGCCAGAACTTCATAAATTTCAACAGAATTAACTGATATAAGTATTACCAAACGGGCTCTAAATTAGAATGTCATAACAAATAGGATTTTTTAAAATAATACCACGGATAAAAAATAGGATCACAAAAAAAAGAGAATAAAGTGGTTTTGCCAGCCACTTATCATCTATGAAATAATGTTAATCATACCAACAAGATGCATTTCCTTTTAAGGAGCTCATCAACTAAGAAATTCAAGTTAAGCATGTTCGCACGAGAGTAGTTTTGAGATGAGTGATCCCCTGAGAAGTTTCTAAGTGCGCGCACGAGTGAGCACAAAGTGCGCGGGAAATGCTTGTGGTGGTTTGTGAGGACAAGTATTAGAAGTCTGAAGGGTGTGCAGAAGTAAATACCTCAGGCCCTATGGGATGGAGTGTTACATATAATCCCAGTCACACTGACCACCGCTTGTCAGAATGACCACCGCGAGTCAGTGATACCATCGCCCACAATCCACCGTGCAGTGACCAACATTGACCAATGACCACCACCGGCCATAGTGACCTATTTTTTAGTTACAATGCGCATCCAATTATGAGGATCCGGAACCTTCTCCAACCCTAACCGCGTTGCCGCTTCTCCAGTCCAACTCTATTTGCTGCCATTCTAGATTTGGATCTAGTTCATTGTTCATTGTGACTCGCCCTTTGACTGTTGTCGTATGTAATTGTGGGTTTGTCATCGCCCTCCGATGGTGATTATAACATCAGCCATGGCGAAAATCAAAGAGCAACAAATTAAGAAGTGGATGAAGAAAACTCATTTTATTTTTAATTACCACCGAACAAGTAAAAAAATGAATGATTTTTTTTTTACATCAAGATGTGTATTTTTTCATTTCATACTGCCTCCTCTGTTCCTTATAACTTTGTCATCTTTCTTTTTTTGTTATCTCCAAAACATTGTTACTTTCCCTTTTAGTCAATTAATCCAATGAACGAAGTCACTTTCATACATAGTATAATTTTTCTTATTTTATAAATGCAATATATTCTAATTGTAATTTCTCTATGATCAGTACATGCATTAAGCCAATGAATGAAGTCAAATTCATCAATTTCAATAGTTTAGGGGGAGTGTAAGACGTCCTACCGCATAGGGCCTCTCGATTCAAAGGCCCAAAATTTTAAATATACGGTTTATATTATATACAAAATGCTTTCTTTTTTGTTTATAAATTGCCACTTTTTTAAAATACAAACATAAAAAAGTATAGAGTAATATTTACATGTAATTAAAATAAATTTCTTTTTTTACTCCAGGGGGCGTCTGGGGGAGGGGGGATGAGGGGGACCTGGAGTAATCAGGGCTAAAACACACTCCATCGAGTCTTATTGGGAGTTAATTTATTTACTTATTCGGATTATTTATTTTTCTCCTAAATCATTGTATTTTAGGAAGTTTATTCCTTTTAGACTTCTTTCTTATTTTGGTTTAGGGTGATCCGTGTTTTGGATGTAAAAGCCATGCGGCTATATTAAAAGGATGTACGCAGTACTTTGAAAACACAAGATTGATTTTTTCCTTCTTCTTTATTTTCGTACTGCTCCTTTATGTATCATGCAAAAGTAATATGGTATCAGAGCACTCTTGATTGATCCTTGAGCATGGCGAATGATGATGACGGTGCAACATCCGGCGGCACTGCGGCGCATGCAGCGGTGGCTGATTCAACAGCCGAGAACAAAGCTTCGGCAGTTGGTGAGGGAAGTAGCAACCAATCGATGTCGTTGCCTGGTTTCACGCCTGAGCAAAGGAAATCCTTGTTGACCATTTTTCGGTAACCCTACAGCTTCTAATGATCGCATGACATGTAAATTTGATCATAATGATTGGATTATTGATACAGGGGCGACAAATCATGTTTGCGGAAATTTGGTCACTTTGTGTCAAATTAAATCGGTTGAGCCTTGCTTAGTTGGTCTACCGGATGGACAGACGGTGGAGGCTACACAGGAAGGCCGTGTAGAATTATTTGAATATTTTTATTTAAATAATGTTCTATATGTCCCTGCGTTAAAATGCAATCTTATCTCGGCCTCTCAATTAAGTGATCAGTTAAATTGTTTTGTTCAATTCACTAGTAACTTATGTGTTATACAGGACCGTCACTCGAAGAGGCTGATTGGAACGGGTGAGCGGCGGAATGGACTGTACTATCTTCGGGAGGAACCCTCAGGGAGGATCTTGGCAGTCAGAGACTCAAAGGAACCTGAAGTTGATTTGTGGCATCAACGATTGGGGCATCCTTCTCCAAAAGTTATTGAACACTTAGTTCCTATAAGTGGTGTTAAGGTTGCTGGCAGTTTACCTTGTGATATTTGTTTTAGGGCAAAGCAAACACGAGATTCGTTTCCTACTAGTTTGAATAAAACTCATGCTATTATTGAATTAATGCATTGTGATTTATGGGGTCCTTATCAGACCCCTTCTTCGTGTGGTGCTAGACATTTCTTGACTATTGTGGATGATTACTCCCGTGCAGTATGGGTTTATTTATTAGTTGATAAAAAGGATGTGTTAAAAATATTCCTTTCTTTTGTTGCTATGGTTGATCGTCAATAAAGTGTTAATGTGCGAAGTGATAATGGCACTGAATTTAATTGCCTGAAGGATTTTTTCAGAAGTAGTGGTGTAATTTTTCAGACATCTTGTGTTGGCACGCCTCAACAAAACGAGCCTTACGGGCGTGTTGAACGCAAACACAGACACATTTTAAATGTGGCACGTGCCCTGAGATTTCAGGGGCACTTACCGATTTCTTTTTGAGAAGAATGTGTACTCGCGGCATCACACCTTATTAACCGCACCCCCTCGGCTATTCTTGATTATAAAACTCCTTATGAGATTTTGTTTGGTGCACCACCTTGCTATAAATCTCTATGGGTATTTGGTTGTCTGTGCTATGTGTTCAATTTAAAGTCAAAAGGAGATAAATTTGCTAATCGGAGTAGAAAGTGTATTTTTTTTGGGATATCCATTTGGCAAGAAAGGTTGGATTGTCTATGACATTGAGAACGGAGAATATTTCGTGTCTCATGATGTCAATTTTTTTGAGAATATAATCCCTCTTGCACAACCTCTCAAGCCCTTGGATCAAACGGATCCATCATCAGAAATTTTGCTCCAGCATTATGATCACATGGATAATCATGGATATCCAGTAGTGCATGATGAAGTTGCTCCACATCATGTCCCGGTTGTTACTTCTTCTGTTGCGGACTCACACGCCTTCCAGGAGGTGCATGCGGACTCCCATGCATCTCATGACCAGCCCGAAACAGTGTGGCGGGGACACCGCCCACACATGCCCTCTGTCCGTCTTCGGGATTACGTCACTCATACTATTGTGCAAAACAGTCCACCGAACCCGAGATCTCCCGTAAGGGAGAGTGAATCGACGACCAGCTGAGCTGGATCGCTTCATCAATTAAAATAAAATTCTTAATTAATGCTTTGTATTGTGCAATTTTCTTAACCTATCTTATAAAGGACGGAAGTTTTCAATAAATGTTGAGTTATGTGTTAAACACTCCTAGATTGTGGTATATCTTCATGTATTTTGTGTTATGTATGATATACGCTAATGATTATGCATCATGGTAATGTTAGAAGATCGTTAGTTCACCAACGGTGTTTAAGTCCGTCAGTTAAACACTCCATAAGTGCTACTCGTACATTATATTTGCTTCTCCTTAAGCCGTAAACTTTCGTTACTATGGAATCATTTTAAACAAAAACTAAGAATTAATTAGTGTTTTGAATTGTTTCATCCTTAGCAGTTTAATAAAAGTTTTGTCTTGATAGATGTACTCAAAACTACAATTTTTCTTTTATACTCCGTATAATAAAACTTTTTGAGACCATTTGACAACACTATTTTTCTGCTTATCAGACTTATCAATCAACTTTTTCACCAAACACGTAATTTTTGCTTTCGCGCGTTGAATTGTGTAATAAGCAAAAAAGAAAGGTTGGAGTTACTTTTCTGGGTGTATTGGCTGAAAACTGTAGATGATCATTTTAACTATTTTAAAATATGATTTTGTCTTTATTTTATTAATAAAATATATTTTAAAAATAGTTTTTTCTTAAATTAGCAGAATCAACCAATGCAGTCACTTCAGCCAAAACTTCATAAATTTTAGCAGAATTAGCCAAATGAGCCGATTTTCGGGCTACCAAACGGACTCTTTGATTAGCTCATATACTTAAACACTTGACATCATTTGCTCAGCTCATACCTAAAACTTATACACACTACCTCATTTTTCATTCTAAAAAATTACTCTGTAATCCGTATTGTTTTTTCATCTATTAAATTGCAACTCCGTCAAGATACGAAGTATAACATACGATTCTATTATAGTACTCTATATAAAAATAATGAGAAAATAATTAAAATACTCCAAACTTTGAAAGAGTGTGAGATAAGCACCCCAAACATGCATATGTAATTTAAACACCTCAAATTTTATATAAAAAGTCATTTTAGCACCATATTCATGTATTATTTCTTTCAAAAATATTAATTTTTTGTGTTAATCTCATAATTTAAAACATGATAGCATTCATGAAGATACAATTAACATTCTAAACTTCCATTGTAAAATAATAATACTACCCCCACTCTATGTAATTACAACGATTTTAATTTGCTATTTTAAATTGTGAAATTAAAACTATAAATTTACATTTTTGAAAGAAATAATATATGACCATGGTGCTCACATAACTTTTTATATAAAGTTTAAGGTATTTAAATTACATATGAAAGTTTGAGGTGCTTATCTCATCACATCCCTTCAAAGCTTTGGATATTTTAATTATTTTTCCCTAAAAATAATACGATTATAACAAAAGTCATTTACAAACGACGCTAAAACTCACCAAAAGTAAAACAAATTTCAACATTGGGCATGGTACACTCGCGCAACGCGCGAACTATTTCTAGTTTATTACATAAGGCGCAGTTGTAGTAATTAGCACCAGACTTTGCAATTGTCTTGGATTTAGGATTCAAACACTTCGATTGTTATCAGTTCTCAATTATTTACTTCTGAATTGATTTCACTTTGGTCATACGAATTTTATGTCAATTTCATATTTGACTCTTGTCTTTCATTTTGTTCATTTTTTGTATTTCACTAATATTTTTTATATCATTTGTGACCTTTCCGTCCAATTTAATGATGCTTTCTGGCGATTTTAATCACCAAAAAGATCTTGACAAGAGGATCATGTATGAGCAAAAAACAGTAATCACGTATTAAATGTGATCAAAGTCAATGACATCAACCTATTATGAAATTTACTCTTTACTTTTAAGTTTTATCCTCAAGGACCCATTAGTTAACACAAAAATTGACAGAATCCGCCGTTTCTGCTAAAATTTATGATTATTTGGTTGAAGTGGTCAGATTGGCTTATTCTACTGACTTATGAAAAAAATATATTTAAAACATACATAGTATTTTGTTAATGAAATTAAGAAAAAAATATGAAAAATAGCTAAAATGATCCTTTACACTAACTTCATCAAATTCAGTTAGAAAAGTAACTTCAACCTACCCCAGTTAGTTCAATTCTTTTTTTACCTCCGGTGGGGGGGGGTGGGGGTGGGGGGGGGGGTCGGAGGGAGGGCCCCCAAGGGATCTGGGGTAAACTGATATCAAATTCACTCTATTGAATATTGAACCTGAGATTCCTCAAAAGGGAGAGTAAGTTGGCGACTAGTTGATATTAGGCCTGTCAACGGGACGGATACGGGCCGGAACTATAAATTTCATATCTATATCCGTTGACAATTTTTTGGTCCAGACCCGAACCCATTTACCCTTCGGGTCCTAAACATATGTTCCAAATTTGGATCCGGCGGGTCTCGGATCAGGGCCGGGTATACCCGTAAAAAAAACTAAATGACATATGCAAACAAATATAATACTCCCCCTGTTATGTTTTGTAAGATATCTTTCCTATTCACTTGGTCAACGCAAATCACTCTTAAGCACTTACTTTAATTTATACGTAGTATATATCAAATTTTTATCTAATTTGATTCTGGTTTTTGCGACTTTGTAAAGCTTTTAATGTAGTTTCTAAATATTTAATTCTTTTTTTCTAAAAATAATTTGAGTGCGGACAGAGATCCGTTTGCTTTATCATCGGTCAAACATCGTAAATCGTAGTGCCTTACAATTTGGGACAGAGGAAGTAAATAACAAAAAATGTTCATGTTAGAAGAGATCATATATAAATAAGCAAATTGTTGTTCTATCCATTACTCCGTATGAACTATACAATAATATACAGAGTATGTTATATGTATATTACTGAACTCATAGAGAACCTAGAGCAGTAACTCCCATTTTAGTGGACCAACCACTAACTAAGCCTACAAATATTAAAACATTTTTTATATTTGATTATTTTCCTTATTTTATGTTTAAATATTTCTATGTATATTGTGTATGTATATGTAAAAAGTTATAACTATAATTATATCATCACGGGTCGGGTCCAAAACAGGCCGGAACTTAAAAATCCATATCCGGCCCATTTTCTCTATCATGTAACGGGTTCGGATCCAGATCCGGGAAATGGTTCTAAATTTAGAATCATACCCTCAAAGAAAGTGCCGGACTCGGATCGGGTTCGGGCCTAGACCCGACCCATTGACAGGCCTAGTTGATATGAACCGCTTCCTCACTTACTTATTTCCATTGTTAGTTCAGTTAGTTGTTACACAATTCATACAATAGTTCAGTTACTTATTTCCATTGTCAAGAGCTCCAAATTTCACTTTGTCCTGCGGCCAAAATTTTCCAGCTTGTAGCGAGGCTCGGCGACAAAAAACCTGCATATACCTAACATCATAAAGCATCTGCGACTGCCAGGCTAGTACGCTGAGACCCAAGTGCATCCATATGACAATTGACAAATCAACAACGAACAATTAACTTTTATTCCCCCACCAACAACTAACTTAGAAAAAAAAAACATAAAGTACAAACAATGTAATTGTAAATGTTCGCATTTTCAAATAGGGCTTTGAGATTCCTATTTGAAAATGATTTTTGCATCCTATAATCCTATTCGAAAATGCTCACAACCATAAATATATATTTTTTATCTTTTTCCAGAAAAGGACTAACTAGCTAGTAACTACTCATCCTTCCGAGTGTGTCGTGGTTCCTATAAAAATTATCTTTCCTTAGCAAACATGGACTTTTTAATAAACCCAAGAAGAAGAGCGGCTGAGCGGGGAGAGGAAAAGTAGGAGCATATGTTGGCAGGGGTGGAGCCAGGACAGGGGAAAGGAAAAGTAGGAGCATATGTTGGTAGGGGTGGAGCCAGGACACTAGGCGTCTGATGGGCCATCACAAAAATAGAGTAATATTTTTGAAAAAAAATACACAGGATTTTTACACTAAAACTATAAACATTTTTAAAATTTGGGGTGGGTCGAGGCCAGAGTTGGCCCCTCCCTAGTTACGCCCCTGTATATGTTGGGAGAATTAAACGAGTTTTTTTCCGGATTAATGCTTTTTAATTAAGTATTTACGAAATTAATGTTGGGTTAAAACTATTTACCAATATACTGCTGGGATTAATCTGGGTTGGGCAAAGTCCCCAAACCATTTGGCGATTTATAAGTCGCCAAACCATTTGGGGACTTTGGCTTCCGCTGGTCATTCGCGCAAGAAGAAAGCAACGTTCATACGGAGTACGGAGATGGTAGCCAATAGGAACTCATCCAATATTTAAAAATCCCTCTTTTTTTTAAATTGTTGTAACTTTTATATTCATAATCTGATTTTCATAAAAGTTATATCAAAATTTATAAATTTTTATTGTCTTTCATATGACACCAATATTCGATATATAAAAATTAAAATTATTTTTAAAATACAATGAGTAGATGTTTTTAGGTTACAAACTTTTTTAGGTAGATCTATGTTCTAAAATTAAGATCTAGGAATTTTTTAGAGCACATTTGATAACGTTGAAATTCACTGAATCGGCTATTTAGGTTGAAATTTGTGAAATTCTGATTGAAGTGGCTGGACTGGCTGACTGAAATTTCGTAGATCTATGAAAAATTATATCTACAATAATATTTATTAATATCATATTTTCAGATTTATTTATATTTTTATGTATTTAATATTGGTGTCATATGAAAGGTAATACTCCGTAAAAATATGAATTTTGATATTCTTTTATAAAAATGAAATTATAAATAAAAAATCATAACAATTTAAAAAATATAATATTGGTGTGATATGAAAGATAATAACTCCTTAAAAAAAGATAATGACTATTTTTCATATAATTTTTTATTTATCTTATTAATAAAAATTATTGTAGATATAATTTTTCATAGATCTACGAAATTTCAGTCAACCAGTCCATCCACTTCACTCAGAATTTCAACAAATTTCAGGCAGCCAGTCCATCCTAGATCTTAGTTTTAGAACATAGATCTACTTAAAAAAGTTGGTAGCCTAAAAACATCTACTCATTGTATTTTAAAAATTATTTTAATTTTTATATATCGAATATTGGTGTCATATGAAAGACAATAAAAATTTATAAATTTTGATATAACTTTTATGAAAATCAGATTATGAATATAAAAGTTACAACAATTTAAAAAAAAGAGGGTTTTTTAAATATTGGATGAGTTCCTATTGGCTACCATCTCCATACTCCGTATGTACGTAGCTTTCTTCTTGCGCGAGTGACCAGCGGAAGCCAAAGTCGCCAAATGGTTTGGCGACTTTGCCCAACCCAGGTTAATCCCAGCAGTATATTGGTAAATAGTTTTAACCCAACATTAATTCCGTAAATACTTTATTAAAATGCATTAATCCGGAAAAAAACTCGAATTAAACAAACATTAGTTTGAATTTACTCAATTTATTCGTGTGAACATCATTGTTAGTTCATATTATTGTTGGGAGATTATTCTTATTGAATGCTTAATGCAAAGATTATTCTTATGAATTCTAAATTACTACACGTAAGTAAGAGCCCATTTGGAAACACACATATTGACACACACACATTCGACTTATTAATTCTATCAATCAATTATTTTACTAAACACACTACAGTTACTTTCACGTACGCTCTGGATTATGTCGTAATAATCAAAATAAGAGTAGAGTTTTTTTATCTGAATTTACTGAATATTGCAATATTAAGTATTTCCATATAAATTTTATTTATTTTATTATTATTGTATACTGTATTTTTTTTTAAGATTTAGTAGATTCAAGTAATTCTGCCATTTTAATTAGAATACGGGGAATATAATTGAGAATGACAAGAGTTTAGTTACTTCTTTTCGAAGTATTCTAGTCTAGTAGAGTGAGACACAGGCACACAACATACATTAAGAGCCCGTTTGGTAACACCAAAATCGGCTGTTTTGGTTGATTCTGCTAAAATTTATGATATTCTGGCTGGAGTGGCTGCTTTGGCTGATTCTGCTGATTTAAGAAAAAAATATTTTAAAAATATATTTTATTAATAAATTAAAGAAAAAATTATATGTAAAAATAGCTAAAATGGTCCTCTACAGTAACTTCAGCCAATACAGCCAGAAAAGTAACTCCAACCTTACTTTTTCGGTTTATTACACAATTCAGCGCGCGAAAGTAAAAGTTACGTGTTTGGTGAAAAAGCTGGTTGATAAGCCTGATAAGCCGAAAACAGAGTTCTCCAAACGGGCTCTAAATTACATGATTTGAATATATTATGTTATACTTCGTATTAGAAATAAAAGGCTTTCAACACATAATATAAGTTGACAAAACATTCTTAAGATCACACAAAGGATTTATGTGATTATGGTCAAGCATAGGATTCCGATGTGAGGTTTAAATAAAAATAAAAAGTACATAGTGAAAGCGGACATGATGGGCCGGAGACAACAATGTACGAACTGTAATGAAAACCATTGGGAACCTCCGATCCCAATTATTAATTCCATCTTCATACATGTGCATTTTTTCCGTTCTCATATAATCACATTAATTAATTTTAATAAGTATCTACACATATATATATAATACATTTAAAAGATATAATTATGGAAAGTTTTGTCCTGTGTCATCATCTAAGCAAAAATTCGTTAAATATATATTGTAGATTCTCTTACTAATTTTGGATATTAATTACTACCTCCGTCCCCCTAAGTTTGAGACAAGAGAAGGTGGCACGGTTATTAATAAAAGTGAATTTATGTGGTTTGTATTGAATTGATAAAGTAAGAATAAAGTAGGAATGGTTTAGAACCACACAAACTTTACCAAATAAGGTATGAGACAATCTTAGTGGGACGGACCGAAAAGGTAAAACGGGACAATCATAGCGGGACGGAGGGAGTATTTTATTAGGTATACGTATGTTAGACCATTTGTAGTGGTTACAGATTAGGAGTCAAAAAATTAAATATAGAATTTTTAGACTCTTAATTGAGTGTAGTGGGAGATTAAAAGTGGGAGTAAAAGTGGGAAGGGGAGTGGAGGAGGCTAAAAATAGAGGGTTGGGTTGATAGGGGAAAGAAAAGGAAAAAGAAAAAAAAGAAGAAGAAAAGCGGCGGCTGCTGCGCGTTGTTGATGGTTCTGCTGACGTCATGCTGATGTCACGCTTACGTCATTAAAATCCCATTTTATTTTAAACTCTTATAACTTTTTTATTTTTTCTCCAAATTCTTCAAAAAATATATCAAAATTCATGATTTTTTATGATCTTTCATATGACACCAATATGTAATACATACAACGAAAAAAAATTAATTTTAACTATTGAAGTTTTGGTGAACCCAAAAAAGCACGAAACACGATTTTTTAATTCATTAAGCCTTCACAAATAATAAGTGAATATTCCATAATCGAATTTTATTTTAACTAAGTTCTTTTTTGTTAACCAAAAAATCGTTTAAAAAAGTTAGTGATTTTTTTTACATCGAAATGCGTATCTTTTACTTCATAATTATCTAGGTAAAATATTAAAAGGAAAATACTTTTTATAATAATTAAATTAAGGTTTTACTAAATTGGTAGGTAAAAAAATATGTAGAGTGTATTTTATTGACGGTGCACGGATGCGGGAAAAAACAGTATTGACGGAGTCTAAACACTGTTTTCATATGGACGGAGTCTAAATTTAACAATTTAGCCTCCGCACCACTACAAATGGTCTTAGAAGTTAAGTTAGATTCAAATTCATCAATTCATGTTACTTATCTATCTATAGATAATACATTTCAAAGATACAATTATGAAAAGTTTTGCCATGTGTCATCTTCTAAGCAAACATTCAATTAAATTCTCTTATTAATTTAGGATATTAATTACGGAGTATTTTATTAGGTATAAGTATGTTAGATTCAAATTCATCAATTCATGTTACTGATTATACTAATATACTCGTTAGCTTAATTAGGACTAAGTTAGAAGTTAAGTTAGATTAAAATTCATCAATTCATGGTGGGGTACGTATGTAGTTTAGGACTAATTCATCAATCCATCAATTCTACCCCATCTTCCAATCAATTCATGTTCCTAAAAAAATTGGTACAAAATATTAGAGATAATTCCCCAATTAGATGAAACTTTAATTGTCAACACAAGACCATAACTTAAAAATTCCCTAACTATGACTAGCTTTCCAATTCTACACTTTCTCTGTTCTAATACAATTCATATTTCATTAATAATTAATATATAAAAGTAATAACATAACTTTATTTATAATAAAAACACGAAAAAGAAATTAAATATAATTAATAAAAATAAAAAATTCGAAAAAAATATACAAAAAACTTAAAAAAAATAAAAATAAAAATAAAATAAAAAAATGTAAAAATATAATAAAAGGGTGAATTTGTCTTACATGGTTAGGTTTAGTAAAACGAAATTAAAAGCAAATTCAGAAGGCAACTAAAAAGTAAATTTCCTTTTAGTGAAATTAAAAAGGGTGAATTTGTCTTACATGGTTAGGTTTAGTAATTCTATGGCGCGAATAAAGCAATTTACTATTTGGATACATAAGCCCTATTTGATAATACTGAAATTGGTTGAATCAGATAAATCTGCTGAAATTATGAAATTCAGGTTGAAGTGATTGCATTGGTTGAATTATTAAAAAAATACATTTCAAATATATTTTGTTAATTATTTTAAGAAAAAATACATTGAAAATAGCTAATAAAATGGTGTTCTATAGTAACTTAAATTATTTTGACCATTTCTCAATTCAGCGCATGAAGTCAGAACTTTGCAAATGGTAAAGAAATCATTTAATAAGCTGAAAAACAAGGGTTGTCAAACAGGCTCATAGATTGGGGCTATGTTTGATATTTAGAGCAGTAGATGGAGGCTAATGTCTGAATTAATGACTATTACCTGAACTCGAGACTATAGTGTGGAGCTAAATTTTGAGAGGGAAAAATAATTAAAATACCCCAAACTTTGAAGAGGTGTGAGTTAAACATCCCAAACTTGCATATGTAATTTAAATACCCCAAACTTTATATAAATAGTTATTTTAGCACCTGAGTCATGTGTTATTTTTTCTTAAATGTCAATTTTTTGTGTTAATTTCATAATTTAAGACATTCTAGCATTCATGAAGATACAATTAACATTCTAAACTTCCATTATAAAATAAATAGAATTAACTCCACTCTATGTAATTGCAAAGTTTTGATTTGATATTTTAAATTATGCAAGTAACATCATAAATTTACATTTTTGAAAAAAATGATACATGACCATCGTGTTAAAATAACATATTATATAAAGTTTGGGGTATTTAAATTACATATGCAAGTTTGGGATGCTTACCTCACACTTCTTCATAGTTTGAGATATTTTAACTATTTTTCCCATTTTGAAATGATGCATCTCAATTGTTAGTTGAGTGAGGCAAAACTGTTTGACAAAAAACTGAAAATGACCAAATAATATGACCTAGGGGTGGGCCGTGGGCATATCGGTTTTTGGTTCGGTTTTTATTGGTTTCGGTTAGGTTTTTATTGGTTTCGGTTTGGAACGGGTTGGGAGAATTATTACCAAACAAAAACCATACTATTTTTCGGTTTGGTTTAGTTCGGTTTTGTTCAATTTGGTTTAGTTGTTTTTTAATAATATATGAAGGTTTTATTGAATTTCATTAGTTCAGTTCAGTTTTGTTCGGTTTTATCTGTTTTGGTTCAGTTCGGTAGAAGTTCTACCAAACCCAAACCAAATTGCATACGGTTCGGTTTCGTTTCGGTTTACTTTGGTTTGGTACAGTTCGGTTAAACCGGAACCTTATGCCCACCGCTAATATTATGACCTAACGGGATCAAATCAAATCAAATCAAATAAGATCAAATCAAATGACATCATACCAGAAAATTTTAGTTCAATCAATAATAAGTAGTCCTCCATGATCTTAAGAACTCCATATGAGATTACAATAAAAAAACAAGGAGTCCTCCCTGATCCTAATATAATACTAATAAGAGTAGTAAAGATGTTCTTAATTAGACTTTTGTTTTAACTTAAACATATACGAATGCTTTTTAGAGTTCTTTAAAAGTATAATTTTTTTTATCATTTAATAAGTGAAAAGTAATATTTTGAGCATTATTTGTAATGCATATATGGTGTGATATTATGAGTACAAAAATCTATTATAACTTAATTTAAAGTACATATATTCCAAATGTAAAACAAGTATTGGAATTTTAAAATCTTAGTTTGATTCTTTTTGTAAATTTCAAAATTATGAGTAATAAAAGTCTATTATAAATTAACTTAAAGTACATACATTCCAAATGTAAAACAAGTATTGCAATTTTAAAATCTTAGTTTGATTCTTTCTGTAAATTTCAAAATTATGAGTAATAAAAGTCTATTATAAATTAACTTAAAGTACAAATATTCCCAATGCAAAACAAGTATTGCAATTTTAAAAGCTTATTTTTATATTCCCTTTTTAAATTTCAAAATATATTCTAATATTAATAATTTTACGTTAAAGGTCAAAATGGTGTACGCACAATTACGTAAGAATTGACGTGCACTTTGTCATGGTGCGTCAAAATAAATTCAATACTAGCACTAATACGTAGTATAGTGAAGTAGAGTTCGTATCCACAGGGAAAGGAATAATTCTCTTTTTATGAACTAGTAAATAAAAGGGGGGGTTTGGTATTGTTGGAATTTAATTAATTAAATACTAAGATGAAGGACTTATATGAGATTTAATTCAAAGATAAAAAGGACTTGGCATTGCTACTTTCCACTTGTTGATATATTTTAGTCGATCATTGTTATATCTATAACTTATCCCCTCTCGAATACTCAATCGAGGAGTATATCCAATTCATCGAGTGTAGTTATTAACAACGACCGTTCATTAATAACCTTTACTATTAGTCAAGTATAGAACACCGCCATATAACGACTTGATAGTAGCATTTAATCTCTTAACTCCTTGATGAAATCAATTGAGATTGATAACCTCAACACAACGGTTTCGGTTTAACCAACAAAATTAATCCCTCTTAAGTGTATTAACCACGACCGTGCATTAATAAACCGAAGTTACTTACTTGTGAAACCATCAACGATTAACCATCGGTTCGTTGAACGTTTCTAGTAGTAATTAATGTTGAGATGTTAACTAATTGTCATCTTAGCAACACTCCCCAACATTAACATAGAGATAGATTAAGGGAAGAATTAATATTCAAGGAAGAAGATAAAATATGAATAATCCTACTATAACTAATGTCAAGATGTTATCTAATTGTCATCTTAGCAACACTCCCCAACATTAATATATAGAGGAAGAAAATAAATACTACTATAACTAATGTCGAGATGTTAACTAATTGTCATCTTAGCAACACTCCCCAACATTGATATATAGATAGATTAAGAGAATAATTAATATTCAAGGGAAGAAGTTAATAAAATAACTCACAACTTTAATAATCAACAAGCTTCAAGAGCAACACCAAGAAATGGAAGTTTAGCTCCTCATTTGGAGACTAAACATGCTATAAAAATATAAAAGAAATATTATTCTAAACTGAGCTTAAGAGTATGGAAGAAGGAGTGCTTTCATTGTGAAGGAAAAGGGGTGTATTTATAGGTGTTTGGAGGTGGCAGGGTTGTGTACCCGATCGGGTATATAGGGTACCCGATCGGGTATTTTAGGCAGTTTTCCGGAAAATCACTTTTCTAGACATACCCGGTCGGGTATGAGCCAAAAAGTCAAAATCCTGCACGTTCTTTTGTCTCTCCAGATTCTGATTTTGACACCCGAATCAACTCAATACCCGATCGGGTATTGCCTGTACCCGATCGGGTATTGCCTGTACCCGACCGGGTATATGAAATATTTTTTCAATCTTCTTTTTATCTTGTCCCCTTGCACTTTCCTTGATCTTTTGGGGTCCAAACTTGATCCTTTGGATGATCTTGACCTGTTTTAAGCTCAGAATAATCCTAATCTAAACAAATTACATCTATCTAAGAAAATTAACTAATTACACCAAAAGTGTGTAATTTTCCAAACAACAACAAATAAAACTAGTTAAAATAGAAATAATACATAATAAAAATACAACTCTATCACATATTTATCAAAAAGAACTTTTGGAAAAACAGAAATTTAAATAACATTAAGAAATTAAAAAATATGTATCACTTTTCGTACGTTAGAAAGTTAAAAAAAAATGTTTAAGGTTGTTGAAATGTGATGAGAAACGCTTTTAATAAAAGAAATTAAAAAGGGTAAAATTTTCTTACATGCGTTAAGTTTAGTAATTTTAGGGGACCCATAAAGTAATTCTTTAATGCATGACCCATTTGGTAACATGACTGAATCACAGAAATCTATTGCAATTATAAAATTCTGGCTGAAGTGACTGCATTGATTAAATCATTGAAATATTATATTTAAAATGTACTTCGTTAGTAAATTTAAGAAAATGATAAATAAGAAATAGCTAAAATGGTGCCTTACAGTAAATTCAACCATAAAATTACCACACAGTTTTATTTTGACAATTTTTCAATTCAACGCGCAAAGTCAAATCTACATGTCATGGTAAAAAAAGTTGCCTTATAAGTTCAAAAAAAGGTGCCCAACAGGCTCATAGATTAGGGATATGTTTAGCATTTCGAGCTATAGGTGGAGGCTAATGTATGAATTAATGTTTATTGTTTGAACTAGAGACTATTGTCTCGACCTGAATTTTGAAATGTTGCATCTAAACTATTAGTTGAACAATTTAAATCTTTTTGGTAAAAACAGCTGACAAATGTCTAGATAATATGACCGACCAGATCATATCATACCAAATCAAATCAAATCAGATTCGATTATAATAGAAAATTCTGACAAAAAAAATAGTTCAATTAAAAACATTTTTAATCGAGTCCTCCCTAGAATTTAGAACTATATATTAGATTAGAATTCAACAAATCTCTTGAAAGTGTCCACAACTAAAATTTGGAGTTAATTAGCTCATTATGGAGTTAATCACCATACAAGTAGAATTGAGATAGGGATAGAACAGTTAAACTATCTTATTATGGAGTTAATCGTTCATATTTAAAAAATATTTATGAGAATTTTTATTTATCACCATACGTGAGACGATGACACATGATTTGGTACTAAAATATAAAAAGGGACTACAAAAATTATAGTAAGGATCTCAAAAACTAATTCCTTAATTATGATCTAGTTGAGAAAACAAATCTTAAAAGCATTTCAAAATCACGAATATGAATTCTATTCATGTATGAATTTATGCAATGATATCATTTAGCTCTATAAATAAATGTTTCAAAATAGCTCCAAGCCACCAAGTTTGCAATGTTTTATATAAAATTTTTGCCAAAGTACTTGCCAAAAGACTAAAAGGTACCCTGGAAAAGTTGGTCTCTACAAATCAGAGTGCATTTGTACCTGGCAGATCAATCGTAGATAATGTTATGGTGGCTTTTGAATCTATCCATTATCTAAAACAAAAGAGGCAGGGAAAAGATGGTTTCGTTGCTCTTAAATTAGACATGAGCAAAGCTTACGACAGGGTTGAGTGCGGATATCTTGAAGCTGTTATGAAAATTATGGCTTTTGACCAGAAGTGGATAAATTTAATAATGGAGTGCATTGGTTCAGTGGAGTACTATATTCCGTTCGATGGTAATATGGTGGGTCCTATTAAGCCTAAAAGAGGTTTGCGGCAGGGAGACCCACTGTCTCCTTATCTATTTATCCTCGTCACGGAGGGGCTGAGTGCCATGATTCGCAAACAGGAGGGTTTGGGAAATATTGTGGGTATATCAGTTGCGAGAGGGGCGCCTCGAGTGTCACATTTGTTTTTTGCTGACGATAGTTACCTCTTTTTCAGAGCTCGAGATGAGGAATGCCAAACGGTTAAAAATCTTTTGCAATCTTATGAGGAAGTCTCGGGTCAGAAAGTCAATCACCAAAAGTCTTCGGTTCTGTTTAGTCCGAATTTGGGTGGAGATTCCAGAACTCGTGTGAGCAGTTTTTTGGGGGTTAGCAGCGAGGAAACTAATCCGAGATATTTAGGCCTCCAGGCATTGGTAGGTAGAAAGAAGATGGATATTTTGGGCTATTTACTAGAGCGTATTCTGAAGAGAATTCAAAGCTGGAATAACAGGTTCCTTTCAAAGGCGGGTCGTGAAATCATGCTAAAAACAATTATTCAGGCTATGCCAACATACGCGATGAATGTGTTCCTGCTCCCAAAAGAGTTGTGTTCGGAGATAGAGGGCATCATGAATGGCTATTGGTGGCGGGGCTCAGATCTTTCTCGACGGGGTCTACGATGGAAGAGCTGGCAATCCCTTTGTTACCCAAAACAGAAGGGAGGATTGGGATTCCAGTCATTGCGTGAATTTAATATAGCGATGCTTGGGAAAGTAAACAAGCCTGGGGGATTATTAAAAGCCCTGACTCGTTAGTGAGCAGAATTTTTAAAGCAATATATTTTCCTAACTCTACATTTTTGCAGGCTAAATTGGGATGTAATCCCTCATTTGTGTGGAGTAGTTTGATTCAAACTCAGGAGTTAATTGAACGAGGCCTGCGTAAGAAAATAGGGAATGGACAGACGACGTCCGTGTGGAGGGAACGGTGGCTGCCGGGGGTGGGAGATGGCAGGATTCACACACCTCCTCCGGCCGGAATTGCCGACATGAATGTGGCAGCACTTTTATCTGAGAATGGGGAGTGTTGGAATATCCAAAAGATTGAAGCTTTATTCTCGGTGGAAGAGAGGAAGGCCATACTTTCTATTCTGTTAAGTAGAAGGAAGGTTGACGATGGTGTGTGGTGGAATGAGGATTCAAAAGGGGCCTACACTGTCAGGTCCGGGTATAGAACGTTGCGGGGTGAATACGACGCTAACGGTTGGTTAGGTTGGACGAAAATGTGGAATTTGTGTATCCCTCCCAAAATAAAATGTTTCTTTTGGCAGCTTATGTCGGGGGTTTTGCCTACTGCGTCTAACTTGAGAAGGAGAAGAGTCAATATTGATAATGTTTGTAAGCTGTGTGAGGAAGATTCTGAAACGGAAGATCATTTATTCCGGTGTTGCAGAGTTGCTAAAGCGGTGTGGCAGCATCTGGGCATTCGTTTCATGCGACAAGGTGAGTCTTTCAATGCTTGGGTTCAAAGCTATTTTGAAAGTCACGCAACGACAAGGTTTGGAAGCATAAAACAATGTCATGGCAGCAAGTATTGGAGGTTGCGGCTGCTGTTCTTAGGAGCTGGAAGGCTGCACAAGGCAATACTACAGGAAGAATCAAAGTGACGGATGGGCCAACAGGCTGGAAGAAGCCGTCGGTGGGCACAATCAAAGTTAATGTGGATGCGGCCTTGGATTTGGGGCGGGGAAAACGAGCATGGACTTGGGTGGCTAGAAATGAAGAGGGCTGCTTCTTGCAAGGCGGCTGCCAAACAGTTTCGGCGGCTTGGACAGCAGGAATTTCGGAAGCCATAGGTGTTCGGGAATCTTTAGCATTCATAAAAAGTCAGGGATGACCTAGAATTAAATTGGAAACCGATTCTCAGTTGGTTGTCTCCGGATTGATGGATAGAGTTGGTGAGTCGTATTTTGATACGATTATTGAAGATATTAGACATATTCTTCGTAATGAAGCTAGTATTGATGTCATTCACTGCAAGAGGTCCGCGAATGGACTAGCTCACAAATTGGCTAGAGCTGCACTTTCTACGACGGATGGTTATATACAATTTTATTATCCACTTGATTATATTGTATCCCTTCTGGAAAACGAAAAGTTGAATTAATAAAATGTTTAGTTTTCCTTTCAAAAAAACTCAATCTATTGAAAAATAAATTGATCGCTACGAATCACAATATGCAACCTGTTGTTGCCGCCATCACCGTCATTAAAGTAGGAATTACAAAAAACTATATATTCTTTGTTGATCTTAAAAGAAGAGATCGAAGGACTAATCTGCGAAAATCTAAAACCTAAAAAAGCTAATATCTTAAAAAACAAATTGACTTCACCCATTTTTAAATAAACAAATTGCAAACAAATGTAGTTAGTTATGAAAAACAGTAAGCCAAAGGCGGAGTTTAATGGATAAAAATAGGCATTGAAGATTTTATTTTATTTTTTTTTAGGAAAAAAATGGTTGAAAAGATTAATTACATGTGAATACAATTGAGTGTTGTAAAAAATGTTCTTTTCATTAGAAAATATAGATAGCAAACATGTTTAGATAATTAGTTCAAAAATAGGACATAGTCAATAAATTAGAATATGCATTATAAACTAACATTATAATCAATTAAATAAGTGACTTTCCATTAATAAAACTAAAAAGTAAAATCATTTTAACCCGTGCACGGCACGGGTAAAGATACTAGTAGATATATATTGCAATTGGGATCCTCTTCCGCACAGCAAAGTGCATTATCTCAGGGGATCGTCCAATAAGAAAACTGAAGCTTTGAGATGTGGGCCGCGAGATCTCTGGCCGTTGAAGATTTGATCAGATGACTCCTAATGGCCGGGCACCGTGCCTCCTCTAAAGCAAGGCAAAGATTCTAGATCCCATATGCCGGAACTTGGAACATACTTACATACGGGGTACTACATATAATAATATCCAAAATATGTTTTGTACAAATATCCTTTTATACTTTCTTGTTAACAATGAAATTGGTTGAATCAGTTAATAAAGTTGAAATTTAAAAAATTCTGAGTGAAATGATTGGTTCGACTAATTCTAGTATTCTATCAAATCATGGAAAAATTAAAATATATTTTATTAATACAATAATGAAAAAATTATATTCCGCATTAAAATGGCTAAAATGATCTACCACAACTTCAATTAGTTGTGCCAAGAAAGTAACTAACCTTATCTTTTTTATTATTAAATAATTCAATGCACGAAATAAAAAATTTGAAGTTTAATGAAAAGTATGCAAGAAGACCAATAAGCCAAAACACAAAGTATGATTCTATGAATACTGTTAGGTCCCTCAGACTTTGATATAAGCTACAGTTGTAAGTAATAGTTTTGATGATGTCACCCTCCTTTTTTGTTTAGACTTTTTGCTCAAAATTATCTACTCATTGTTTAAATTGTAGTATGCTCCACAATTGGTTAGACAAAAGTACTCACAGTACCATAAACGAAAACAAACAAAAAGATCAGTTGAAAAGAAGAAAGAATACAACGTAAAGTGACAAGATTAAAAATGTACAATTTTATAACAAATAAAATATACTGGAAGTATAAAATGCAATAAGGTAAAATTCTTTTACCTTACAAAGATATTCAAATCCAACCAGTATGTTTTTATTTGTTATAGAATTATCCATGTCACTAGTAAAATTGTGACCAATTTTACATGTACACTTTTTGTATCAAATAAATTGTACTGGGAATAGAAAATGCAATAAGGTAATTTTTATTTACCTTAAAAGGATTTCTTTAATCCTACCAGTACAAGTTATTTAATACAAACAAGGCTAAAGTCACAAAATTACTAAGTCCACTGTAGCTACACACGCACAGTTGTACACAAAGCCAAAACCTATTAGTAGGTGAATAGTGCGGAGAAGGCCTAAGGTATGGGTTTACATATCCTGCTTGCAAATTGATCCAATTGCGTATGAAGAAGATAATCTGCTCCAACACAAGAAGACGAAAGTACAATACTTTGGACGTCAATGATTAAATCCTCTCAACCAACGGAGGAGAATAATCAACCAGAGATGCCTATAAATAAAGGCATAAGCATGAGTTCATATTCAAGCATTTTGAGAGTCTTCAAAACAGAGAAATCATACCAAGCATTCAAAAAGATACCTAGCATAACAGAAAGTGCTCATTTAACTTTGCTCTCTGTTTAGACTCATGCTTCACTAAACTTCCTAGTTAGAACTCTCATTATCATATTCTGGAAGTTTAGTTATTAGTTGGAGGCTAGAAATTCCGTTACATTTGAAAATGTTGTAAACACTTAGAAGGACACTGTTATCTAGTCCTAAGTGTGGTAGTATAGAATAGAGTACCTTTTGATCCCCACTGGATCAATTGAGAAAATCTAAGGACTGAGTAACTTGGAGTGGTGTGTACTCCTTGTGCAACACCTTCAGGTCTGAGCTAGTTGTGTGATAACATCCAGACGGGCACTAAGTCTATTGGGCTTAATACTTTAGTGGAAATCCATCTGAAAGAGGGTGGGACTGGATGTAGGAGGATTACACCACCTCTGAACCAGGATACACTGTGTGTTGATTCATTTTTCAGTCAACAAAGCACACACCAAACACTTCTTAAACTTAGCAGAAACGTGACCAGAAACCTCAGCAGCAGTCCTCTGCCCACTCTTCTGCTCACCTCTCTGCTAAGCTTACTGTTTGTCTATACACTCAGCTAATGACATCTCAATGCTTTAGAAGTCTTCTTCACTCTTCACTGAGATCTCCCTCTTAAAACAGAAGTCTCTAAGCTACTATCACCTTAGAAGTCCAACAGAAGACTTTGTGAGGGATTCTGTTCCAAGGTCAACATAAGACCTCGGGAAGGGTTCTGTCAAGAAGACATCAGAAAATCATTCCAAGGTATTCTGATTGAGACCTTCTATACGAAGCATCTCTGCCACTAAGCACCTTTGTTTCTAAAAATAAGGAACGCTCATCTTACCTCACTCAAACTTCTCCTTGTCCACTTACTAAACAGAAGGTTGTTATATACATAGAGGTCAAGACTTCCGCTGTGGATCCTTAATCTCTCAAAAGGTTACTGATCATCATATCTGGGAGGGAAATTCTTTAAAGTTGAAAAAGCTTTAAAAGTCTATTCACCCCCCTCTAGACTGTTACCTCTATCTGGGACCATCAAATACTTGTGCTCGTAAGAACCCAAAACTGGACTCAGACAAAACCAGGCTCCATGATGGAATTTCTCGTTCAAACTAAAAGTCCCGAGAAATTGGTTGATTGCTTTCCTAAAAATAGCATTTATTCCTTCTGTGGAGGTGGTCACCATTCATGTATGTGCCACATTCCTCCATACGACCATCCTTACTGGGCAACAACATACCCCACTTCATCCTCCCCACAACTTACAAACACAAATGTTTCATCCACTCCTACGTCCTTGCCGAGTTATGAGCCACATAATGAAATGGAAGAGACAATTTCAGAGAAGCTTTCTTACTTGGAAGAGGGACTCATGCAGCCCACAGCCAAAATGCAAAATATATGATGGATAGTCTACCCTGGGGGGTATCTTATCCGAGGGGTTATTGCGGGAATAACTTAGAGAGAAGTCAGAGCAAAGTAGGAGGAGAGAGAGTCGATTTATTAAATGAACTCAGCGTGTGGAGTTGGGATGTGGATGATGTTTTACAAGGAGAAATGGGTTGCTATTTATAGCAGCAATAAATGCGATGAGAGGACACGTGTCAGTAATCCAACGGCCGAAGGGTCACATCAACCGGTTGGCACCGGCAGTGGTACGTTTACCGCATTGAATGCGGTTGGCGGATGTGACGTGGCATTAAATGCGGTGGTTGGCTGTCTCTAAAAGGAATCTCCGATGATTGAGTGTGCTTGGCTGAGGGCTCCTTGTGTTGCCGAGGGCTCCATGTAGCCAAGGATCCTTGTGTAGCCGAAGGCCCTGTGTGACCGGAGGCATGGTTTAGCCGGGGGCTTCTCTGATGCCGAGGGCTCGATAGAACCGAAGGCTCATGTTTTTCGCCGTTTTCTCCCAGTAGCCTCTTATGCGAGAGAAGGCTACCCTGTGAGGTTTGGGGCCTTCGGCCAAGGAGGCCGAAGGCACCCCAGTGCGTATTCTGGGCCACATCGAGGCTTGGGCCGCTGCATTTTGGGCCTGAGTTGTTCCCTGGGCTCAATGAACTTGTGTAGGAGAAGTAGGAGTCTATGGGCCGGGGGTTCCTGGGCCATATACTCCATCAGGAGTCCCTCACTCCTTTTGCCGAAAGGTACTTGAGGGGAAAGGAGTAGATGTGTTGATTCTTCCGGAGGCCCCATCCCTTGGTTGGGCGCCTTTGCTTGAGAATTCGCCTCCTGTTGATTGCCGAAGGCTTCCCTCAGTCCCTCACATGCCGAGGGTTTTCTGAAGGAAGTATAACATTTGTATGAATGTCGGAGCCTCTCCTCAGTCCCTCACATGTCGGGGGTTTTCTGAGGGAGGCGCAAATAATATCTGTATGTGTTGTGATGAAGGCTGTTCCACTATTGTCAGTGACTTTGTGGAAAATTGCTGAAATTTAGCTTTGCCGAAGGGTGTAATGGTGTATGCACCCGAGGGTTACATGCGTTACTCGTGGGAATTTTTGTTTTTAGTCATGTGTGATTCCCGAGGGGTGTATTCCAGTCCCCCACTCCTTTAGGCCGAAGGCGAGTTCGGGCTGAAGGGGTTATGACGTGTTGATGAGCTACCGAGGGGTGGTAACATCGATGAGCCGAAAGCTTGGTGAATTTCGTTGGTAGAAGGCTGTGGTGAGTGATAGCCGGAGGCTATCATTCGAGGGGACCCCCACTGCTGCCGAAATATAGTCGTTGTAATATAGCCGTTGGGAGAGGGTTCCACGTGGCGCATGGTCGTTGGCAGACGGGGGGCGGGCGCCATCCATTGGTTGAACCGGCGGCCCGTAATGATGGCCTTTTTAAATCGAGGCCCAGTTCTCGAGGCTGAAAGCCTATATATACCCAAGGCGTGAGTCATTCGTCGTTGTGCGATTTTATTGAAGCGAAGCTCTGCCCAAGTTTTTCCTAGAGAGAGAAAGTCGATATCGATCAAACCCAACTTTCCGAGGTCAGTTCTCCTCCTGTTCTTGAGTACTTTTGTAAGTTTTGCTCTTCCGTCCTTAGATCGAGTGTTATAGTACCCCTAGGGTTTTAGAGATTTCTTCCCAACCCTCCGACTACCAATTTCAACATGTCCTCCGAAAGCGACTCGCAAAACATCTCGAAGGAGCCGTCGGCGCAGAAGGAGAGCTATTCGGACGTGGAGTCTTCGAGTGAGCAGCTGTCGACGAATGATGACCTTGCAGTAGCTGAGGAGGTACAAAGCAGGCTCCGGGTGGAAATGGAGGCAGAGGATTTTGAACAAGTGGTAGAGGACGAGGAAATGGCCCTCGCTCTTCAGGTGGCAGAGGAGGAGGAAGAAAAAGAGAGGCAACAAGTGACAATTGCCACACTCCCCCTTCGTGGCGCCGGCGAGGCTAGTAGCTCCCGGCCCTTGGATCCGGAACCCATCAGTGTCGCCCCGGGAAAGCGAAAGAAGAAGACGGGGGCTGCTCCAAAGAAGAAGAAGGAAACCGCAGTCGACGCTGGGAAACCTGTCGACATTCCCGAGGGCTATTCTTACCTGAACGTTGCTGCTCTGGATTTGAAATCGAGGGCTCTCTCCTCAGAGTACCTGACGGCTCAATTCCTTGTCGGCCCGCAAGCTCGTGTCATAGAGCCGAAGCCTAATGATTTACTTTCCCACGCACCCGAAGGCTGTTTTGCGGTCCACTTGCTATCCTTGGAACTCGGCTTCCGGTTCCCCCTCCATCCATTCTTGATCGAGTACCTGAGGTTCGTGAAGCTGGCCCCTTGCCAACTCACTCCCAACAGCCACTCATATATCGCTGGCTTCTTATCCCTTTGCCGTTCTCGGGAGATCGTCCCGTCGTTGGACTTGTTCTTTATGTGCTTCAACCTCTGCCGGGGGGGCACACCCATGCCGAGGGCTTCGCCAACCTGCAGCAGGTCCCGGAGTGGAGGTTGTTCTCCGAGGTCCCGTCCTCGCATAAAGGGTGGAAGGACAAGTTCTGCTACGTCCGGATGGCCGTGAACCCCTTTCCGGAGCCTCTCAGAGATCGTTTCCGGAGGCATTTAAAAGTGGGGAGTGCTGCCCTCCAAAAAGCCGGGAAGAAATTGTCAGCTAAGCCCGAGGGCTCTGACAAGCAAGTGACAATCAAAGAAGTCACTCTCCCGGATGAGTTGTATAAGCTGGACTTTAGGCGCTACCGTCGCTTCGGGGAGAAGGATGAGAGATACCCCCTCATCGACATGGTTCCACAGAGTGCTGAAGGTTGTTGCCGAGGGCTCTGCACTTTTATACTTAGCACATTTCCTTGTTATGCAGTGAATCTAATTTATGTGTATTTTGCAGGACCCGCCATGGATTTAAAGGCAATCACCATGCTGAGGAACAAGCTCGAGAAGGAGCAGAAGAAGAAAGCGGGGAAGCCCTCATCTCAGAGGCCTGTCAACGAATTTTTCCAGACAACCGATGCGATCAAGGCCCCTGACGGCGAGGGGTCTTCAAAGAAGGAGCCTGTAGCTGAAAATGATGCGGCAAGATCTGACGCCGGGGGTACTGCAGCCGAGGGGCAGAAGAAGAAGAGAACCGGGAAGGGTGCTGCGCCCCCGGAGAAGAGACAAAAGAAAGGGGCCGTTGAGAAAGGGGAGGCCCCCCTTGTGATTCTCGACGAGCAGGCCCCGGTAGTAGATCCCCCTCGCTCTCCCCCCAACTCATGTTGACGGGGACCTTCGGGAGAAGGAGGTTATCCACTTCCCTATCCAGAAGGGGACAGCGGTGATGCACTCCACCCTCAACCCCATCGAATTTATGAGGGGGGTGATGTCACCAAAGGATAGGCTGGTGCTATCTCGTCTTGAGGACGACGTTCTCGACTACAAGATAGCCAGTTATAGTACCATGGTGAGTCTTCCATCCACTTACCCGCTTTTCTTTATTTGGGAGTTTCAGTTTTGATAACCCCCCGGATTCTTTGTTTCTCTTATCTGTGCAGGCTGCCCTCGGTGTCAGTGAGCAAGCCCGAAGGGTGGAAGCGCTAAGGATCTCCAAGGCGCAGGCAGACGAGGGTCTGAAGAAGCTGGGTGAGGAACTTGCTGAGGCCAAGAAGAAGTTGGCGGACGCTCAAGAAACCCTTCGGCTCGATAGAGAAAGCGCGGCTAAAAAGCTCGAGGAGGCCAAGGCTGAGGGCAAATCCGAGGCAGAGAAGGTTGCAGCCGAGGCTGCCAAGAAGGCGGCTGAGGAAGCTGCTAGCTCGAAGCAGGAAGCTGTTACCCTGGCGAAGCAGGAAGCCATCGACGCCTTCGTCGCCGAGGGGTGGAAAGCCGAGGGTCGAAAAGACTGGGTGGCCTCGGTTATTGGTCAATCGGTCGACGTGTGGACGAAGGGCCCCGGTGCCGAATGGCTGGCGTTGAAGGGCAACGAGTACTGGCAAGGGGGGGAGTTCTTTACCCAACGCTTGATCTACCGGAAGCTAGCCGCGCACCAGGGCATCGACTTGAAAGACTTCAACCCTGGTTCATTCGGCCTGCCCCCGCTCCAGCCAGATGTGAGGGTACCCTTACCTGAAGGCGTGGAAAGGCCCATCCTTCGAGACTCTTTGCTGTTGCTGGAATGCGGCGGTGACGAGGAAGAGGCCGGTGATGATGCTACTTCCAAAGCTGCCGAGGAGGGGGCCTCAACTGCTGATACTTAGACTTCTTGTAGCATTTTAGATGTAATGTTTGCGTCAACTGTTGGCTTCGGCCTGATTATGTAAAGAAACATCTTTTGGTACTTGAATATTGGTTTTTGCTGATGAATGATTGTGCCTTCGGGCTTTTGCGAATGAATGCTTTCTTCATTGTGAACTTGAATGTATGCCTTCGTTTCTTTCTGTTTGTGTAAGAATGATTTTCTTCACTTGGATGAATGTATTTTTTCCCGGAGGCCATAAGTTTGTGGACTTAGAAATTTTTCTAAGTGTAACTCCCTGCTAGCCCCCGGTTGTAGAGTAGAATCGCCGGGGGGTCGCTGTTGTGGACTTAGAAAATTTTCCAAGTGTGAACCCAATCATGAGCCCCCCGATCGTATACTGGGGTTGCCGGGGGCTTGTCGTTGTGGGCTTAGAAATTTTTCCCAGAAAATTTTTGTCAGAACCCTTCGGATGTAAAGCAGAACCTCAGAAAATAATCTAAGTAAAACTTCATTGGAAATCTTCGGTAAAGAATCCCTGTAATGCCTCCGGGGGTGAAGTGATAGGGCCGAGGGCTAAGATGTATTAGGCTTAAGAAATTTTCCAATTGAAATTGTATCTTATGCCCCCGGAAATGCTGAGCCTTCGACTAGCAGTGTAGCTTTAGGTCATCGCCAAGTAATTTAGGGATTCTTTAGGCTAGGAGTGTGTAGTTGAAGAATTGCCCCCCCGAAGGGTCCACATTTGTGGACTTAGTCATTTTTTCACGAAGTTTCCATAGATGCTGTAGTGAACCTTCGGGTGTGAGAACTGCTTGGGCCGTCGGGGGATCCGAAATCATGGACTTAGTAAATTCTGAGATTTGTCTCCCACAGGTCTTGTGCGTAGCCCTCGGTTGATAGCATATAATCAGGACCCCTCAGATGCAATGTAGGATCATCGGGGGGTCGTTGTTGTTTTTTAGACTTAGTCAAATCTCCCCCATATTTTCAATAGGCATTGTTGTGAGCCCTCAGATGAAGGAGTTTGATGAATCTCCTGCCGTTGTAGGTCTTATGAACTTGTCCCCCCGATCCGAGGGCATGCCTTCGGATGTGAGACAGACTGGCTTCATCGTGTAGTGAGCTTTTGAAAAGGGGGAGCCTTCGGCATATCATTTATCGCTTAGTCTCAGCCAAAATTTGAACTTAGCCAAATGTTGGTGAAGTTCTGTTGGTAAGGCCTCTTCGTGGGCTTCCGGGGGAACTGTTGTACTCCGAGGCTTCATGTAGTGTAGCCTTCGGCTATATAGCCAGATGACTTGTTGTTGAGAGATTTACTTGTGCCTTTGTAGGAGCCTTCGGGAATATATATCCGAAGTGTTGAGCCTCCGGGGAGAATAGTATCCGGGGAGTTCCTTCCCCCCTACACATCTCTCTCTCTCTCTCTCTTTTTTTTTTTTTTTTTTTTTTAGATGGTGTAGGAGAGGCATCTAGAAACTTGGTTTCTAGGGAAGGCTTGGCCTATATGGGAGGCAACGGAATAAATCGTTGGCTCCCCCTTCGGGAATGACCTTCCGATATCCCGAAGGGTTTGAGGGTCGTTTCCTCGGCCCGAGACATCGTCTGTTGCCTGCTTCCCCTTGGGAGATAGCACGGAAAGCGCCTCGGTTTTGAAAGTCGTCCCCTCAGCCCGAGACATGGTCTGTTGCCTGCTTCCCCTTGGGGGATAGCGCGGGGAGCGTTTCGTTTGTGGAAGTCGAATCCTGGGCCCGGGACATGGTCCGTTGCCTGCCTCCCCTTGGGGGATGGCGCGGAAAGCGTTCCTGGGAAGGGTTTTATTTGTGTGTGGGACACAAATAGCCGGGGGTACTGGGTACCAGCCGGAGCCGAGGGGTATTGCACCCCCCGTTTTTTTTTTTTTTTTTTTGAGGGTATGTAAAAGTTTGAGAAAACACTTGGTGTTTTCAAAGAGTGATGGGGGTGACCCATACACTTGGTACTTGGTTCCTAAATTGTTGTTCCCCCTTATGAGAGGGAGAGGCCTTGGGCCTATTTTGGTGAAGCGATGAGGGCTTGACCACTCATTTGTAGGAGAGAAGGGGGCCTTGGGCCGTTCGTACAACATGTAGGTGATGAAGGCTTGGCCTTTTGATTATTCTTCAAAAACAGATGGGGCCTTGGGCCATTGATATTTACACTTGCTGAGGATGAGGGCTTGGCCGCTCATGCCTTATTGATAGAACTTGACAAGGTGGTGCACATTCCAATGTCTAGGGACCTCCGTCCCATTGGGACGTTTAAGCTTGTATGTCTCTGGTTTGATGATGGCTGAGACAATGTAGGGGCCCTCAAACTTAGGGGCCATCTTGCCGCCTTCGGTGGGTAGGTTGGCCTCCCTTCTTCGGAGGACGTAGTCACCCACCTGAAATTCCCGGGAGCGGACCTTGACGTCGATGTAGCTTTTGACTTGTCTCCTATAGTTTTCAGCCCTGAGGAAGGCTTGCTCTCGGCGTTCCGATATGAGGTGGAGATCGAGGGCCATGTTGGCCTCGTTGACCTCGGGCTCATATTGCTCCACCCTTCGGGTAGGAAGGGTAACTTCTGTTGGAGCTTTAGCCTCGAAGCCATAGCATAGGGAGAAGGGTGTTTCCCCTGTTGCACGCCGAGGGGTGGTACGGTAGGCCCATAGAATGTTGTGGAGTTCTTCTACCCAGCCTCCCCCTTCGGCTTCCAGCTTCTTCTTCAACCCTTCGAGGAGAGTGCGGTTGGCATTTTCTACTTGTCCGTTGCCCTGAGGGTAGGCAACGGAAGAGAATGTGTGCTTGATGCCCCAAGCCTCGAGGAGGGCGCAGAAGGGGGCTGCCTCGAATTGAGTCCCGTTGTCGGAGATAATTTGTTGGGGGACGCCAAACCTTGTGAGAATATTTTTGAGAACGAAGTGGCGGCACCGGGCCTCAGTAATGCTGGCGAGGGGCTCGGCCTCTACCCATTTGGTAAAGTAGTCAATGGCCACAATGATATACCTGTTGTTGGAGGTACCCCTCGGCAGAGGGCCTACTAAGTCAATCCCCCATCTGGAGAAGGGTATAGCGGTGCTGATGGGGGCATAGTTGACCGCTGGCCTGCCGGGGGCCTTCTGGAAGTGTTGGCACGCGGTGCATCTTCGGGCTAGATCAGCACAATCTCTAGCCATCGTGGGCCAGAAGTAGCCCTGAACTATGAGCCTTCGGGACATTGAGAAGGGTCCCTGGTGGGCTGAGCAAGTGCCACTGTGCACTTCCTCCATAGCGACTTCGGCTTCATCTTGATGAAGGCACCGAAGGAGGGTGCCGTTGTAAGATCTTTTGTAAAGCCTTCCATTCTCGAGGGTGTAGCTGGGAGCCCTCAGCTTTGCTAACTTGACGCGGGCTTCGTCCTGGGGCAGTTGCCCTGTGGTAATGAAGGCGATGATGTCAGAGATCCAATCCTCCGGCCTCAGGTTAATGTTCATGACGGGGCTCGCGTGGATGCTTGAGAGGCTGAGTTCCTCAATTCTTGCAATTTTGGAGAGGTGCTCTGGGGATTCATCCGAAAGCTTGGATAGAATGTCGGCCTCGGAGTTTTGAGCCCTCGGTATTTGGGTAAGAGAATGTGCCTCAAACGCCTTGAGCAACTCCTTAGCCGCTTCTTTGTATCGTCTCATCCTCCCTTCTTTGGCTTCGTACTCCCCGGAAATTTGACCTACGACGAGTTTGGAGTCACACTTGACGTGGATCATCTTAGCCTTCAGATTCGCTGCCAGCCGAAGGCCGCAAAGGAGGGCTTCGTATTCGGCTTCATTGTTTGATACTTTGAAGGAGAAGCGGACGGCATAATAGGCGCGGAAGCCTTCGGGTGTGATCAGAACCACTCCTCCTCCGCATGCTTTGGTGGCCGAGGAGCCATCGGTATAGAGTGTCCACCATTCGTCAAGAGGTGCCGAAGGCTCCTCGTCAGTTGCTGATCTCGCGGTGCATTCCGTTACGAAGTCCGCCAGGGCTTGGCCCTTAATGGCAGGCCTCGGACGGATATCTATGTTGTACTGACTGAGGAAGATAGCCCATTTCACCATTCGGGAGGAACTTGTGGGGCTTCTCATGAGGGCGCCGAGGGGTTGATGAGTAAGCACTTGGACCGGATGAGCTTGAAAGTAGTGGCCAAGCTTCTTGACGGTCCAAACGATGGCTAGCACCGTCTTCTCGACGGGAGAATACCTGAGTTCGGCCTCCCGGAGGGTTTTGCTGACGTAGAAGATGGCATGTTGGATGCCGTCTTCCTCTCGGATTAGTACTGAGCTGATAGCCGCAGGGCTAACACCGAGATATAAGTATAAAGTCTCCCCCACCTTTGGTTTGGAGAGCACTGGGGGAGAGGAGAGGTATCTCTTGAGTTCGTCGAAGGCCTCTTGACATTCAGACGTCCATTGAAAACCCGCCGTCTTCCTCATGATTTGGAAGAAGGGGAGGGCCCTCTCCGCTGACTTGGAGAGGAAACGGTTGAGGGCTGCCAGGCGACCCGTCAACCGTTGAACCTCTTTCACGTTGCGTGGAGGCTCCATGTTGATGATGGCCTGAATCTTCTCGGGGTTGGCCTCAATACCCCTTCGGCTGACCATGTAGCCTAAGAACTTCCCTCCTTGTACGCCGAAGGTACATTTCTTCGGATTTAGCCGGAGATTGAATTTTTGCATGATGGCAAAGATTTCCCTGAGGTCGTCGGCGTGAGTGCCTGCCTTCTTGCTTTTGACGATCATGTCGTCAACGTAAGCCTCCATGGTGCGTCCTAGGACAGCTTGAAAAACCCTAGCCACCATGCGTGTGTAGGTGGCGCCTGAATTTTTTAGACCGAAGGCCATCACAAGATAGCAGAAGATGCCCTCTGGTGTCATGAAGGCAGTTTTTTCAGCGTCCTCCTCATGCATGTAGATTTGATGATATCCGCGGAATGCGTCGAGGAATGACATGATCTCGCATCCCGCGGTCTCATCCACCAGTTGATCAATGTTTGGCAGAGGGAAGGGGTCCATAGGGCACGCCTTATTCAGATCTGTGTAGTCCACGCACATGCGGAAGGTAGGAGGCTTCTGTGCGAGGACTACGTTCGCCAACCAAGAAGGGTATTTCACCTCCTTAACGTGTTTGATGGAGAGGAGCATAGATACCTCCTTCTTCACGAATTCCCTTCTCTCGGCCGAGAGGGGTCTTCTCCGCTGTTGCACTGGTTTGGCCGAAGGGTCCACCGCTAGGCGGTGGGTGATAACCCTTCGGTCAATTCCTGGCATGTCCTCCGGCCCCCATGCAAAAACAATAGAGTAGGCGCGGAGGGCTTCGGTGATGCCAGCCTTCAAGTCTTCGGGGAGCTTGGCTCCAATCTTCAGGACTCTCTCCGGCTTGGCCGGATCGAGTATCAAGTCTTCGGTTTCCTCGGCAGGCTCAGCCCTCGGCCTACCTTCTTCCTCCTCCAAGGCCTTGGTGGTGATGGTGTCAACTCGAAACTCAGTTTTACTAACCTTCTTGGTAAGTTGAAGGTAGCAGGCCCTGGAGAGTTTCTGATTCCCCCTCGAATAGCCGATGCCGGCGGGTGTGGGGAATTTGAGGCAGAGGTGCCTCATGGAGATGACAGCTTCCAAGTCCTCGAGGGCAGGCCGGCCGAGGATGATGTTATGTGCGCAGTCGAGGTTGACGACGACGAACTCCACTTCGAGCTTGGCTCTATGGGATCCGTCGCCGAATTCGACCATGAGTGTGATGACGCCCTCGGCGTCTATGCTATCCCCCGTAAATCCGGAGAGGGGGGTGTTGATGTGCCGAAGGGACCCCCTATCGAGTCCCAACTCTTGGAAGGTGCTGAGATACATGACGTTGACAGAACTCCCCCACTAGTGCAAAATATGCATTCTATAACTAACATTTAATATGGGTTAATTTGCAACTGTTATTGTATGATGACACGGGGTCAAATTCGTAAATAATAAAAGTTGGGAGTTGTTAGGTGGGTTACAAATGTTAAAAGAAAAGTTGTATCTGTAACGGGTATAACATAACCCCTTATAAAAAAGAGAAAACGGGGTTATATTCATAATTTTCATAGAATTCAATTTGGCTCGGTGTCTTTTTTATAATTTCAAAAACTTGTTATCAATATCGGCTTGCTTTTGAACCCTTATAGAATGATCTGTGAAGAATTAAAATAAAAGTGTGCGTCTCCAACAAACAAGAAGGGTTTCTCACAAGGAGAAGGTCCGCCGCTCCTATTCCCGCACTCCGCCGCCGCTACCCCCGCACTCTGCTGCTCCTAGATGACGCCCGCAATCCGGTGCTCCCAATCCGACGCCCGCAATACGGCAGTCCAAGACGACGCCCGCAACACGGCAGTCCAAGACGACGCCGTACTCCGGCGGACCTAGAGCACGCCCGCGCTTTGGCTCTCCTAGACGATGTCCGCACTCTGTCGCTCCTAGATGACGTCGTCCCTCCGCTGCTCCTCTCTTGTCCTCCATATCTCACCCACTTGCTCAATCTTCATCACCGAATAACTTTGTTCCACCCTATCCAAGTAAAGATTTCCTTTTTACATATTAAATATTTATTTATATTTATTATCGGTATTCGATTTATGCATATTTTTCACTCACTTTCTGCAGTTACATTTAATTTGTGATAAAGCATGAGAGATTTGATGACTAAGTTTTTAGTTTTTTAATGTCCATTAACTATTTGTAAAAATGTCTAAACCAAGTTTTTGAACGAACGCCTTTACAAAAGAGTGATGATGTCACAAAACATGTTCGTTTCTTTTTCTGTCTCTAGTTTAATGTTCTTGAAGTTTGAGTTTCAACTTTCAATTTTTGTTTCGGTGATTGTGAAAGTTGATTATAATTTTAGTTAATCGTGATCGGGGTACATATAGTTTGGTACTTGCTGCCTTTTTCAAGGCATAGCAGGTCTGATTCATTCCCCTTTATTCAGAGTGGTGAATTCTAACAATGAGGAGTATCAGGCTAGTGGACAAGAGGAGGACATGGGTCAATCCTAACAAAGAGGAGAAAATGACATATCAAAAGGTTAGTGGTACTCATTATTGTTTAAAGTTTAGTTAAAATATATGAAGCGTAAAGTTTCTGCAAGATGAAATAATTTCTCTTAAGCTATCATTATTGTTGTAGTTAGTCTTATGCAATATGCTCTGCACAGCTCCCAGTTACCAATGTACATTTTATTGAAAACTACAGAGGGCTAAAAGTTGAAGAAATGAGAAATGATAGATACTTTTGCAATAGGAACCTAAAGAGGTCTTCACGGTAAGGCAAATTGCCTCTAGATTTGATAACTTTTGTACCAGTTATTGTGTTTCTTCAATCAGTTTAGGCCTGGACATTGGTAATGAAAGCTGCATTGTTATACATAGAGAGATGAAGTGTTCTTTCATATGCTCTTCCTAGGTAGGAGAATACTTGTTGTACATCTTACTGTGGTGAATAGTCAAGAGATTAAATTGAAAAGGGAAAAAAGGTGAGTATCAGTAACTTGTTATGCATAGCATTTTGTTTTTTCCCTAATATAGAGACGCTCTTTGTGATTGAGGCAGTATGAAATCTTGTTGTGATGCCACAGTTATGTGGTCTATTCAACAGCCTGCTTGCACAAGGGGGCATGCCTTGAGGTTTGGGATCTGGAGTATGTCCAAATTCTAATAACGTTACGGTCTTTTCCGTAAGACCCAGTAGAGTTACTCTAGTCGAAGGAAGTTTAGCCACTAGGAGGCCAATCTCTTCCGTGACACAGTGACAGTGCCAGAGATTGGCAGCAGGTACTTAAGATCCTCTTCTGTATACAACAGAAGTCGTTTCATGTATTTTTGTGTGTTGAGGGAAATAAATCTCGATTCTCCGGTTCCCTCTCTTTCCAGTTTCGAATAATTAAAAATTGTTTTGCAATCAACTAAATTGATGATTATTATGTCTTCCAGATTTCATCGAAAAAAGTATGCACAACTAAACTGTTCCCTTAATTCAACTTTTACAATTTAAAAAATGATTTAAAAACAGAAAGCTCAATACTTAAAATTTACCTTGATTGCTTGCTCAGTTGCTTGTTGTTCTATGGAAGGAACCTGGACACTAGATATTCTAGATTTAATAATATAATTAAATACCCAAGCAGGTTAATTACATAGACTTTGATCTTACCGACAAGTATAAGGATCTCCCTACTCATCATAGGCATGTACCATACAGCTAGTTTAGCTTAGAGCTATATATTTCTAAACATATTGAAATTAAAACAGGTCTTTATGCATATGTTTTCCTTACCTCAGCTTTCCTTGCAGGAATAAAGCGCTCTATAAAAAAGAAGTATGCTAATATTTGTGGGAAAAATGTTTCCACGTCTATAGAGCTATATATTTCTAAACATATTGAAATTAAAACAGGTCTTTATGCATATGTTTTCCTTACCTCAGCTTTCCTTGCAGGAATAAAGCGCTCTATAAAAAGAAGTATGCTAATATTTGTGGGAAAAATGTTTCCACGTCTATAGAGGTACAAGCTTTCCCAATAGAAAATCAATTCGCACAATTGAACTATTCATTGTTTTGAATTTTAACTCCACCTTGTTTTCAACTCATAATTGTCTTTTATGATGGTTTAAGGTGCTCACTGTTGGGTTGCTAAGGTTTTAGTGCAAGTATCCTGTTCTATTGGTGCAAGGACAATTCAAGTTAGAGATATTGGTTTATGTTTACGTTTGTGGCCTTGAATATGTAGTGGCAGTTTTAGTTGGCAAAAGTGTCAATGTATTTTCTAGATAGCTTTTTACTGGATTGTCATGGTGGACATGCACACAGGCTATGATTATTATTTCTCGTCTGTATTGAAATCAGTTTAGTGCATTGTTTGGGTTAGTTTCTCAGATATTAATTATTTATATACATGCAGTAATTTTCTTATGGAGAGATTTATCTATTAATGTGTTTTGTTTTCAATTTTTAACTAGATTTGAACTTTTTATATACAGTTTTGTTTTTTTTTGAAATTTTAGCTACATTTTATGTCGGTTGTTAACCAACTGATGTTAAAACGTAATATTATAAGCAGACTTTTTATAACGGTTGTATTTCCAACCGATATAAAAACTTCCATGTCGGTTCAACCTACCCGTTATGGAAACACTCTGACTTTTTATAACTGCTGATACTATATCGGTTCCCCAACCGTTATAGAAAGTCCATTTTAACCGACATAGAATGTGTTTTTTCCACTAGTGCCCGTGTCGACGTAAGTCCGGTGGATGATGGCATCGTTGATCTCAGTGCGGATGACGAGGGCATCCCTATGCGGCAGAGAACCCGAGGAGAGGTCCGCATCTGTGAAGAAGATTGGATCCGCCCTCGGCCTTTTAGTCGGGGGCATGTGATTGACTTCCCCAACGTAAAGGGATTGAGCCCACTTCTTTCGTTGGCTGGTGGAGTCTCCACCAGTGTTGCCGCCGTTAATCATGTGAATGTGGCGCTTGTATTGCTGATGGGAGCCTTCTCCCTCGTCCTCGAGGCCCCCAATCTCACGCTTCTTCCCTTGTGGGTTTCCCAGAGGGATGGTGTTGGGGTTCACCCATTTGTTCGCTTTCGGCGGAGGGCCTTGATGATGTGGGGGGCCCTGGGGAGGAGGGCCCCGGACAAACTGAGACAAGTGGCCCGCCTGTATCAGCCTTTCAATGGCGTTTTTCAGCTGATGGCAGTCGTCGGTTTTGTGTCCATGGTGGCGGTGGAAGCGGCAATAGGGCTCATCAGGACCGATGGCATAAATCTCGAGGGGTGTACGGGAGTCTCGCTCCACTAGCCCTCGCTCTTCCGCGTGATCCAAGATGACACTGACGGGGTGCGTAAGGGGAGTGCGTGGATGCTCAAGGAGGACGGGTTGCGCCCATGCCTTCGGATTGTTCTTGTAACCGCCCCCGGGTCTGGCTTGGCCACCCCGGGAGCGATCGTTGTACTGCGCCTCCCGGTTGACCGGAGGGGGAGGCCCTCCGGGCCGATTCCTGCCATCGTTTTTCTGGGAAGGATCTGCGTTGCGGCGATCCTTCTCGATTTCCTCCGCCTCGGCATAGCGGTCCCCCCGCTGAAGGGCCTTTGTATAATCGCGGGGGGGATCAGTGATGAGGCTCCTGGAGAAGTTACCGTTACGGAGGACGGTGTGGAAGAGGGCCATTAGCGTCCTGTCATCGGCGCCTTCGACCTCGAGGGAGGCCTGTCTCCAGCGTTCTAGGAAACTCCGAAGGGTTTCCTCCTTTTGTTGCCTCACGTTCAGAAGGTGGGAGAAGTGCTTCTTTGAGCGATGTCTCCCAGCAAATTGCGTAAGAAAGCGGTGGGCAAGTTCTTGCCACGAATCAATGCTGCCTTCGGGTAACCGGTTGAACCACTCATACGCGGGTCCCTCCAAGGTGGAAAGGAACCAACGGCATAAGTATTCATCCGAGGCCCCCATCATCATCATGCTATTTTGATAGCGGCTATAGTGCTCTTGGGGATCCGTCTTCCCCTCGTACGGCTTGATGGGTTGCCCGCGATATTTGTGGGGGATTTTGGCCGCCAACACCCTTGGGGTGAAGGGTGTTCTAGTGCGGAGTTGAATGAGGGGCTCGCCTGAGCCTTCGGCAAGCTTACGCTTCATTTCCTCCACCTGCGCCCGGAGGTCGGCGTACTCAGGATCTGGCCTTGCTGTGGAAGCCGTCGGGGGTGCCTGACGATTCTCCTCGAGTCGACGGAGGAGGGACTCAATGATTTCGTCCTTGGGATCCTTCGGGGCAACCCCTTGGGAGTTGGCCCGGAAGGATTGCGCCTGCGTGATTTGGTGCCTGGCGTCATCGGCATGGAGGAGAGCTTTGCCTCTGCTTCGGGGGGGAGGCACGCCTTCGGCACCCAAAGCGGAGGCTCCACTTTCCTGCAGCCTGCTGAGCGCTTGCTTCCCGAGGCGGTCTTGGACCCCTCGGTGCCCGGGAGCACCCCCTAACCTCTCAAGTGCAGAGGTTCGGGGTTTCTCTTTCATCATGGGGCGTTTGTCCTTGGATTGGGCCTCTTGGGAGGCGGTGTCCTGTGCTATGACCCCCTCGGCGTTGCCAATCCCCGGGGGAGGATTGTTGAACAGAGGGGGGAGTGGCGGTAATTGAATAACATTTCCTCCAGCGTAAGGCTGAAGGGGAGCCTGAGAGACGAGGGCCCCGGAATTGAGAGCCATGTTCTGAACAAAGGCCGCAAAGGCTGCCTGAAGATCGATGGCCGGGGCCGGAGGGGGAACTTGGTTCTCACTCCGATCCCTCCTTCGATTATCAAGGCCAATGCGGGCGTCAGGGGCGTTCTTCTGTAGCTGCTGACGGAGGTCAGTAGTAGCCTGCTCCAATTCGAGGATGATACCACCCTCGGGCACTAAGAGCCTGTTGGAGGCCTCATCCCCGTTGGTTTCGCCGGGGGCTACGTGGTTCTCCTCAAGGGTTTTGGACTGGGCACGGGTGGTTCTTCCCATTTTTGGTAAGTGTTTTGTGTTTGGTAGAGGGGGAGGGTTTCTTACTTGATTGTTCTGACCTCTCAACGAGAGCACCAAATGTTGGATAGTCTACCCGGGGGGTATCTTATCCGAGGGGTTATTGCGGGAATAACTTAGAGAGAAGTCAGAGCAAAGTAGGAGGAGAGAGAGTCGATTTATTAAATGAACTCAGCGTGTGGAGTTGGGATGTGGATGATGTTTTACAAGGAGAAATGGGCTGCTATTTATAGCAGCAATAAATGCGATGAGAGGACACGTGTCAGTAATCCAACGGCCGAAGGGTCACATCAACCGGTTGGCACCGGCAGTGGTACGTTTACCGCATTGAATGCGGTTGGCGGATGTGACGTGGCATTAAATGCGGTGGTTGGCTGTCTCTAAAAGGAATCTCCGATGATTGAGTGTGCTTGGCTGAGGGCTCCTTGTGTTGCCGAGGGCTCCATGTAGCCAAGGATCCTTGTGTAGCCGAAGGCCCTGTGTGACCGGAGGCATGGTTTAGCCGGGGGCTTCTCTGATGCCGAGGGCTCGATAGAACCGAAGGCTCATGTTTTTCGCCGTTTTCTCCCATTAGCCTCTTATGCGAGAGAAGGCTACCCTGTGAGGTTTGGGGCCTTCGGCCAAGGAGGCCGAAGGCACCCCAGTGCGTATTCTGGGCCACATCGAGGCTTGGGCCGCTGCATTTTGGGCCTGAGTTGTTCCCTGGGCTCAATGAACTTGTGTAGGAGAAGTAGGAGTCTATGGGCCGGGGGTTCCTGGGCCATATACTCCATCAATATAATCAACATGATGGGTCAGCCGGCAGAAGCCCAAACTGAGACGACCAATAGGGATGATCATGTGAGTGAGCCAGACTACAAAGGTGTGAATATGATGGATGATACACTTCCTGATGCATTTGATGACTGACGTGCACTTTGTCATGGTGTGCACTCAAAATAAATATTCAATACGACAAATATGCGTAGTATATTGAAGTAAGGTTTGTATCCACAGGGAAAGGAACACTTCTCTTTTTATAGAAATAAATAAGTAACAAGGGGGGTTTTTTATGTTTGATTGATGAACTTAAATTATATTTAAACACAAAGATGAATGACTTTTGTGTTTTAATTAATGAGAGGAAGACTTGGCTTTGCTTTTATCCACTTAATGAAATGTTCGTCGATCCCGATTATATCTTTAACTATCTTCCTCTCGAATACTCAATCGAAGAGTATATCCAATTCATCGAGGGTAGTTATTAATAACGAGACGCGTTCATTAATAAAACTTACTACCGAGTTAATATAGAACACACGCCATATATTCACTCAATAATAGCAATAAAATAGAGATGAAAACGATTGAGATTGATAACCTCAACACAAGCGGTTTATCGGTTTAATCAATATAATTAATTCCCCTTAGGTTGTTAACCATGAGACGCATGCATTAACAACTCAAGTTTACTACCGTGAAAGGACCGAATTAATAAAAGCGTATTAATCGACCGATTCTAGTATTAATTAATATATGAAACAAAACTAGTTGATCCTTTAAGTAACGCTCAAAATATTAATATGTAATAGGAATAGGAATTAATTAATATTCAAGGAAGAAGATTAAAGAAAATAACTCACAACTTACAATTCATTAAGCTTCAAAGTAGCAAAACCAAGATGGAAGAGTTTAGCTCCTCATTTGGAGACTAAACATGAAGAAAATATAAAGAAATAACTTGTCTAAACTGAGCTTAGAAGTATATAGGAATTGGTGATTTTCTGTGGGAAGGAAAGGGGTCTATTTATAGGAAAATGGAGCATGCAGGGGTGTGTACCCGATCGGGTATAGAAGGCTCCCGATCGGGTACACTAAGAAGCTTCCCAGAAGATGGAAAATAAGGTCATACCCAACCGGGTCTGTTGGTCACCCGATCGGGTATGACACTCGAACATGGCCAAAATCTTCCCCGCATGTTGCTTGGTTCCCGGGTTAATCCGATTTGATTTTCCAGTAGGGTACCCGATCGGGTATAGGTCATACCCGACCGGGTACAACACAAAAAATCAAAATCTCCATTTTGTCTTGAGATTTTTGCACCTTCCTTCCACTTGTGATGTTCACCAATGGTCCCCAAAGTGTTCTTGGACCTGTTTGAGCTCAGAATGAACCTAATCTAAACAAATTACAAATATTTTACAAACTAAATTATTACACCAAAAGTTTGTAATTTCCAAAGTAACAATCAATCTAAACTAATTAAAAGCACAAACATAAACATGGAAATTACATGAATGTCAAAGACCTACCTATGTTTGAACATGAACAAGAAGATAGTAGTGTCGAGTTGTTTTTCCAAGAATACAGGAAAAAGTTTGAAACGGTACAAGCTGTAACTGATGAAGTCACAAATCACTGTGATTTTCATACAGAAACCCCCCAGCCGTTTGATATACCATTAGTCTCAACACCTGAGGAGGGCAAGGAGAAGATCAGTCATGATGATGGTGTTACTGAGGTAGGTTTGGGTATTGAAGATGAGTTGGGAAAAGATGATTACATGCTCCAAGAGAGTGGGGGCGAGGTAGATGATGTCCATAATGAAGAAAACCCGCTCCACAAGCAAGAATTCTCCCTTTTGTACACATGCACCGATCCACTCTCACGTGATTTCAGATTTGGATGTCTTTGAGTCACTCCTTGATGATGATATTTCTTTATATGTGGAGAATGACAACATCATCCGGGAAGATATTGATAAGAACTATGTTAACTAGAGTTGAGATGCCTTCATGGGGATTGATACATATTCCAGAAGAAAGGTTGTGAATTTTCATGATATTTGTGAGGAAGATGAAGACTATTCCATGGTGCAGATCGATTATGGTGTTGCTCCTAATCCTTGCTTTGAAACATCTCTTGAGTTTCCAGTGACACCTAGAGTAATCAAAGTTTTCACTCATGTTCTCTGTCTGCCCGAAGAGGATGAGAGTTTCATACTTCACTTCTGTGCTAATGAGGGTTATGAAGACCATGTGCTGCCTACGTGTACTCTAGCATTTGTTGAGAGGAAGCTGGAGACGTTGATTATTAGTGCACCATTGCAGTCTTTGCTATTTGAGAGCATATGGGGTAGTTGTGTCGGGCAAATGACATTAAAAATAACGCTTCTTGGGAGGTAACCCAATCTTATTTCTGCACTCTTTTGTTTTTGTTTGTTTGCTTTCTGAAAACCCCTGAAAAAATAAATCTAGGGTGTTTTATGTGTTTGTGTTTGTGTGCTTTGTTTTTTTCAGCTCAGGGTCTTGCTTTGGGGATGATGTGCCGAGGATCACTTGACTCAGTTTAGTTCTGCACCGACCAGCGCCTTAGGGAAGTTTCTGCAACTCTTTATATCGCCTGTTTTGTAAATGATTGACTTGAGTTTAATTGAGCACACGTGACCCTTTCCTCTTTACCCCCTTGTGCATAGTGCATTTTTTGTCATCGAGGGCGATGCCAAAGTTTAAGTGTGGGGAGTGAATTGGGCATTCGGGCAATAGTTGTTACATGTGATTATTAGAGTTAGCCTACATAGGTGTTAGTTGTATATTCATAGGAAATTCATGCCAAAATTTTTGATTTTTTTTCTTTAAACTGTGTTTTTTGTGAGCTGGCTAGCGTTTTGACTATGCTTTTAGGACATCCTTGAAGTGTTTAGGCTTAAATTGATTGCATTGTAATGTAGTTGTTGAAAGGGTGAAGGCATTTGTCACCCATTTAATTGAATCATTAATCATCCATTTCACCTGAAAAGGTCCTTTAGGAGAAGCCATTTTGAGTCTAACCGTTTATTGTTTACCCAATTAATTGAGCTCCATAGCCAAATGACATGCGTTTCCTTACCTGTGAATACTTCTGACATGGTCTTGATGTTTAGGGAACTGGGGGATTCATATGCTACAAATGGGGTAAGAGTAGTCACTTTATAGAATTGATATTTTCGAGGATTGCATTGTAGGCATGGATTCACTTTGAATAAATGAACCTTAATAGCTATTTTTCCTTGATGAGGCCGAGATTAGAATGGGGTAATGTCTAGTAAAATCCGAAAGGTGAAAAATTATTATAGCTAGACCTCTTATCTTGCGAAAAAGAGAATGTGAACCCCGATCAAAAAGCATAAGATGAGACTTGGTATCTTTCGAAAGAAATGGTGTTCTCGTGCCAACATGACAAGGAAACTGAACCTAATTAATTGAACTTGGAGGCTTTAGAAAAAATTAGCTTTAGTCTTTCGTGTACTTCAAGTATACGTCAAAGCACAAATGTGTCGCGATGGTTTAGCTTAGTTGTACACCATGTCTACTCTTTGCATAGGTTTAGATGATAGTTCCTAATTTGTGGCCTAGTGAACTCTTTAATCCTTAGAATAGCCCCGAAATTCCCGAATGCATTAAGTCTTTGTTAGGATGTTCCAAACTCTCAAGAAAGGGACTGTTTACCATCTACCATTCATTATCACCTTCACAAGTCCTTCTGATTGGTAGCTAGTTTATTTGTGTATGATGTCATTACTTTAAGGATGTTGTGAATAATTTTGTCAAATATTTTAGCTTGAGTACAAAGATGTAGTTTAGGGAAGATTTTTGTGGGTTAAGTCTGTCTGTTCTGTGAGTATCCCAATAACTACGTGTGCATGCTAATTATTTTAATTCCGTGTGGTGATTAGTGTAAGTCTCATTATTCAGTTTGCATGAGGACAAGCAAAAGCTTAAGTGTGGGGGAGTTTGATAAGTCCATATTTCGACACGCATTTGATGCGTGTTGGGATCGGCTTTTGATGGTTTTCCTACCTTTAAGGTGTTACAAGTCTCAATTGTAGCTCAAGTTATATTTACCGGGCGTTGGTTCGAGTTTTGTGTCGTTTGTAGTCAAAATCAGAGAATTTGAGACTGGTATCGGCACTTGAGAAGCAATCAGGACGAGTTGAGAAGCATTGGAGATTGATTTTAGAGTTTTGGAGGTCACCGGGAGGTTCACGATGAAGATTTGAAGGAAAAAGAGCTCTTGGATTGGCTACGGGATCAAAAAAAGATGAATGAAGCTTGAAAACGACAATCAGGATGACCTTCTGTCAATCGTTCAAGCATATCTCTTTGTAGAAACATCTAAAGGACACGATTCAAGCTCCATCTGAAATCTAACTTCAAGAGCTACAAATCATATGAAGACATCATTACGAGAATCGGAGAGGAGTAATGTGAAAACAGACGATAAAGTCAGATGATCTCTATTGCGATTTCAGAATGCCACCTTCCACCATTTTATTCATATCTCTTGATTTAATGATTCAAACCCAATCTGGCAAGTTGTGGAGGATAGAGAACTTCATTATCTACAACTTCATGAAGAAAGTTTTGTCAAATTCGGAAAGGAAGCACGCACGACGAGCGCCCGAAGAATGCACGGAAGCCCCGGGGAAGAAACGAGCCAGACACGGTCGTGCCTGGCAGTCAGGCACGACCGTGCCTGTAGAAGAAACGAGTACCCATCCTCTGGAGGTCAGGCACGGTCATGCCTGGCCTCGAGGCACGCCGTGCCTGACTCCGGAAAATCATATTTTTGCCCGGATTTACCTCGTCTTTGTCCCAGTTCAGCCCAAACTCATTTGTTTTCTATAAATAAGGCATCTATTCTCCTGTTTAAGGGTTACGAACATTACGGAGAGGCCTAGGGACGATTTTACTTGCGTTTTTACGTTGTTTTCTTCAAGAACCCTGAGATTATTTATACGTTCATCTTTTTAATTAATGACGATTATTACTATTCATCCCAATTCCGTTGATTCTTCAATTATGAATTGCAAGTAGTTTTAATTAGGGATTTTGGATTGATGAAGGGGTTAATCATGATGTATGACTAGATTCTTATTGGTTTAATTGCATGAATGCCATTTAATTTGTGTTTGAATAATTTAACTAATATCTCTTGTAACCTAGAACGCGCGCTAGAATTACAATTGCTTGTAGAATAATTAAGAGAGATCTAATTTATTCCAGGACACCTTCACACACACTTAATCGTTCGCTAAGAGATTAGTAGCGATTAAGGGGCCGTAAGCTCGCTCATCTTGGCAATAATTTAGGATCATGTCGCATGAGAGATCAGTCTGGTCCCCTAAATTATTGTACTCTATGCCGCGAGAACGGTAAGAACTTAGTAATGATTAGCTAGGCTCAATTAAATTAATTTCATGTAATTAAGCCTGATCTGCCAGAAATCTGGTTACCCCGGAATCAATCCATGTTCCCTTCGTCGTTAATTAGAGAGAGACCAATATTTTATTTTATCGCTCATTCGTATTAGTTAATTTTCCAACCAATCAATCTCGCATGACGCATTTATTTTATTTTATTTTATTTCTTTTAATCGCTGAATTTAGTTAATTTTTAATTCCCTTTTGCCCGTCCCTGTGGAGACGATACTCGTACTTACAACACTGTATTACAATCTTTTTAAGTGCGAGAAAACTCACATCATTACTCAAAAGATGTAAATTGCATCTTTATTTTTGTACAATGAGTGTTTTTGATAGATATTCCCTGTCTCCCTTCGTCCCGATAAGATTCTCTTATTTTTCCCTTTTGATCCTTCCCTCTAACATTGTCTCATACAAATTAAAATTAGGTAACGTTTGTGTGGTTTTAAATCATTCTTACTTTATTCTTACTTTATTAATTCAATGTCAACTACATAAACTCATTATACTTAATAATCGTGTCACCACCTCATATCCAATGTTAGTGGAACCAAGGTAGTACAATGTACTATGTGACACTTATCAAATTTAGTATAACAATGATTTAATAATATTTTAAATTAAACTTATCAAGTAATGTGTGCTTAGTATTTTAGTTTCTTATATATATATATATATATATATATATTGGATGAACAAATGAGGATGCAATCTCTGAAGAGAATTAGAATGAACCGGAACGTTGAACCGTGACGTTAGATTTAAAAGTTGGTACAAATATGTGTTACCATAAATATAAAAAAAAATGTAGTGACATTTTTTTTAAATAAATTGAACCTTTCATGTCCATTTAAATATAAATAATTATTTATACTTCTATTTTACTACCAAAATTATTTTCAAATATACTAATTATTTATATTTATATATACACATCTATAAATATAAATACACATATAATATTGGAATACATAAGAGTAAAGTTTTGGAAGTTGAAAAGTTTTTTCTTGAATTTATTGTGTTGTCACATGTCATTTTTACACACAAAGAATGTTGCCACATGTCAAGAATTCATCTGAGTTCTCCAATGTGTTACTTTATTATATCTTACAAACTTATAATTGTGAATCAAGGTTAGGGTAATTTAGGTATGGAAAAAATGTTGGTGTAATCAAGCTGCTTAATTGAGTTTAACATTGAGCTTCGTCGCTTGTACTCCTTATTAATATGCTTTATCTTTCCGTTATATCTCTATCTCCCACCGTTATCATCCGCTAGCTGCCTATCTTGTATTTTCTCCCTTATACCTTTTGCCCTTTGATTTATTTTGTAATTATTAATGGTTCCAATGATGATCTTATTCAATTTTCAAACATGACATGCATATAGTTCTTCTCCATCGATCTTCCTCTATTCAAGTTCTTATGAGTCCGCAATTATGGACGGAGGAAAGTCTATCACAATTGTTTGCCTGCTATTATAGATATGATGGTGTGAAATTTTTTCAAAGATTAATTGTGGATTATTTCAATACAAACTTTTCATAATTTGGAAAAACGTCCATCGGGAAATTGAAGTGTAGTCAAATTTTACTCCCTCCGTCCCATAAAATTGTTCCCGCATTGACTTGGATCAGAATTTAAGAAAGTGGGAATAAAGTGAAAATGTATGGTTGTGGTTGTGTAAGAAAAAGGTAAATGAATGAGGACCACATAAAAGTGTCCAAAAGGGGAAATGAGAACTATTTTTTGGGACGACCCAAAAAAGAAATCGGGAACTATTTTGCGGGACGGAGGGAGTATCATTTATGCTGAGTTTATACTACACCATCTCTTATAATTTTGTTATCTTTGACGTGAAAGGTGAAAAGGTTTGGACAATAATTTTGATCAATATAAATTTATGGGTTATAAAATTTATATTTTTATGAAAATATTTTTAATAAACAACATTTTCATATAATTTTTTAATTATAAATAACTTTCTATGAAAATATTGAATAGATAAAAGTTAAACTTGATTGACTAAAAAATTCGACAAAATTTTAAGGGACAATGAAGTACCTTCGAATTTATCAGGGCCGTAATATTGTAATTAGACATGTGATATTAGCTCATATTTCAACGAGTTTGCTGATATTAGCTCACAATTGTAACAATGCAACCAGGAGTGGACGTGAGGGGGGCTGACCGGGCCCTAGCCCACATAACTTTGAAAAAACTTGTATTTTCGGTGTAAAAAGTTACACGTAAAGATTTATTTGAAAACATTCTTTGTACATGTGCCAACTTTTGTTCCACTACTTATGTCGTAAATGCAACCACTTTAATGCATATAATCCATTGAATTAATTCCACTTTTGGTCCTACGAGTTTTGTGTCAATTTCACCTTCAGTTCACGTCTTTCACTTTGTCCACTTTTGGTACTTGACTAATGTTTTTTTAACCATTTGTGATCTTTTTCCGGCGACTTTAACCATCGGAAAAAATGCTGGATGGACCATATGTGGGCGAGAACACAATAGTCATGTATCAAAAGTGGACAAAGTGAAAGATGTGGACTAAATGTGGAATTGACCTAAAACTCGTAGGACCAAAAGTGGAATTTATTCTAATACATTTTCATTATATTAATAATAATGCATATACTAACAAAGTTTTCGTATGCAATTTTTTACAAATTACTTTTACTATTCAATAACATATATATCGTATTTTATATTAACACAATAGAAAATTATATTGGGCATTTTCCTCGCAACGCGCGTTGCATAACTAGTTATATTATATAGATCTCCACAATTGTTTCCACTTGGACAGTTGGACGGTGTCATGTCTCCTCTGCTTGCAAGTGCAAGAGCTGTGCCATCTGCTGTTTCCATTAGTTTATTTTTTATTTTTGCAAAAGTTCCTAACCTGTTCCAAATAAACTTTTAGACTGATACATAAGACCATTTGGAATGGTGCAAGAGGCTAAATGTCAAAAATGAATTCCGTCCATATGAAAACAGTGTTTTTACTCTTATTTCTCTGCATTCCAGCACCGTCAATAAAATACACTCTACACATTTTTTTACATATCAATTTTAAAACATTAATTAAATTATTATAAGTGATGCTTTTCATTTAATTTTTTCTCTGCTGAATTATGAAATAAAAAAGACACATTTCGATGTAAAAAAATAAATTTCGTTAAATTTTTTTGTTTGCATTTTGAAATAAATGTAAAAATAACATTTTAAAAAGACACATGCAATAAATTAAAATAACAAAACATGGGAGGTAGTGCTCGCTGACCTCATGCTGACGTCAGCGAGGTAAATAATTCCTGGTTTGGCGCACCTCTCCTCCCCTGCGCATAGCAGGTACACCCCACTTCCGCTTTTTCTTTTCTTTTCCATTTAATTTTTAGCTGTCAAAACATCCTCCAAATTTAACCTCTTCCCTCCCCAAACCCATTTTTAATACACTTTTCTATCAACCAATGTATGAAATTAGGAGTCCAAAAATGTCATTTTTAATATTTTGGACTCCTAATACCTTACCACTCCATTTGATCTAAGTGGTAGAGAATTTCTCAAACCTTTTAAACTTTAATAATGTTTTTCACTACACCATACACGTAGGTAAAGTACAAAAGTAAATAATATTATCTCCCGCCTATTAAACATCCTCAACTTTGTATTAGAGACGAAATACGAAACGTAAAAAAATTATTGAAAATTGTGCAAAAGGAGTGAAATAAGTAGAAACACAAATTATTTAAGGAAAATGGAAATTAATAATCCAACCTTTTAGCGGCCGGTCTTCTTACATAGTCACACTTTATCGTTATTCATGAATAATCCAACATTTGCACCTCATATTCATTCACTGGTCTCTGACCGATTGATGACCTGCTATTTCAAGTTATTTTCTTATCTTTGCAAACCATTATACCACAAATCTCACCTTTCACAAAAATAATATACTACGGAGTACAAAGATAAGAAAATAACTTGAAATAGCAGGTCATTAACCGGTCGGGGACCAGCGAATAAAAATGGGGTAGTGCAAAGGTTGGATTATTCTTGAATAAAGAAAAAGTGAGACTATTGTAAGAAGACTGCTAAAAGGTTGGATTATTAGTTTTCTCCGTACAAAAAATGACAAAGTCAGTAAATCTTAGGTCGACCCGCTTTCTCACCAAGTGTTTGGCTGTTTGCTTATCATTCTTCAACAGTTCAACTTACCAATTTTTTCTTTTGAAAGAAGTTCAACTTATCAATTCATTGTCATACTTTTGGGTTCCACGGACTAAGAGGCCGTTTGGCAGCACTGTTTTTCTGCTTATCAGGCTTATTAACTAACTTTTCACCAAACACGCAATTTTTGCTTTCGCGCGCTGAATTGTGTAATAAGCAGAAAAAGTAAGGTTAGAGTTACTTTTCTGGTTGTATTGGCTGAAGTTACTGTAGATGACTATTTTAGCTATTTTACATATAATTTTTTCTTTATTATATTAATAAAATATATTTTAAAAATAATTTTTCTTAAATTAGCAGAATCAGCCAATGCAGCTACATCAGCCAGAATTTTATAAATTTCAGCAGAATCAGCCAAATCAGCCAATTTTGGTGCTATCAAACAGGCTCTAATATAAAATAAAATATCATTCACGAGGAACTTAAGAAAATAATGGTTGGTTGGTTGGTAAGACATAATAATGGCTAATATTATTGGTAAATCTGGAATAATAAGAAAGTAAGGGGTACATATACGAAAAGACATCCACATTTACTTGCCTTAAATGATAGATACCTACGGTCTACGGAGGGTGATGATTTTTTATTGCTAAATATGGTTGTAATGAACGTGAGTTAGGAGAGTGAATGAGAACACTCTAGCTAGTACGGACCATTTGAACTTTTAGCATAGAGAATGGGGAATAATATGTCCCTTGAGAGTTGAGACCCGGTTATATAGGCATAGTCACAATCCTAAAATTTTTGGAATTTGAGTAAGTCTCTAAAAATAATACAATGACACACAAGTTATGTTTGGCGTGCAAAAGTCACTCTCTTCTAGCTTTTCTATTATTTAAAAAGTTTCTAAAGATTTCTAGTTATATGTTTGACATGACAATATTTAAGAACTTTTAAAAAAATAAAAGATTTTTTTTGAGATGCTACAAGGAGTAGCATCTGAGAAAGGTCTATGGTTTTTAGAACTAATTAATTCAAACAACTTGTATACCCAACATAATTAAATCAAATAATCAGCTTTTTACCAAACAGTCAGCTATCATCTTATCTTTTTAAGATCTTTTCAGTCATTAAAAGCTAGCAGTTACTAAAAAGCCCACAAAAAGTATTATCACAACTAGTTGTGTCAAACATACCCATAGAATGTGTAGTAAAACTTGTGCATGTTCTTTTTAACAAAACTTGACAATGTATTAACTCCAAACTACCTTACTACAACTCTACAAGTTAACTATAACCGTATATGTGAAGTAAAATAATAAGTTCCTTATATCAAAATGAATCATTTCCCTTTAGAAAAATTGATAGTAATAATCCTAACTAGGCAGTGCGCTCATAATAATCACAACTATCGATTATTTCAGAATAATTTCAACTTTAGGGACCTTCCGCCAAAAATGGTCCCTATAAAAATATTCATGTAGTTTCTAAAGTGAATGAGAAGAGATATAACAAGTAATTCCTATAAATAATCTCAACTTTTAATTTTTACGCTTCATTTCAATTTAAAATTCACTTGTTATAGGAGGTAATATCTGGTCATGGACCATTATTGGTGGACGGACCATATAGTTGGGATTATACAAAAAAAATCAATAGTTGAGATTATTATCAGCAGATCGGCAATAGTTGGGATTATTATTTTCAATTTTTCCTTTCCATTTTTGATTTATGTGTATTACACTACTATTACCACAATTTCACAATTTGTCTATCTCCGGTCCTTCAGGCCAAAAATTTCTGGCACCTCTACTCTAGTGTTTTTTAGTGCCGGAAGCATCAACGGTAAGTTCATATGTTGGCAAACATTTAATGATCAACATGTATCAAAAGTAATGAAAGACAATATAATGACATATATCAAATGTGGAATTGGTGCGAGTGGAATGTAATTTGGACTGTAATTTGCTGGTCTGGTTTGGTCTGGTCTGGTCTGGTCTGATCTGGTCTGGTCTGGTCTGAACTGGTCTGGTCTGGTCTGGTAAGGTCTGGTTTCTTTGAATTTTTATAACTATCCAAGTCTGGTCTGGTCTGGTCTGGTCTGGTCTGAACTGGTCTGGTCTGGTCTGGACTGGTCTGGTCTGAAGCAAATTACAGTCCAAGTAAAAACATCCGTATTCTTTCACAACCTACAAAGCTACAACCTCTAACTATTAGTCTATTATTAATAATGTAAGAAACTTTTAGCGAATAAGAGTTTCAGAACTCTGTTTCCTCTTTTTTGTTCATTCTCTTTTTTTCTTCATTTTTGCCTTTTCTACTTTCAAAAGACATGCAATATGGCGGATCATGAGCTTTTCCAGTTTTCCCCAACTCTGAAGTTATTAGACCTAACTCCTAAGCCTGCAAGACCATCACCCTTGGGCCATTGGTCCAAACACTTGAGAGATAATTGGGCCGTCCCTTTCCTATTATGTGGCCCAAACACCATGAAGGGATTTGAGCCGCCATCCTTGGGCCTATTAAGAGTATCTTCATTCATACTTGTTAAATAAACGAGTTTTCTATTACACTTTGTTGTCACATCAAATTTATTCAATAAATTTTAAATAATCTTAAAGCTTAAAACTCTTCATAAAAAAGATAATTAAATGTAATTCAACTACAATCTAAAATAATCCGGGATTTAAATCTTGATACCGGGTTTTCTTTTTCAATGAGCTCCCTAAATAATCGCTCACTCACAATGATAATCTTTCAAATAACAACTCATTCAATTAAAATTTAAATAAACTAATGGATGGGAATACCTAACACTGATGCATGGAAATATGGAATAATCAAAGTATCTCATATTCTCATCTACTAGTTAAGTAGTTAATATATGGAATTCTTTCTGGAAGTGTTGATTACAGATTCATATGCAAGATTAGATATTGATTAATGATGAATTAAACCATGCATTAAGTATTTTTGTCATTCCACTTTGGTAGTTGTGCCCCCAAGATCATATTACATTTTAAAATTTCGCAGACAGAAAACCAACAATGAAAACTATATTTGGTTACTTTGGGATCTAAACATCATTCAAACCAAACGAGAGATTGTAAAATTAGAAAATAATGTGACATGGAATGTTTGAGAGGGTTACCTTCTTTGTCAAATGAAACTCCGGTGTCGTCTCTCTCTCTCTCAATTAGAAGTCTCATAGCATTTGAGTATCGTATCCAATGAGTAGTCTGAGAGGAAAGGAAGAACATTAGTACACTATGGCGTAAACTGTAAACTCAACCAAATTGGTGGACTTGATGAAATTCTCATGAATAGACTTCCTAAAGTGATGGCATATCTACATAACCTTGCTCTTTGTAAAAAAAAATATTTTTATTTCTAATACTCTCCCGTCCATGAAATTCTTCTCACTTACCTTCATGGAATTTCCCCAAAAAATATCTTCTCATTTTCCTTTGTGGAAAAGTTTGTGTGGCTAACCATCATTTACTTTTTTCTTACTCAACCACAATTATGTGTGAAATAATAAAAGTAGAGAATAATGGCTTACCTGACTGGTAGCCCTCATGTCATATTTATACTAATAATAACTAGTCCAGTAACGCGCGTTGCGCGTTCGTGGTAATGCCCAAAACCATTGTTGGAACATTAATTCATCGGCTTAGGTTGAGTGAATATATGAGTAATATGAATCCGGTCGATGCAGTTATAACAGAGGACTCAGATTTAATTGATTGCCTTTGGTTGACCACTTTATTTCATTCTTTAGTTCACCCTTGCTGCATAATTTATAATCCTTTAACTTTCTGAGGTTCAAACAGAAAATTAGTGTTGAACTACTTTCTTTGAACTACTTTCTTTATAACGTAGTTAATGAAGAAGTTCATATAAAGGAAACACAATTGCACAATTGGATCCTCACAATGTGGTTCGGGAAGGTTTCCAAAAAATTGAAATCGTTTAATATCACCTTAAGACGCAATATGATTTAGTACACACGTAAAGGAAAGATGGAAAACAAGCACGATCATTTAAAAATCTGATCTCATGGAGTATTTGTATACATAGTTGACAGGCATAATAATTAGAACAATGATTATTTTAATAATGACTCATACACGTTTTAGTTTAAGCATGTCATGAAAGAAAAATACAACACAATTTAAATAACACACATAACATACCCACCTAAGCAACAAACTTGGATTCCCATCACACCTATTAAAAAATGGACCAATGTAAGGATGAATCTTGCATTCTCTCCTAGATCAAAGAGCTTTGAATAAAAAGAATGTAGTGGCATCACTCAGTAAACCGAGTCTCTCAGCCCTGATTTTGGGCCGTTTGAAAAATTGGTTACTGAGTATTAACTAATTAACGGGTTAGATCATTTGGGCATGTTTTCCTACAATTACGAGGTACTACCAATTATTACAACCTCATCAGAATAAAAAAGAAAAAACACGGAGGAGAACAATAAACGGTGGAGGAAAGACTTCGCATATCAAAAGCTGGAAAACATGAAGGCTTTTTATATATTCCTGTTTATGAGCGTCGGCCACCTAATCATGAGGCATATATGACCTCCCCCCCCCCCCCCCCCCCCGCCGCCGCCGCATGAGACCTTCATAAGCCGGTTAAATCTGTATTTGAGCACATTTCGTCGAAACCGGTATCTGCCCCATGATCCATGATACATCCAGGTATTACATCACTTGACCCCATCCAAGAAGGTACTCCCTCGGGTTTCGAGGATTTTGAGAAAGTTAAGTGGCATGACTCAAACACTAAATACTTTTCTAGCAGAACCCTTAATAGTTAATACTATCAGGATGGTTGGTGAACTCTAGCAAAAACATTTGAAAAAACAAACAAATTCGTCGATCAATTCTGGGGAGCTTATACAAAAATTGATCAGTATAATCATCACTGCACGTTGAGAAAGTTTCTTAAAAGTACACAAGGGCTTGGATTGATCACATTCTCCTCTCTTTTCTAAATTTTATTTGGCTCTTCATCAAAATGATGAGCAAGCATCATATAGAAGCTCTAAGCCAGTAAGTCTCTAACATTATTACTTTTAGTGTGAATGCAGGAAACTGAGAGACCATATGTATGCAGCATACAAAAGCTTTATATCACTAACAATTTGACTTTTGTATGAATGCCAGAAACTCAAATGGTGCTTGGTGCTTCTCCTATTAAGAAGAAGAGAGCTAAGATTTGAAAGGAATAAAATTTATTGTTATCTTAATTTACTGTGAAAGTGCATATGTAGAGTCTACAAGGAAGCAAAACAAAGAGAGTTCATGAGATAAAAAGCATTAACCAGAGCATGCTTGGAAAGTTAGTACAGTTTTCAACTCTAAAGACTATACAGTGGTGAACCAACTAACCTTAATACACAAGGGAAAATCTGTCAAATAATTAAAGAGCTTACTTGCTGAAAGCCAATACCAAGATTTTCACATTATGTATCTCTAGTAATCAACAAGTTGGATCTAGCAAGAAGATGAGCAACCATGGACTTATGAGAACACGATCTTATGAGAGAAATGAAAACGAATTTGGACCGTTAGATTTGCTTCAAGTGAAATTCAGTGTGCATCAGATGAAACTGTAATGTGCATTAAGTGAAATTGAAATGTGCATCACAAAGGGTACGATAGAGTGGCATTATGTGCAGTTGAATTGTGCATTACGTGAAATTGAAATGTGCATAAGGTGAAACTAAAATGTGCAGAATAAAAAGTACGATGCGATGTCATTTTTGTACTTTTTTTCCGCACATATCAGTTTCATCTAATGCACACTTGAGTTTAAATTTTTATTTTGCACATTTCAATATCATTTAATGCACATTTCAGTTTCACCAAATGCACAATTTGGTTCCACCTAATACAATCCAACGGTCCAGATTCGTTCTCATTTTTCTCCTAAGATCTGTTCTTACCGGAACCGCTCCCTATATATATATATATATATATATATATATATATATATATATATATATATATATGTATATATATATACTAGCAAGGCACGCGCCATGCGCGAGGCTATATGCCCAATCCAAAGTAAAATGATGTTTAAGTAGCGATTGAATATTGAATTTTAACGATGGCAGAATTATGAGTTAGGAAAGAAATGTTTCAATTGATTTTGAAGGAATGGGCCAGGAATTGATCACGAATGTATATAAGTCTAGCGGCTAGTCCCATAGCTAATGTGTTGATCTCAGATTTTGAAGGAATAATCAAGGCAACTTCTCTAATATTTGAGCAGATACTAAGGCACAGATCATATGAATAATTTGAGCAGTTGTGATGATAATCAACAATAGGTATTTTACAAGACAAAAAAGCAGTTTGAATTTTACTAACCATAAGTATATTACATATTACAATAAGTTTGACAGGCATATGCAGCCAATTACACAAAAGGGACAGCATAGTTAGTGCAAAAACATCTATATTTATATATATGTAAAAGTAGAGGGGCAAGCCATGGTCTACTTTCCAATCAATTATAGGCATAAGTTTCATCTTGCATCAAAAGATAATATACACAGGGGATACAAAAGACCCATAAGTTAATGAGTTAAAACAATCACTCCAGAACAAAGAGCAATAATGTCAATCATGGGGAAGATGAGTAATCCGAGCTTGTTTTTGTTGCAGAGGAGTAGCAGCCAAGTGTTTCAACAAGATGGGGAAACTGGTGGGAGTGTTGTTTTTGGATGAGCAAACCATAATGCAATGATAATTTATGATAATTTATGATAATTTGGGGTGGGGTTGCTTGAAGAGACAAAATAATTTATTCATGTTCATTTTAACTAAGAAGCTCATCATCATCACCATCATTACCCCAAAGGCTCCCACACCTTCGATGGGGAAAGGGGAGTCGGATGTACGCACTAAAATGAGGCATCACGAAAAATATTAGAACCAATGGGAGAACATAAGTGCATCAATTTATCATGTGACCCAGATTTTTTCTGGAATAAATCCCCACAATATAAATTTATAAACTATAAAATATGATCAGTATCCCAGACTGTAATTAAAAACTTTATTAATAAAAATCGTTTTTAGACTGGACTTTTTTGAAGAAAAAAACTGTTTTTTGTAACTGGAATATATTTATGTAGTATAAATTAATTTCTAGACTTTCACATAGTTTGTATTAACTTTATAATGAAATTATTATTTTTTACCTATTTACATGCACAATAACTATTTTAATTATTTATTGTACTAAATAAAAAAAGTTTTTACCACTTAAGCTAATGGATCATAAGCAATTAATCACAAAACTGAGCAGGCAGACTCCTACGTCAGATTAGAATCTCAAATACACGACTCCCACTAAAACTGTTGCTAACTTGCTACTCATCAATGGCCCCTAAAGCTATATTATAGCCAAAAGTCCATAACACATTTTCTTCATAAAGGAACTGAAGAAAGCAGCTATATAATCCGGAGTAGCATCTTTCAAAAGACACTATTCCAAATGAGTACTGTCAAGCAATTTCAATTAAATATAGCAGTTCTTTGACAAAAGACCATCCCAAAATGGGTTTTTCCATCTACTATTAAACTATGTATACGAGGGAACCTCTGCTATCCACTTAAAATGTAAGGATTGCTTAAGAAGACACAACTCAAATAGGCTATTATTGTACTCTTCAATCTTTATCGCAGTTAAAAATCTACCTGCCAAAGATCCCAAGAAGAATTAAAATACATGGGCAATGAATTACAATAACAATAGATAAATTCACACTGAGTTCCAACACTTACCTTTAAATCTAGTTTGGTTTTATGGATTATAGTTAATCCATTTTTGGATGAATGCCAAATAGACTGTTAAATACACAAAGTATAGTGTTATCACAAAGCCCGGGCTAATTTTATGGAATTATAAACATGAATGCCCCCATATGTGAATGCATCGAGTCCCTCTATGGCTCTATGGATTGTTTACTTTTTTTAGTTATTTTGTCCTAGATGTGCATTTTTTCAAGCAAACAAATAGAAAAATAGCAGTAGCACTTTTTATTCTTAAACTCTAGGCCTGGCTCAAACGGAAAGCAACAAAAGGAAAACAGTTGTGGACAATTATTAGTATTCAACAGACATACATTGATTCTGAACTTCTACTAAAAACCCAAAGCAACAAAAAAAGTAAATTTATCATAGATAATAAACCTCCAAACAAACCAGCTACCCAATTCCATCCCCAAATGATAGAAATCCCTACCTAAAGTCCCTGAACAAATGAAAACACAATAGCAAAAGCTAAATCCGGAATAAAAACACAATAGGAAGAGCAAAGCAATTCAGGTCTGCAGACATTAATGGCGATTTTCAGAACATTCAAAACAAAATCAATGGCACCTACCAAGAACTGAATGGACAAAGGAGATAAAATGATTGTGACCTGGCCTTCAGTATACAATAATCCATAAGTAGGGATGTTCTGAGCATGATGAGTGTGGTGATCAACTGGAACAACGTGCCAGAGGTCGGACGGAAGGAGAACAAGAAGGGGAGCTCCAATAGTGGGGCTGACAAGATAACAGTAGGTTTTTTTTTTTTACCAAGAGATAACAGTAGGTTGAGGATGGGCATACAATGGAATGATTTCTCATGGAATAATTTTTTTTAAAAACGGGAAATAAAATCTCAGACGGACGTGAGGAATAGAAGCGACGGAAGTGTGTTTAACGGAAAATGGGTGGAAAAAATGAAACGGCGTTGAAGTGCCCTTTTATAAGTAGGAGATATACGTACACACCCACACCCACACGGAAAACCAAAGTATTTTACATATACGGAATCGAATACCAAATTTTCAAAATTATACGTGCCGATTACCGAATCGGAATTTCAGTTAGGTATTTGGTACGTACCAAAATTTCAGTATCGGTTTGGTTCGATCAGTTTACCGAACCAAACACCCCTAAATCATTCTTACTTTAATTTAATATCAACCACATAAACTCGCTTTTCTTAAATTTGGGGAATTCTTTCTAGATTAAATTTGTATGATAAAAAAAACTTTCTCATTCATTTTTTTAAATTTTATAAGAATAAAAAAATTGATGGGCCAAACGTATAGTTCTTCAACAAAATTAAAAATGTAATTAGAATTGAATGGCCAACATTTATATTGTCCATTCAATTATATTTATATATTAAAATTATAACAAAATATATTAAAAAGTTATATTTTTTAATCTTTCACAAATGCTCCGTTTTTTATTAGTATAATATAATAACAGCAATAAAAGTTAAAAATAGTTGCTATAATAATTATTATTGTTATAAAGCTATTTATTTTTAATAATAATAGTGCAAGGTTTCAAAGAATAGATACTATTTGAAGGCAATAGTAACACAACGTCCATTATTTTGAGTCGGTATCAAGGTCGTGACTCCTCGGCATTAATGAGGGTTCAAATCCCCTTGTAGACAAATTTTTTTATGAAAAATTCTGGGTAGGAGTCCAGAATAGGCTAAAAAGCTACTCCGTATAAAACATTCTGGTACGTGACCTTGTGTAATAAAAAAGAAAATGAAAAAAATAATTATGAGAGAAAAAGTAAAGATGACTTGTTATTAAAGGTCACCTTTTGGTGTTTAGACTCAATTGATGTTTTCGTAAAGTAGATGAGTTTATATGATGTGTTTTATAGTAAATGATTTTAAGAGACTGATCTGTAATTGTACAAGGGTATATTTGATCATTTTTCCTTTTTTTTTTCTATGGGTTCCCAGTGAACTAAACAAGTGTTGAAAGTTTCGTGGGAATCTAAACAAGTGTTGAAAGTTTCGTGGGAATCGTGGCGGTGTATCATGGTGAAGTAGCATGGTAAGCACACAAAAAATAGCCTGCATTTAATGCATGTATATATTTCTATTTGAATGGATTCGTACATAAAAGTTAAAAGGGTTTTTACAATCCCCCAAACATCCTGTTTTTTTTTTACTTTTGCAGCTCAGCTTACAAAAGGCAATAATCAGTCTTTTAAAGATTCCAATAGACCACTAAAGTTTGAAGAGTCATGCTTGGAATTGGCTTATAAAAAGGTACTACGTATATCAGTTGAACAGGGTTCGTTCGGGTCCTCAAATGTTAATGCACTTAGTCTATTGGTCCAGCCTTTTATTAAAAGTGTACTAATGCAGTTTTTTATCCCTAAATCTTCGAAGACAGTAAGACACAGAGCTAGCAGGGAGTGATTTAGTGCACACATTGATACCACTTGTAAGTTTTAGTCACTCAAAAATTTAATGAAAGGAGGAAGGAAACCTAAGGTCCTAAACCGGAATAATCAACGTTACAGTTATAGCATGGAGCAATTGTACTCATAGATTTGTTTTCTAGTAATTTTATTACTAATTCTGATTTATATGATCTTTTGGGTTACAAAATTTCAAGACTGGGAGAACAAGGGGAACATGAAACCTTACCCATCATGAAACTTAATGTGGCTGCATGTGAAACACCTCACAAACTAAGAGTATTAGAAAGTTAGTAACGGGGGTGTTAGAAAGTAAGGATGGTAAGGGATTGTTGAATTTTCATTAATGTAGTATGCAGGGACGGATCCAGGATTCTGAGTCAAGGGGGGCGAAATTTTTCGTAAGTGTAAGGGGTGAATTTTTTTCGTTAGTGTAGTGGGGTGAAATTTTTTCCCGTAGTGTAGCGGGGCGAATTTTTTTCGCTACTGTGGGGCTATGCGGCTATTTTTATTCAAAAAATGACATTAATACATGCACATCCCGAACGGCATTTAAATCTAATACATTTTAAGTTTAGACGATGACAAAGACATCAACCAATACATTTTTAATAACTTCTACATTGTTTAACCTCATAAATCAGTTATTGAATTGTAATTTTTATCCACCAAGGAGGGTGTTCGTGATTCATGACTCATGAGAAATTTTCTTAATATTACAATAGTAGTATACTAGTATGTATGAGATTGTTATTTTTAGAATAATGTGCACCACATACACACACATATATATGCCGCATATTATATTTTAATATTTTTATTAATTCTATAATAATTTAAAGTTTATTATCCATGCAATAAATTATTTTTAGAAACCAAGAAGTAAATGAATTATGTAATCTAATGTCTATAAATATTTATATTTTGGATTCATTTCACGTGATCTAAAAATTGTGTAATTAGTGTGTCTGGTATTTAATATTGTTTGATATATGTTTTACAAAATCCAGTACTTGTTATCTAATAAAGATAATTAAACATTACAAAACTAGGAATTCTTATATAATAAGTATCCTAAATCTTAAATAATGAGTTACTCTATTGTTTATTTGTTTAAGTTATGTAAATTATTTTAGATGTTTATTCTTTCAAATCTCCAATTAAATATTACATTATGTAAGACTATATACTAACTTTGAAAATTAAAAGCTAAGGAGGGCGAATCTAATTAAATTGTGAAAGTTTTATGAAAATATTAAATATATGGTAAAAAATTTTGAATGTCCAAGGGGGGCGGTCGCCCCCCGCCCCCCCCCCCCCCCCCCCCCCTAAATCCATCCCTGGTAGTATGTGTACTTTTTTAGTTAATTCGTATTTTCAGATTCTGTGTAAAGTAAGGTTGTAAGCTTCTACCAGTTATATCTTAGGTAAGTTGGTTTGTCAAACTCACTGGACTCCAAATAGGATTAGTTGAAAGCTGTACATAAACTCACTGAAAAATTGTCATAAAATGCAAATAAGCTTTACTACACAGTATTCATAAACTCTCTGTACATACGGCTGCATGTGAAAAATGCATGGGCTTGTTATAATGCCTCATTATAACACCTCGCAAACTAAGAATGAAGCAAGCATAGGCTTGTTATAATGCCTCATTTAACTACTAAAAAGTGTAAATACACTTTGGTTCCAGGAAGTGTAAGGGTGGTAAAGGGAGGGCAAGTGTTGGTGTGAAAAATAAACTTATCTTATTTATTGGTGTTAGTATCAAGAAAAGACCCATTTTTTATCAGAAATATAGACGTATGTATATAGTTAATATCAAGTAAAGACCCAATTTTTTCCAGAATAGTCCTTAGTTTGACTACAGGATAGTTCTTAGTTTGACTACAGGACAGTCCTTAGTTAGTATCTATCCCCTTTGTTTTTCCCTTTTCCCTTCGACTCCCTTTGTTTTTCCCTTTTCCCTTTTTCTTTCCCCTCCGACTCCTTTTTTCTTTCCTTTTCCCTTCGACTCCCCCTCTTCCCTTCCTTTCCCTCGACTCATGCCCCCCCCCCCTACCAATATAAAGTAAAACTTGAGAAACGGTCATCGTCATGATCATCTTAATATCAACTAGTTGGGAATTGGGATTGGTGGGATTAAATTTATAACGACATAATTTATGGAGCTGAGATTAGTTAACAACTGAAAACTATAAATTCATGCAAAAAAAGCAAGGTGACAAAATTTTAAGCAAGTCCCATTGTTGCAACCCTCCTGTGAAGGAAGTACGAATGAATGATGAGATGCATTTCTAAAACCATCATGGTAGCTCATTTCACTTGCGTGGAAATATCATGCCTTTATGAGACATCATGGTAGATTTGTCTATTCGCTGGAATAGTACTTATAAATTACTTAAAGTTGTTCTTAGATATAAAGAACATTTTCCTGTTTTTTTAAAACAACATGATAACTATATTATAAACTCGGCTAAGATCGACACTTGCGAAAAAATTTGTAATGTTTTGATATGTTTTTTTAATGCAACTGAAACTTTTAGTCATGTTTATAAACCTACCGCAAACCAAGTTATTCGTGAAGCTGTTAATCTCGCCAGTGCTTTTAGAGAATTTGAGAATGCCGTTTACGTGAGTTATTTTTGTGATTTTATGAAGGAAAAGTTTTTAAAATATTATACACATATTCCGCATATTTATGGTATTGCATTTATTCTCGATCCTCGTTTTAGACTAGCTAATTTGGAAGATTGTTTCAACTTCTATTATCTTGCTTTTTTTGGTAAATTTCCAATGTATGACGATAACCCCATAGATCCGAAAACGGAATACAACGAGGTTAGTGCTTTATTTTATGCCTTATTTAATGAGTTTCGTGCATAATATGGCAACGCGCCCCCTCCCCCGACACGAACATCTTCATCTAAAGGAAAATCTATTTTTAAATCTGCATTTGGCAATCTTATGAAAAAAACTAAAACAACTCACGTTACTGAACAAAACACCGACACGGCGGGTGACCCGGCCTGAACCGGCACCGGCCGAAAGACGGGCCGGTCCTGGGGCCCCCATTCCAGAACCGGAGGCCCGGCCCGGACCTGACCCGGCCCGAGTCTAGGCCTACATACAAATCAAGGTTGTTAAAATCGTATTTTTTTATCGAATCGGTACAAGGATTTGAAAATCGAATCGTAAAATCGAATCGTAAATCGGAAGATTTTACAAAATAATTAAATATAATAATTAAAAATGTTAACTAAAAGGAAAACTCAGAATTTAACCTTATTAAGTTTAAGTCATACATTGATGTGTTAATTAAAGTGAACAAAATAATTAATAACAAATCAATGTCATATAATCAAAGAAGAAAAGTCAACAAAAATAAAAATTACGGAGTATGTTTTAATCAAAATTCGCAATGAATCGTATATGAATTGCAGAACTTATATAAATATCCGTATGTTTATTTTATTTTGTAGAATATTGAATAAATAATTTAATAGTTAAATTTGAACACAAAGTTTTAATTTACGTTTTGTTTATTTGGTTTGGTTAAGCAATATGGTTGTGTGTAGGCCTCTAGGGTTGGGCATGGGTTTGATATCCGGCACTGCTGGTTTACGTTTTAAACAAAAAACTTGTTTACTCATCTTATAGACTTATACGGAGTTTCATTATTCCCACACCGGAAGAGCTTAGGAAATTTCCATCCTCCCTTGCCTAATGCCTATATAACCGTTGAGCTTACTTATCTTCTTTCAGCCAGCGAGTATTTCGTTCAACCTGCCTAAACGGCCAGATGTAATCGGCTGAGAGATTGGGCTGGGTTATGGCGAGTTTTAAAGTTAAATTTAAAGAATCGGGGAAATCGTTTGCAATCGCGATTTGAGGCGATTTTAGCGATTCAAAAACGATTTTTTAACGATTTTTTCTAATTCCGATTTAGTTAACGATTTGAGTCGGTTTAATGAGTTTAGATCGTAAAATCGTACGATTTTACGATCTAAATCACGATTTTAACAACCTTGATACAAATACACACACACACACGGAAAACCAAAGTATTTTATATATACGGAATCGAATACCAAATTTTCAAAATTTTACGTACCGAACACCGAATCGAAATTTCGGTTAGGTATTTGGTACGTACCAAAATTTCAGTATCGGTTTGGTTTGATCGGTTTACCGAACCAAACACCCCCTAATCATTCTTACTTTATTCTTATTTTATTAATTGAATATCAACCACATAAACTCGCTTTTCTAGATTAAATTTGTATGATAAAAAAAACTTTCTCATTCATTTTTTTAAATATTATAAGAACCAAAAAAATTGATGGGCCAAACGTATAGTTCTTCAACAAAATTAAAAATGTAATTAGAATTGAATGGACAACATTTATAGTTATAGAATTGAATGGACAACATTTATATTGTCCATTCAATTATAGTTATATATTAAAATCATAAATAATGTTGACAATTTTTTTTAATCTTTCACAAATACTCCGCTTTTTATTAGTATAATATAATAACAGCAATAAAAGTTAAAAATAGTTGCTATAATAATTATTATTGTTATAAAGCTATTTATTTTTAATAATAATAGAGCAAGGTTTTAAAGAGTAGATACTATTCGAAGGCAATAGTAACACAACGTCCATTATTTTGAGTTGGTATCTAGGTCGTGACTCATCGGCATTAATGAGGGTTCAAATCCCCTTGTAGACAAATTTTTTTCATGAAAAATTCTGGGCAGGAGTTCAGAATAGGCTAAAAAGCTACTCCGTATAAAACATTCTGGTACGTAACCTTGTGTAATAAAAAAGAAAATGAAAAAAATAAATATGAGAGAAAAAGTAAAGATGACTTGTTATTAAAGGTCACCTTTTGGTGTTTTGACTCGGGTTTTCGTAAAGTAGATGAGTCTATATGATGTTTTTTATAGTAAATGATTTTAAGAGACTGATATGTAATTGTACAAGGGTGTATTTGATCATTTTTCCTTTTTTTCCTATGGGTTCCCAATGAACTAAAAAAGTGTTGAAAGTTTCGTGGGAATCGTGGCAGTGTATCATGGTGATGAAGTCACATGGTAAGCACACAAAAAATAGCCTGCATTTAATGCATGTATATATTTCTATTTGAATGGATTCGTACATAAAATGATAAAAGCTAAAAGGTTTTGTACAATCCCCCAAACATCCTGTTTTTTTTTACTTTTGCAGCTCAGCTTACAAAAGGCAATAATCAGTCTTTTAAAGATTCCAATAGACTACAAAAGTTTGAAGAGTCATGCTTGGAATTGGCTTACAAAGAGGTATATCAGTTGAACAGGGTTCGTTCGGGTCCTCAAATGTTAATGCACTTGGTCTATTGGTCCAACCTTTTATTAAAAACTTAAGCGTCAAACACAGAAGATATCATTAATAGTGTACTAATGCAGTCTTTTATCCCTAAATCTTCAAGACAGTAAGACACAGAGCTAGCAGTAGTGATTTAGTACACATTGATACCACTTGCAAGTTTTAGTCACTCAAAAATTTAATAAAAGGAGGAAGGAAACCTAAGGTCCTAAACTGGAATAGTCAACGTTGCAGTTATAGCATGGAGCAATTCAATGTACACATAGATTTGTTTTCTAGTAATTTTATTACTAATTCTGATTTATATGATCTTTTGGGTTACAAAATTTCAATAGTAAGTTACTATCTTTACACACCTTATATGAAACACTATAGTACTTTGGGTTATATTTATATTTCACTTTCCATTGATGGTGGTTGTATTATGATAAAACCACCTGGCAGGGCTTTTGAAAATCAAGAAGAGGGAGCCCGTACGAGTATTTTTAGTTGTTGGATGAGCAGAAAAGAAAATTACTGCACACAATTATAAAAAGGAAACCTCTCATGCGCAGAGATGGAAGGCGCTAGAGTAAAAAGTGGAAATAAGAGGCCCAACTAATATGAAGACGGCTTATTTATCCTTTATACTACATAAACATGTCACTACTAATGTAAATTGTAAATACCTGCACTCATCTCATAAAATGTTTAAACAAAAATTAATGTAAATTGTAAACCTGCACTCTCCCCGATCTCTAGATGGAAGTGATCACTGTCATGCACTACAGAATCACCATCGCTTGTGAAAAGTACATCCTGAAACCAAAATATGAACCCTGGTGTATAATTAACGGTAAACATTGTGGGAAAAGCACATTTCTGTTCTATGCCAAGTAAGAAAAAAATACAAAGTTTGCCATTACCAAATTAGGGAAGTCATCACATCTAGCGCCAAAGTGATTAAGAAACTTGTAACAAAAAAACCAGTGTTTCGAAACCCCATTCATGCAACATATTGTTAACAAGATATACAGTCACATTTTGTAAATTCATAAATTTGTATGACCTCAGAAGCTGGGCCTTCAGATGTGTCTTGTCAGCATTGCCACCTTGTCTCACGATGATTGAGCAATGAGATAACCTGAAAAGTAAAATCACAGATTACTAACTTTAAGTACATTTTGCATCAATATATATATATATATATATATATATATATATATATATATATATATATATATATATTCTCTTTTCAGTTTTGGAACAAAGGTTTGTTCTTGTTTATTTTATGCATCGATGTATACTCTTCTTTTCTATGTGTATGTTTACGTATATGCAATAACAGGTCAGAAAATCTTGCAATGCATAAATGAGGTATATTTAGAACATTTTTATCCTAATCCTATATGCTATGTAGAAAATCAGAACTGAATGTGTTATTCTTTCCAGAAGAAATGATCACATACAGGTGAAGATGTCAAGTGTCTGAATATGATTCATTTGGATGCTTAGTTTCACTATAATCACTTTTGCTTAATTTTTTCACCACTACCTACTATCATCAGAACTTAAATTATTCCCAATCGTCCAAATGAATCATTGAATCCTTAACAGGAATATCCTTTGAACATTTAAAGACTGGGAGAACAAGGGGGAACATGAAACCTTACCCATCATGAATTATGCATGACTAGAAAAGGTAGGTATAACGATCTAAAGATAGAGCCCTTCTAGTCCGATGAGGAAGGGAAAAAACGTCCGTGAAAACTTTGGTAGAGAAACTAGAAAGAGAGGAGTTACGAGGGGCACCGACAAAATGAGAGTTCAACGGACAAAATGATATAGGACGAGGCTGATTTGGAAGATGTTGGATGCTTTGGACAGTGTGGTGAGTTACCGGTAATCATACTCATTGATTCGGGTGCAACACACAATTTTATTTATCAAACGGTCTGCACAGCTTTAAATCTTCCTGCCTGTCAGACTTCTAAGTTCCAAGTAGAAATGGGGAATGGAATGAAATTTTACGATCAAGGGAAGTGCAAAAAGCTTCCAGTTAGAATTCAAGGCCTATGGATTGAACAAGATTTTTATATCTTGGACCTAGGAGGAACGGATTTGGTGTTGGGCATGGAATGGTTAGCTAGTTTGGGAAAAGTGGAGGCCGATTTCGAACGATTAACTATTCAGTGGGAAGTGGGTGGTCAGAAGAAGCAGATACAAGGTGATTCATCTCTGAGTAAAGCCACTGCTTCTTGGAAAGGTTTGATGAAAACGCTGCGGGGGAAAGGAGAGGGTTATTTTATCCAGTGTGAAGAGTTAACTTCTGAAAAACAAGAAATCGGAAAGGAATGGGAAGAGATAATTTCAGAATTTCCTACAGTGTTTCAAAAAAATGCCTCAAGGTTTACCTCCTAATAGACATTGTGATTACGCTATCAATATTAGAGATGTCGCTACCATTCCCAACATTAGACTATATCGTTACCCTCAGGACCAAAAAGATGAAATTGAGAAGTTAGTGCATGAAATGCTGAAGGTAGGAAAAATCAGACCAAGGCACCAAGCAACAGTCCTTACAGCAATCCCATAATTCTGGCAAAGAAGGAGGGAGGATGGAGGTGCTGCGGAGATTATAGGGCCTTGAACAAGATCACCATCCCAGATATATTCCCAATACCGGTCATAGAGGAGCTTCTAGATGAGCTGGGACATGCGAAAAACTTCTCCAAGTTGGATCTCAAGTAAGGCTACCATCAGATCCGCATGAAAGAGGCAGACATTCACAAAACCGCTTTTAGAACACACGAAGGGCATTATGAATACCTAGTGATGCGCTTTGAATTAACAAATGCTCCCTCCACTTTTCAGTCTCTAATGATCAAGTTTTAAATACTATACCTCGGGAAATTTGTTTTGGTGTTCTTTGATGACATTTTGGTTTACAGTAGAAGCTCAGAGGAACATAAAGAGCACCTCAGGCTACTACTTCACACTCTGGAAGCTAATCAGTTGGTGGTTAATAAAAAATGCAGATTTGGGCAGACTCTACTGGTGTACCTTGGTCATATCATTTCCAGACAAGGGGTGAAATGAAGTGGCTCAAGACCAGATGAAGCAACAGGCCAACAAGCATAGAAGGGACCTTCAATTTGGAGTGGGAGATAGGGTATTCTTAAAAATACAGACGGCCCTATAAACTAAAGAGTTTGGCTAAGCGAATAAATCAGAAGCCGAGTCCTCGGTTTTATGGTCCATTTGAAGTGGTTGGAGTGATTAATCCGGTGGCCTATAAATTGAAGTTACCGGAAGGTTGTGCAGTACATCCGGTGTTTCATATATCACTTTTGAAAAAGAAAGTTAACCCAAATATACTTTGCCAACCACTGCCTTCTTGCATCTCAGAAGAATGGGAGTTACAATCCAAGCTGGTTCACAGGAAAAACCTACCACAGTTTGAAGATTCCTGGGAAGATTGGGAGTTGCTGAAGCAAAAAGTTCTTGAGCTACACATTGAAGACAAGGTGTTTTAAAGGGGGGGGGGTGATGATACGAGCACTACCTTATTTAGCATAGATCCCAATAGGGATTTTTCAAAATTTTAAAAGAGGGGCAAGAAGGTAAATAACCAGAGAAAGGAAGCGGAGCCAGAAAATAACGGACTAGAGGAAGGGAATAATCCGCAGGTGGTGAAGAAACGAATAAAAGAAAACTGAAGCGGAAAGAGAAAGGCACTGTGAAGTTGTTCGGAACTGGGAGAGCGAGATCCTCTCGAAAGATCTCATTTTTACTTTCAGCTATTTTGTTCCTTTATCGTTTGTGTTCCCAGGACTCTGTTATTGAGTTTTATCAATAAAGACAGTAATATTAAGTTGGAGTGTGTTGTATCAATATTGTGTAGAGGGTACATCTCAGGAGAGTAGAAAAGTATGTTGCTATTGAAGGCTTGAAAGCTACTGAAGGGGATGGAATGTCACTAGATACACCCTCTGCTGCTGAAACAGTTATAATTTTGAAGATTCAACTGCTGAAGCTGGAGGTCCAGAAAGCAAGGATGTACTGGGAAGAAAGAGGCGACAAGATAAAACTAAATGGCATGGCTGTTTCTTACTCCCCACCTTGAGGACAAGGTGGTTGTCAAGGGGGGAGTGATGATACGAACCTGAGCTTATGGAAAGAGAACTAATAGAAATAATACTGAATTTTTTAATAAGCTGTAATAAGTAATAAGCAAGAGGGAGAGGCAGGATTGGATTTGGGAAAAATTGAGATATGGGAGATATAGGGGCCTCTCGAATTCCCCTCCACTGTATTCCTCTTGTTTTCTGCGATATCAATAATATTTTCAACTCCAATTTTCTGTGTTTCTACCAGATCTCCCCCTCTGCGGGTGTTGACTTTTGAACCTTCACCAAACCACTCCTAGCCTCCCAGGTCTTGTGGTTTCAGATGAGGCGAAGCCATTACTAATGAGTGTGGTGGTCAAATCGGTTAAGGGAGAGCTGGGAATGGATGAAAGAGGAAATTGGTACTTTAGCACTTGCCACATCAACATCAAAAAGTAAGATAACCGGATGTTTTTTAGACAACCGGCTAAAAAGAGAAATTGCTTGTGTTTTCAGAGTGGCTAATTGGGTGTTTCTTTTGTACGAGGTGTTAATTGACTTGTTTGAAATATTTGAGTGGCCTATTTGATAGTTTTCCCAACAACAAATGTAGTAGATCAATAGTACCTGAAAAGGTAGAAACTTAAAGTAACACAAGCAATTGTATTCCAGATACCAGGGGGTCTCTGAGCAAAAAGCTGTTCTCTGAAACAGCCCCACAAGTTACACCTAAACGTTCTCACTTTTTAAATATTTAAAATTACTCAATAATCAACTCTCTGAAAACTTCCAATTGTAATCTAGCGTAGACATACACAATCAATATGATCTCTGATCTGAAGAGTAACAAGGTTGTTGCACTAGTGGTGGTGTGTGAAAAAGGAAAAAGATGATGCCCATAAATATTTGTTTTCCTTTATCTTGCATGCAGATTTTGTTTATTTATCTTCCAAGTGTTGTTGTTAGTTTATCTTTCAGATTTTGAGTTGCTGAAACTATAGAAAACCTGACTAAGCTATTCAATATCAGCCGTCTAAAATTAAAATGTGGTTGCATCGCTGCAGTAACTATCATCAATGCAAAACCTGAAGAAGATGTTGAAAAACTACTCCCCGTGTCCCCGTTTAATCTTCGTACTTTCCATTTCGATCTGTCTCCAATGAATATTCATGTTTTCCTTCAAAGAAACTGGGCGGTTCATATTCTTTCCAATCCCTTCTAAATAAATTCCAATCGTACAACTTTAATTATCTTAAAATGCACACAAATCCAAACAAAGAACATTATTTTTCGGTCTTTCCCAGATACATTCCCAGGCAGTTAGTTCTCTAGGTTCATATTAATGATCCCATAAAATGTTTAAACAAGAACTAATGCAAATACCTGCACCAATCCAATGGAATTACTTTTGTTGTACAAACTGGGTCGTCCAACGCTCAGAGAAGAGGAACTGGTACATTTCCAACATACTCCCTATGTCCCATTTTAGTTAGCCAAACTTGACTTTTCAAGTCAATGGCGTCTAACTTTGACTATTATATGTTTATATAGATAAAGTATTGATAATATGAAAATGTTCTTTCTAAAAAATACTATCATAAAAGTATAAAACTTTTAAATTTTGCATAAATATATTAGTTAAAATATTTGGTCAAAGTTTACCCTCTTTGACTGGAAAGGTCAAAGATGGCTAAGTGAATTGGGACGGAGGTAGTAACAAACACTGCTGCATTGCTCGTAATACGTGTCGACGGTCTGTGGCAAGTCAAAGTAACAAATAATCAGGCCTCGGTAACAGTTAGTGAATGTGATGCTCTGAAAAAGCAATTCAGAAACAATTAAAAATTGGTACCTCATAGTTCCACGAGACGAGCGGCATAATTATTAAAGTCTCTAACACTACTTGACTGAAAGAAAAGCACAAAAATACTTCAGCAGAGGTAGCTATCTTAATAGGTAATGGAAACCATTCAATTGTACAAGCAAATGATCAGCTCTACAATGGTCCCGATGTGTAGAACAAAGAGAAAACATAACTATAAGAATTAGTGAAGTGTTCTTTTAGTTCATTCTTGCATAGTGAGAAATGGCATCCTGCTAAGTTAGAGACTTTCTAATACACCTGAATAATAAGGGTCATTTTCATCATTTCATTTACCCCAGTGCCGCAAAGGTTCCCACCTACGGTGGGGTAAGGGGGGTCGGATGTACGCAGTCTTACCCTTGTACTAAAGCACAAAGAGACTGTTTCCGGATGACCCATAGTGAAAATCGCATCCAAAATTGCATGGACTGACTGCTGCTTCATAATAAAGAAACGCAGCCAGTTTAGTGAGTCACTTTGCTTTATTCCATCATATTCTCAAGCCAAAAAATAATGAATCTTTGGCTCCATTGCAAACGATGGGAAACCTGAATAATAAGGGTAGGAGAAATAAATCATGATATAGATTTGATTTTAAGTTCTGTTTAGTTGACAATGACCAAATATGTCTTGGCAGTTGGCACACGGGCTTTTTGACAGACAGCACTTCACTCACGTCATCACTTGTTTTATGTTTTCAGCTGCATTTTCCAGCACGAAGCTCTCTGACATATGCAATGATTCAGAAATTCAATGAAATCCAAAACATTTTATACTTGACTTGCTCAATTACATTACTGGAAAGCCGTAAAAGACAAAGCAATAGCAAACACTTAAGGTAAATTACCTTTGCAATGCCCTCCCATTCTACCAGACGAGAAAAAGCAGACTCATGCCTGCAAAGTTGAGGGTTTTAAGCGTAAGTCAATCCACAAATAGAAAGGCAAATGCAATGTAAAATAAAACTTGAGAAACGGTCATCGTCATGATCATCTTAATATCAACTAGTTGGGAATTGGGATTGGTGGGATTAAATTTATAACGACATAATTTATGGAGCTGAGATTAGTTAACAACTGAAAACTATAAATTCATGCAAAAAAGCAAGGTGACAAAATTTTAAGCAAGTCCCATTGTTGCAACCCTCCTGTGAAGGAAGTACGAATGAATGATGAGATGCATTTCTAAAACCATCATGGTAGCTCATTTCACTTGCGTGGAAATATCATGCCTTTATGAGACAGCGATGAAGTGAGATGCTTATATGTAGTGGTTACAACACAATACAGCATAATACTAGTACTATTTATCACAATTGAAAAATAAGCTCTTAGTATTATGTATCAACATTCACACCTACTATACATCTAACTTTCACTTATCTGTACATCTAATTTAATTAGAAACCTAACTTTGTTTTTAGAGTAGTTTTACAATTTATTTTTTAACCTGGTTCTTGGACTATAAGCTGAATAGGTTTAGATGAAATGTGCTATGGATACAGAGAAATGCTCTGACCAATACAATGTAACAACGGTGGTGGCAGAGAAATACAAATGAGCATAACCTTTTAAGCCAATTGTTAGAGCTTTATCATGGTATTCCTGGATATGTCGGCGGTCAATAATTCTGTTTCATAACGGGAAGGAAAAGTTAAAACAGGAAGTTCAACAACGCTAATTGGAAATCGAAACCAAAACAGTCAATAGAACTCAAACACAACCACACTAGCAACATGAGGGCCTTGAGAATAAACAATCAGCTTTGGAGTAAATAAATTAAAGACCAGGCTTGGTGCTACTGCGATCAAGTTTTTTACTTTTTTCCTAGAAAGTGGCTAACTGGCTATATATAGTTAAGAAAGGAAAAACTATGATGACGATATTGAGGAAGAAAGGATGGCTGTTTCCATGTGTGTTATACATATTAGAGTTACACTAAAGGTCAAGAAAGGCAGACTAGAGGTGAAAGAAGACAGATTAGGTGAGCCAAAAGCAGGATGATGTTTAACATACTTGTCAGATTTTCTAGAGTTAGAAGAGGCAGGTCATGTGTGGTGTTCCTATAGGAACATCGAGGCGCTAATAAAAATGCAGAGTTTGACATCACCAAATGAAGCAAGTTGATCACATCTAGCGCCTGAGTGATTCAGAAACTTGTAACACAAAAACTAGTGTTGGGAAACCCCATTCATGCAACATATTGTTAACATGATATGCAGTCCCATGTTGCTCTTCTTTTCTGTTTTGGAACAAAGGTTGTTCTTCTTTTATGCATTAATGTATATTCTTCTTTTCTATGAGTATGTTACGTGTATGCAGTAACATTTCATGAAATTCTTCTTCATTTCCCAAAATTAGGGTTATCAGGTTGGATTCAAAAAAATAAAAGTTGGGTGGGATCAATTTTATTTGGGAGAAAGACCAAAATGGACGCTTGGGTCATTTAGAGAGCTCAAAGTGGACACTAGCCTCATAAATAGAGCAAATAAATCCATCATAATTCACCTTTAAGGATCATTTTTGGACACTGACTAACTGAATGGGGTTAAACGTGTTGCCCCGTTAGTTTTCCGAAAAACAAACGAGGAAACAAGACAGGAGGAACTGGAAGAACCCTATTGTTGCCCCGTCCAAGAACCCTATTTTTGCCCGCACCCTTTCGCTCAAAATTCAAACTGCATTAACTGGAAGAACCCAAATTAAAACGCGGAGCAACCCAAATTCATGTTCACCTTCATCTATTATCTTCTCTCTACCAGAGAAATACGAGCGGCAAATTTGGATCACGAGACCATCAGATTCATCATCAAGCTCAGCTGCAAAGGAAATTGCAAACATACGGGGTCAATCCTGAAGCATGACAATTGGTGCAATGGGATTTGATAAGGCTGGATTCCAGGATTTTGATATTGGAATTGAAAATATGCAAAAGTGAGAAATTGGAATTGGAAAGGGAAAGAAATAAAATGAGAAATTGTATTTTCATTAACAGTGGTAAACATATTAACTGATCTGGTGAACTTCTACCAGTTATATCTTCAAGTATAAAAAGGTTATCCATGTTACTATTATGAAAATAAAAAAGGTTATTGGTGTTAGTATCAAGAAAAGACCCATTTTTTATCAGAAATATAGACGTATGTTCCTAGTTTGACTACAGGATAGTTCTTAGTTCGACTCCCTTTGTTTATCCCTTTTCCCTTTTTCTTTCCCCTCCGACTCCTTTTTCCTTTCCTTTCTGCCCCCCCCCCTACCCCCCGGGGAGGTTTGGCGCCACGCGGCGCCACCGAGGCAGCATAACGCCCCCCGGGCGGCTTAGGACGGCATGGAGGCAGCATGGCGCCCCACCGCCCTAAACCTAGCCTAGCCTAGCCTAGCCCTAATCTATCTAAAACTAGCCTAGCCTAGCGCTAACCTAAACTAACCTACCTAAGCCTAATGGCCCCCAAAGGGGGAGCCTGGGCCGGCCCCAAAGGGTGGCCAGCCCAACCCAGCGGGATTAGTCCCGAAGGGTGAGTTAGTGAGTCACTGTACTCTCGTATTTATAGAGACTCCCAAGGAATCGCTCGGACAACGGGATCGATGTGGGAAAAATGAAAAATGAAATCTGGATCGGTGTGGGATCGGTGTTTAACAAAAATGAAAAATGAATAATGAATACTTACTGCATCCCGTAAGCACAGCAACAGCTCCTCCCTCTCTATCTGGCCCTGGCCGGCCTCCTCCACCAAGGCTGACGAGAAGAAATGCCATCCGCTAAACCGCCGCCGCCGGATCGATGAGCTGAGGTGGTGGTCCGCCGGTATCGCTTCTCCCGGCCAATAGTAATGTCGATCTGACTGAGGTAGTTGAGGATGAGATAGCAGATGCTCTCTCCCGCATTTCCGTATTATTCTTCGGAAGGAAAGGAAACGAAGGAAATGATCTTGAGGTTCATTACTTCATTCTGTGGGAGTGTATGTAGTACTGTAGTAGTGGGAATAGGAGCAAGCAGCTTTGTTCAGGGATGCACTCGTTTATTTCATTTTATTCCGCTTCTAAATCTAATCTAAATGAGATTTAAGCTACTAAGCACGGATACTTCATTAGGGTGCCGTATCGCGTATCGGAAACGTTCCCGTATTCGATACTCTAGGATACCCGTATCATACGTTATCGGGGCGTATCTGTAATTTTTAAAAGTTTCCATCTTTTGTAATTATTTTAAAATTTCGGATACCCGTATCCCGACGGATACCCGTATCAACTTTTTAAAAGAAAATCTTCCAAAAAAACACTTAAAATTTACATAATAAAATTCTTAAAAAATGAAAAACTAGAAATAATTTTTACCTTGCTTTTATGTGGTACACAACTAATGGGCCTAATCCTATTTCACTCATCCTCCTATCCCTAATTTTAATTATTCCTAGATATTAATAGCTCCAACGGAAATATGTATTAGAACTTTTAAGATATTATTTTCTATATTCATTACTCTAGAACTTCGAGTACTTGCACTTTCAATTTCAAAATTGTGATTGTTTGACTTGTTTCTCATTTTAAATTAATGACTTGTTAACTATATTTATATTTCTTTGAGGTGCACTAGTGTGTGTGTGTATACAGGGGCGGATGCAGGAATCCGAGATGCCCTGGGCTGAAGAGCGGTTGTACTGGGCTTAAATATTATCGAGGTGGCCTAAATGTGAAAAATGAAAAAATATACACTAAAATTATTGATTCTTTTTGTTTTGTCGTATCCCCGTACCCGTTTCCGCGTTTCCGCGTACCCGTATGGGTGCTACATAGGATTTGAGCATTGAAATTAATAATGAAAACTAAAAATACGGGATAAAAAATCGATTAGTAGTATTTTAGGAAATGTCAAAAAATTAAAACGTTCGAATATTTCCGCGTTAATAATTTCATTTTCTCCGCCCCTCAAATTAAAAGTCTAAACATTTGTATTAGAATATGAAAAACAAAACATTTTGTTCTTCAACCTATTAATGAAGAAACCCTTTCTAGTGACTAAAGACTATTGCTTTGACGGGGTGTAGTTACTATGTGCACTTGGTTGGATATGAGATATTGAATGGAGTGGCTCTCTGTTACCATGTGTGAATTCATAAATGATGAAGAAATTGCACGTATAGTCGATGGGGTAGTGGTGCAGTCATCAAGAGATATTACCTTCAATGTCTCTTTTGTAGAAACATTGTATTTTTTAAGAGATAAAGATGTATCTAAGTATACTAAATACACTAAAGTAAATATCAGAGATGCTAAAATCATTCATTCTGGTGAATCACTTGGGAGAGCTCTACATGGTATTAAAATAAATAACACCATTTTCTGAAATTCCAACACTGTAGACTGGCTTCATGAAACGACCTTTTATTATTTCCACCTAATAATGAACTTTCGCTATTTCAACATGGGGCTAATGGCCTACTGCGTTAAGAACACTGTTTTTTTCTTCTTTTTCTATAATCTGTTGCTTTTCTTCGTGAAATTTGATATTAAAATAAAGTAATGGTAGAGGACTTAAACAATACTATCTGAATTTAATTTGGACTCTAATATATTTTTGTTATAGTGATATCATATTATTTCATATATCTAGCCAGTTTTCATGTTTTTTTCTGAAAATGTTCTCATAGCAAGCTCAGCAATCTGTGTGTGATTGGATAAAAAATGTGAATGATTTTAGTCTTAAAAAGTGTGAACACTTTTTCTTGGTACTTAAAAAATGTTGTTTAGTCTTATAGATATTTGCTTCTAATAATGTTAACACAGATGTCTTCCATTTCTTCACCAATCAGGGATGCTATTGATCCTCAAAGACAACGGAGTCGAACACAGAAGCTAGCAGCACATTCATTAGCCTCAGTCCCTCAAAAAGGTGAGGCTTAACTAATATATGATTCCCTTTAAGAAATGATGTTTATCAACGAGGTAACCCTATGCTTAATGTTTCAACCAAATGAAGTGAACAAAGAAAACAAAATTAGGCTTGAAGGTTTTCTAGATACAGATGTTCATTTGATGACAAATCAAAATTTTGTTTTCAAATTCAGGCTCGAATCATATGTAAAATGTGATGACAAGGTTCATAATGCCCTTGGTGAAGCCAGAAAGGAACTCTTTGGCTTGCAGTAGTGTTTATACTTAATAGCGATACAAATCAATCTTCACCGTTCATCTAAAAATGATCAGCACCCTTCATTTTTAAACATCACGACTCTCTTTCCTTCGCTCTGTCCTATTCAGAATCGTACGTCTTTCGAGTCTTCCCACTTCTTCTGCCGATCAATTTCCCTTCTGTCACTGCAACTCTTCTCCCTTCCGCTTCTTCTTCTACCTTTTTTCTTCTTCGCAAATAGGAGTTTCCTCAAGATTGTTGGTTCCTCAACAACATGAAATTTCTATAATAAAAAAAAGGAAGATACATATCTGCCGAAATCTGCCAGGAGTTCAGTCGGTTATATCTGAATCTGAGTTGGAGGTAAACTATTCTTCTAAATTATATATCCATCTTATATCTTAAATGATATCTGATTGCTAGGTTTATATCACCTAGAAAGTTATTAATTTTTTTTCGGGAAAAGTAGTTGTTTGTTAAAATTCCTCAATCAAGTATCTCTTCCTGCAATTAGTCTTATATGCTGGGAAGAACGGGCAGAGGTATTGTCTACTTGCTCAGTAATTAATTTATCTATTTGGGTTGTCAATTTTTTTAGAATGGAGTAATTCGTCTAAAAACTTTTTTTATGTTGAGTTCTGATGCTTATTATAATTCCACAAAATGATGTTGTCCTCTTTTTTACCTTCAATGTCTCTTCTGTAGAAACATTGTATTTTTTTAAGAGATAAAGATGTATCTAAATATACTAAATACACTAAAATAAATATGAGAGATGCTAAAATCGTTCATTCTGGTTAATCACTTGGGAGAGCTCTACATGGTATTAAAATAAATAACACCATTTTCTGAAATTCCAACACTGTAGACTGGCTTCATGAAACGACCTTTTATTATTTCCACCTAATAATGAACTTTCACTATTTCAACATGGGGCTAATGGCCTAATGAATTAAGAACACTGCTTTTTCTTCTTTTTCTATAATTTGTTGCTTTTCTTCGTGAAATTTGATATTAAAATAAAGTAATGGTAGAGGACTTAAATAATACTATCTGATCTGAATTAAATTTGGACTCTAATATATTTTTGTTATAGTGATATCATATTATTTCATATATCTAGCCAGTTTTCATGTTTTTTTCTGAAAATTTTCTTATAGCAAGCTCAGCAATCTGTGTGTGATTGGATAAAAAATGTGAATGATTTTAGTCTTAAAAAATGTGAACATTTTTTCTTGGTACTTAAAAAATGTTGTTTAGTCTTATAGATATTTGCTTCTAATAATGTTAACTCAGAAGTTTTCCATTTCTTCACCAATCAGGGATGCTATTGATCCTCAAAGACAATGGAGTCGAACACAGAAGCTAGCAGCACATTCATTAGCCTCTGTCCCTCAGAAAGGTGAGGCTTAACTAATATATGATTCCCTTTAAGAAATGATGTTTATCAACGAGGTAACCCTATGCTTAATGTTTCAACCAAATGAAGTGAACAAAGAAAACAAAATTAAGCTTGAAGGTTTTCTAGCTACAGATGTTCATTTGATGACAAATCAAAATTCTGTTTTCAAATTCAGGCTGGAATCATATCTAATATGTGATGACAAGGTTCATAATGCCCTTAGTGAAGCCAGAAAGGAACTCTTTGGCTTGCAGTAGTGCTTATCTTGTGTTCGACTACGGAGAGCTACTTGATATGCTTATGTTCATAATTCACTTTTTACTATGGTGGAATGGAGCAACTTGGAATCCTTACGCTCATATTCAACTTCCTTGAAGCTAACGCTTCTTGGGGTCATTGAGCGAGCTACTCAACATTTAGTTGGTTTTGAAGGTTTCCTCGACTGATGGCCTCGTAAAGATGAGAGCATCCCTTCCGGTATCGGTGATGGATATAATCACATATTGAATTTATTGATGAAGTGTCTGCGGCATGATGTTGATTTGCTGTCAACTTATACACTTCATCGTACGTGCTTCTATGAGGTAGCTTCCTAATATGAGGTTCATGCTTCTAATTTCTTTTAATTATGTTTAGTCTGAATCGCTATTTTGAGTCTCACTCTCTTTGGTTATTTCTCTTTACCACTCTCCCTAAAACAACAGCATGCAGTTTTATTTATACTCTATACTGGAAGGTCACTTTTGAGTGGAAAGTTTAATTCAGAGTATAAGTGTTCATGCTTGCCAATGCTAAACTCCAACTAAAAGGGCGTGTTGGTTGAAAAATTTAAAAGGGTGTGTTGGGTTATTAGAGTTTATACGGTAGCATATATTGTTGATTAAATAATTTGTTGTGATATAAAAAAACAAAGGTGAGTTCTTCTTTAAGGAAATCTCTTCACCATAATCTAATAGTTTTCAAAAGGAATTACATATTAAATCTTATATATTTCAAAATAAACTTACCCGACCGTCTGTTTTCGGTCCACTTCGAGTAACCCCCCCCCCCCCCCCAAAAAAAAAAACTAATGATGCATTTTTTACTTATTTCTGTTTAGTGGATTGTTCATATGCTCATATTTCCTATGCTCATATATATAATAACATTCTGTGTATTTCCATTTTTAAGCAATCTTTTAGCTTATTGCTCTGTAGCCGGACAATACAACTACTCTTTTTTATATCATTTTGTGGTGAATAACTCAAAGTGTGAACCTATTTATCCGTCTATATGATAGCGGTGTTTACTACTTTAGCCGATTCCAATGTGTGCAGGATTCTCTTTAAAAACGCTTCATATTATTTGAACCTAATATTTGATTCTCATGATCTCTCATTGATGTTTTCACCTAATTTTAGTTCAACTGAAAGCATACCATATTTAACATCAATAGTAATTAGATCGAACTAAGAGCATACTTCACTCATGAAAATCAAGCATAAAGTTTATTTAATATTAATGCATCGATCCCTTCTTTTAAATCAATCATTCAATAGGGATTGTATCTTCATCCTCCTAGATTGTATAGTGAGAAGAATTTTTAGTGTTTTCAAGGTACAATTTGCATGTTAGTACTTTTACATATTTCTAAGTTAATACTTCTACATATGTTTTTACTTTCTGCCAGATTTTGCAATCAAAGCTATAGAGATACTATGCCTCCGAGCTTTAAAGATGCATTAAAAAGGGTAGTCAATGGTGCAAGCTTTAACTTTCATTGTATGTGTAATCTATGTATACATTTTAGTGATTTTACTTGATGCTCATGTGCAAAGTTTCAAATGGCCTAAGCGAGCCTAAAGACATTACTTCGGTAGATTATACATACTTTGTAGATTAGGCAAAGTAGCTGCTTTAAAGATGACAGAAGCACTCAACAGAGGTAATATTTTAATGTTGTGTTTAGTCTTTGATTTGATTCCATTGACATTCTCTTCCATTTTTATACTTTTCATGCTTCTTTTTTTATTTTCATTTATTTTTCCCTTTATGAATCACAAACCTAATAAATTGCTTACCTTCATATTTCATGGCAATACTAATCTTACTCATATCTCTAAAAGGCTCCAAAAACTAATTAGCATTGTAATAGACAAAGGCAAGGGGAAGCAAACTCAAATATCGAGATTTGCAAATGACCAACCTTTTGGTAATTTCCCATACAAGGATGCACGATATTTGACTGGTATGGCTAACTTACTTGTTGAAGAAAATTTGCCTTATTTGTTTTCTGAAAGTCTTTCTTTTAAAGATTATGCACAAACTTGTTTAAATTCTCAATTTAGAGGTTATAGTCACAAAACAGTTAAGAAAGAAATTATAAGGCTTTATCGTGCGGAAAAGGATAGGTTACAAATTTTTTTTGCAAACTTTGATGGCCGTGTTACTATTTGTTCTGACATTTGGGAGGATACTTATCATAATTTACATTATTTGAGTCTGACTGCACATTTTATTGATAATGATTGAATTGCATAAACATGTTCTTGTTTTTTGTGAATTTAATGATCGTCACACCGCTGAACAATTTATATTTTGATTGAACGTATTTTAAATGAGTATAATTTGATTGATAAGGTGTTTGCTATAGGTTTTGATAATGCTACTAATAATACTGCCATTATACCTAGATTGCGTGAATTGTGTGGTTCTAATACTTTGATGTGTAGATTTTTTCATCAACGATGTGCATGCCATATTATAAATTTATGTGTGAAAGACGATCTAAAAGCGTTAGAAGATGCTATGGAGGTAGTCAAGTGGGGAATAGGAGTACTTGCGATAATGGTCAACTTAAATTAAAATGGAAAAAATATTTGATTGAAAGAGGTGTGAAATATGTTGCTTTTCCTAAAGATTTGTCTATTCGCTGGAATAGTACTTATAAATTACTTAAAGTTGTTCTTAGATATAAAGAACATTTTCCTGTTTTTTTAAAACAACATGATAACTATATTATAAACTCGGCTAAGATCGACATTTGCGAAAAAATTTGTAATGTTTTGATATGTTTTTTTAATGCAATTGAAACTTTTAGTCATGTTTATAAACCTACCGCAAACTAGTCATGGACCCGGGCCGGGCCGGTTCCGGTTCCGGGCCGGGCCCGGCCGGGCTTTTTTTTGGGAAGGAAGGCCCGGGACCGGCCCGGGTAGCCACCGGGTCCGGTCCAGGTCCGGGCCGGGCCGGGCCTCCGGTTCGGTTATAAATTTTTTTTTTTTTTTGCTTTCCTAACCCCCCCACTCACCCCCACACCCCCCCAAACCCCCAAACCCCTCCTAACCATCAAGCCCAACTTGGCTAACCCCAAAAAAAGAAAAAAAAATTAAAAAAAAATTAATTCGATGGCGCGAATCTGCTCGAGAAAGTATATTCTTGCCTGCGCTCTGCCTCTGCCTGGCTGGAACCTGTGTCTTCAAGTAATCATAATATATGAGTGGGTGTCTGCACTCCTGAACATAATCTGCCGGTGAGGCACCCCCCCCCCCCCTTGTCGACGGGGTCGGGCGAAGGGTGCTCCTCTACGGGCACACTCCCCCTGAATGCATCAGGCGGGAGTAAAGCACTCTGACCCGAGCTTTCCAATCGGAGAAGCTTAGAGGTCCATGCATCTATAAACCGACGTCGCGGTACTGCCAAAACATGATGCACGTGTGTATGTATGAATGTATGAGGTATGATGCATGAATGCATGAATGCATGTAATGTATGGGTGCAATGTGTTGGGATGTGATAGAAAGCGGTGGCTCTCATCGAAAACCCGGGCATGTCAGCGCCGAGAGGCAGACGTGCTGCATAAGATGGTCGTCGCCATCCTAGAAGGGATGGGCAATCCGGAGATGAACCCGACACAATGGCACGGCGGGGCCGATTGTGCTGCATAAGAGACGTTCGTCGCCACCCTGGAAGGGATGGGCGAGCCGAACATGAGCCAGACACGATGGCGCTGAGAGGTTGATCGTGCTGCATAAAGACGTTCGTCGCCACCCTGGAAGAGATGGACGAGCTAACGTGAGCTGGGTACGATGGCGCTGAGGGGCCGATCGTACTGCATAAGACGGTCGTCGCCATCCTGGAGGGAATGGGCGATCCGAACCGTGAATCAGGACACGATGGCGCTGAGGGGCCGATTGTGATGCACGAGACGTTCGTCGCCACCCTGGAAGGGATGGACGAGCTAACGTGAGCTGGGTATGATGGCGCTGAGGGGCCGATCATACTGCATAAGACGGTCGTCGCCATCCTGGAGGGAATGGGCGATCCGAACCGTGAATCAGGACACGATGGCGCTGAGGGGCCGATCGTGATGCATAAGACGTTCGTCGCCATCCTGGAGGGAATGGACAAGCTGAACGTGAGCTGGGTACGATGGCGCTGAGGGGCCGATCGTACTGCATAAGACGGTCGTCGCCATCCTGGAGGGATGGACGATCCGAACCGTGAATCAGGACACGATGGCGCTGAGGGGCCGATCGTGATGCACGAGACGTTCGTCGCCACCCTGGAAGGGATGGACGAGCTAACGTGAGCTGGGTATGATGGCGCTGAGGGGCCAATCATACTGCATAAGACGGTCGTCGCCATCCTGGAGGGAATGGGCGATCCGAACCGTGAATCAGGACACGATGGCGCTGAGGGGCCGATCGTGATGCATAAGACGTTCGTCGCCACCCTGGAAGGGATGGACGAGCTAACGTGAGCTGGGTATGATGGCGCTGAGGGGCCGATCATACTGCATAAGACGGTCGTTGCCATCCTGGAGGGAATGGGCGATCCGAACCGTGAATCAGGACACGATGGCGCTGAGGGGCCGATCGTGATGCATAAGACGTTCGTCGCCACCCTGGAAGGGAATGGACAAGCTGAACGTGAGCTGGGTATGATGGCGCTGAGGGGCCGATCATACTGCATAGGACGGTCGTCGCCATCCTGGAGGGAAATGGGCGATCCGAACCGTGAATCTGGACACGATGGCGCTGAGGGGCCGATCGTGATGCATAAGACGTTCGTCGCCACCCTGGAAGGGATGGACGAGCTGAACGCGAGCCGGGTACGATGGCGCTGAGGGGCCGATCATACTGCATAAGACGGTCGTCGCCATCCTGGAGGGAAATGGGCGATCCGAACCGTGAATCTGGACACGATGGCGCTGAGGGGCCGATCGTGATACAGAAAAATAGTGATGATCATCTCATGGCCCTCGGCCTCTCGGTGATGTGTCAAGTCTCTCTCCTGATTGGCTGTGGGAAGCCGATCGTCTGATCTGGGAAGCTGGTCTTCGTTCGTCTACCGTATCCGTGGTCCTATGTACGGACCGCTAAGCGGTGTACACTCGGCACACAACAGACTCCGATAAAGAACTGGTCCCTCCTGTCTGATCTGGGGAGCTAATCTTCGTTCGTCTACCGTATCTGTGGTCCTATGTATGGACCGCTAAGCGGTGTACACTCGGCACGCAATCAGACTCCGGTAAAGAACTCGGTCTTCGTTCTTCCCAAGTCTCGTGAGTACTGGTCTCCTGGTTTCGCAGGAGACGTTCGTCATCCCAACTATGAGAAGAAACATGTTTATCCACGTCGGGATTCCCTATTCTTTGTTCGTCCCTGTCGTGGTCCTACTAATCTTCTTACTTCGAAGAAGACGTTCGGTCATCCAACGATCGCAAGGAGGAACAGGTTTATCCACGTCGGGATTCCCTATTCTTCGTTCGTCCCTGTCGTGGTCCTACTAATCTTCTTACTTCAAAGAAGACGTTCGGTCATCCAACGATCGCAAGGAGGTCACTGGTTTATCCACGTCGGGATTCCCTGCTTCGTCGTCCCATGCTCGTGGCCCTACTAGCCTTCTGCTTTGGCAGAAGGTGTTCATCGATCCACGGGAAATGGGAGGAACTGGTTTATCCTGCCGAGGTTCCCTTTGGTACGTCTAGCCTCCCCCACGTTCTACTAACCTCCGCGTCGGGAGACGTTCGTCATACGCGGCGAAGGAAGATCAGGCATACCTCGTCAAGACTCCCTCTCTCATAGGAGCTTCTCTCTCCCCTTCTCCCCATCTTTTCTCTTCTCCTTTTTTTTTTTTTGAGGGAGGAAAATGCGTTCGTCGGTTTCCCAAGAATGACCACAAGTGATGTCACACGTAACGGTGGTGGGATACCAAAATGAAGCGGATGACGAGGCGATGGAAATGCTGGTCGTCATGCGAAGGCGATGGTCACCCTCCTGGAGGGGAGGGGTGAGCCCGATCGCTAACTCAAGAAGGTCGGCATTGGGAGCCGATATACAATGGTCATAATGTCACTGAGCAGTCGGTCCTGATAATGGAGATGACAATAGTGTCCGGTCAGGCCGATATATCCGAGCAACGGCTCTCATCCAACGCAGCGCGGGGATGAAACCGGTCTTCAAAAGATAAATATGTCGTGCCGAGAGGCCGAACATAACATGATTGTGTCGGCAGCGAGAGGCCGACCTGAGAGAATCAAACAACGGTCCTCATCCGCGAGGTGGCGGGGATGAGGCCGGTCTTCAAAAGACAAGCACGCCGGGCTGGGGGGCTGAACATGATATGACAGTGTCGGCAATGAGAGGCCGATCTGAGAAAATCAAGCAACGGTCCTCGTCCGCGAGGGCGGGGACGAGGCCGGTCTTCAAAAGATAAGCACGCCGAACCGAGAGGCCGGTCATGGTTTAATGGTGTCGGCAATGAGAGGCCGACCTGAGAAAATCAAGCAACGGTCCTCGTCCGCGAGGGCGGGGACGAGGCCGATCTTCAAAAGATAAGCCCGCCGAGCCGAGAGGCCGGTCGTGGTATAATGGTGTCGGCAAAGAGAGGCCGACCTGAAATCAAGCAACGGTCCTCATCCACGCATCGCGGGGATGAGCCCGGTCTTCAAATAAGATAATCATGCCATGCCCAGAGGCCGGTCATGATATAATGATGTCGGCAATGATAGGCCGACCTAAAATCCAAGCAACGGTCCTCATCCGCGCAGTGCGGGGATGAGCCCGGTCTTCAAATAAGATAATCATGCCATGCCGAGAGGCCGGTCATGATATAATGATGTCGGCAATGATAGGCCGACCTGAAATCCAAGCAACGGTCCTTATCCGCGCAGTGCGGGGATGAGCCCGGTCTTCAAATAAGATAATCATGCCATGCCGAGAGGCCGGTCATGATATAATGATGTCGGCAATGATAGGCCGACCTGAAATCCAAGCAACGGTCCTCATCCGCGCAGTGCGGGGACGAGCCCGGTCTTCAAATAAGATAATCATGCCATGCCGAGAGGCCGGTCATGATATAATGATGTCGGCAATGATAGGCCGACCTGAAATCCAAGCAACGGTCCTCATCCGCGCAGTGCGGGGACGAGCCCGGTCTTCAAATAAGATAATCATGCCATGCCGAGAGGCCGGTCATGATATAATGATGTCGGCAATGAGGGGCCGACCTGAAATCCAAGCAACGGTCCTCATCCGCGCAGTGCGGGGACGAGCCCGGTCTTCAAATAAGATAATCATGCCATGCCGAGAGGCCGGTCATGATATAATGATGTCGGCCATGAGAAGCCGATCAAGTGTATCCGTGCAACGGCTCTCATCCACGCAGCGCGGGGATGATACCGGTCTTCAGGTGATAAACACGCCGTACCGTGAGGTCGGTCGTGATGTAAGTATGGTCCCACGACCCTCGGCCGTAGTGGTCTCCTCTAGGCCACCGGCTCCTGGGGTGGAGATGCTCGTATCACGGCTCTCAGTCGTGGTGGTTTCCTCTTGGCCCTCGGCCTCTGGATGATGGATGATCGTCTCACGGTTCTTCGCCGTGGCAGTTCCCTCCAGACCCTCGGCCCCTAGGTGTTCTTCCTAGGCCATCGGTCTCTGGGGTGGAGATGCTCGTCCCACGGTTCTCAACCGTGGTGGTCTCCTCTAGGCCCTCGGCCTCTAGGTGGAGATGCTCGTCTCACGGTCCTCAGCCGTGATGGTCTCCTCTTTAGCCGGCCCTGCACGTCTTCAAGACTCGGGCCGAGCGTCTTCTAATCATTTCGCTCAAGCGCGTCGAGTGACTTCAGCTACGCAATAAGCATGATAACGGGCCGCACGGCCCGACAATAAATATGCACACATAATCATCTGCATGGCCCTCTCTCTAACACCCACGATTACCGGCCTATGGGTCATCGTGACCCTCGGCCCGGCTCATCGTGCGGGGTTAATGGACGTAGCAGCTCGTGGCGGGGCCAATTAGCAGCCCGCCGGACGTCACATAGAAATATTCATCGGCCTGTGAGTTTCCAAACTCAGACCCAAGTTGGTCGCACCGCCCTCGGAAACACGAGGCCGGGCACTTTGGTGCCCTCGGGGCCCCACAGGCCGCGTCTGGCAAGAGTCACTTCTCGCCTAATGGCGTGGATGATATTGGGGTACGATCGTCGACCGGGCACGTAGTGCCGTGCGGACTAACGTGCAACCCTCAAATTAAAATGCGTCGTTGGGGCATCGCCCTTTTGGAGACGCTCAGACCGCTTAATCAAAGCCGATCGAGAGTGGGCTAATCGGGTCCACCAACAATTAAACATTTAATAAAATGTTGGCCGAACTAACTATCACTAGAGCTTCGCTCCGCATCATTTAATTTGGGACATTTTTATCCCTAATAAATAATAGTGATGTACGGGTAGTAATAATAGTATTATCCTACCATAAGTCATTCAGATACGCTCCGTTCGCTAATTAAAGCCGATCGGGAGCGGGCCAACGGGCCCACAACAACCAGTCATTAAATTTAAATGACGGTGAAATTAATCATCACCCGAGCATCGCTCGCACTATCCCATTTCGGGAGATTTTAATCCCTAATAAATAGTGATGATAAAAATTACTAGTAGCATTTCTGACTAATATTTTTTCCTATTTTAAAGCTATCAGCCAAATACTTTAACGTGGAATTCGGAGATTGAATACTTAGCTTCAAGTTGATACTCGGCCAGGGGGTTTTGTGAAAACAATTTGCTCATCCTTGCTGATTTTGACTTGGTCAAAATTGCCAAAAAGCCTCCAATCATCCAGCCTTCACATTTTGCAAGCTGGCAGCTACCCCTACCTTACTCAGCTGCTGTAGCTGGTCGAAAGGAGCCCACGTAGTGCACAACGCAGCGGTGGCAACGCAGCAGCGGCTGATGACGGCCAGGACAAAGCTGCCTCAGGCGGCATTAGCGGCGGAGCGACAAAGACCGGTGGCGTGGTCGCCAGCCAGGACTCCGGCATAACCTGCGAAACTTCCCTAACCTCGAGCCGTGGGGATGCACTGGTTTACAGTTGTCACTCTTGAAGCTCTCAGCGGCCATTAATGGCGGACCTTCTCTGAGGTTCGAGCAGCGAGGGGGAGCTGAGGCCGGTGGGCGCACCGCGACGGAGGCGTAGAGCGGCGCTGCTAGCGATGACGAGGGCCGGAAAAGCTAGGCGGCTTTTACATCGTATATCAGTGAGCTCTTGGTGGAGCGCGCGGTGGTACGGACGGCTGCTCCGGCCACGGTCTGCAAAATTCCAGATCTGGACTTCATCTCTTCTTCTTTTTTCCCAAAACCTTTCTTTTTGCTTTTCTTCTTCCTCGGTCTGTTGGACGGAGCTGCTGGCGGCAGATCCAGAGCTTCCCCAAACCAAAATTCCAGATTTTTTCTTTTTCGCTGAAATCAGTGTATTTTTCGTATGAAAATTGTGTAGAACACATGAATCTTTTTGGACAGATTCCCACAGACGGCGCCAGTGTTGAGTTTAATCCAACACGATATAGTAAATATATGTATGAACACTCACTTTTTACGTGGAAACCCGAAAGGGAGAAAACCACGGGACTTTTTAGGCTAATGTCCAAGCCCTCTCAATTCTCATTAGGCTCTCCTCACCATTACAAGTTACAAATGTTGAAGCTCCCATTCATGGAAGATTTGAACTATTCTAGAGGAAGAAGGAAGAAGGAAGGGATCAAAAAGGGATCCATAATATGGAGGCTAAGCTCCCTATTTATAGACAAAGGGAAAGGGTGCTCTCCACCCTAATGGGCCAAACGGGCCAATATCGGGCCTAATGGGCCTAGCTGCTCGGGCTCCGTACTGGATAATGTCTTGGGCCCCTGAACAGTAATAGGCCGGGATAATATATCCCAACACACATATTCCGCATATTTATGGTATTGCATTTATTCTCGATCCTCGTTTTAGACTAGCTAATTTGGATGATTGTTTCAACTTCTATTATCTTGCTTTTTTTGGTAAATTTCCAATATATGACGATAACCCCATAGATCCGAAAACGGAATACAACGAGGTTAGTGCTTTATTTTATGCCTTATTTAATGAGTTTCGTGCATAATATGGCAACGCGCCCCCTCCCCCGACACGAACATCTTCATCTAAAGGAAAATCTATTTTTAAATCTGCATTTGGCAATCTTATGAAAAAAACTAAAACAACTCACGTTACTGAACAAAACACCGACACGGCGGGTGACCCGGCCTGAACCGGCACCAGCCGAAAGACGGGCCGGTCCTGGGGCCCCCATTCCAGAACCGGAGGCCCGGCCTGGACCTGACCCGGCCCGAGTCTAGGCCTACATACAAATACACACACACACACACACACACGGAAAACCAAAGTATTTTATATATACGGAATCGAATACCAAATTTTCAAAATTTTACGTACCGAACACCGAATCGAAATTTCGGTTAGGTATTTGGTACGTACCAAAATTTCAGTATCGGTTTGGTTTGGTCGGTTTACCGAACCAAACACCCCCTAATCATTCTTACTTTATTCTTATTTTATTAATTGAATATCAACCACATAAACTCGCTTTTCTAGATTAAATTTGTATGATAAAAAAAACTTTCTCATTCATTTTTTTAAATATTATAAGAACCAAAAAAATTGATGGGCCAAACGTATAGTTCTTCAACAAAATTAAAAATGTAATTAGAATTGAATGGACAACATTTATAGTTATAGAATTGAATGGACAACATTTATATTGTCCATTCAATTATAGTTATATATTAAAATCATAAATAATGTTGACAATTTTTTTTAATCTTTCACAAATACTCCGCTTTTTATTAGTATAATATAATAACAGCAATAAAAGTTAAAAATAGTTGCTATAATAATTATTATTGTTATAAAGCTATTTATTTTTAATAATAATAGAGCAAGGTTTTAAAGAGTAGATACTATTCGAAGGCAATAGTAACACAACGTCCATTATTTTGAGTTGGTATCTAGGTCGTGACTCATCGGCATTAATGAGGGTTCAAATCCCCTTGTAGACAAATTTTTTTCATGAAAAATTCTGGGCAGGAGTTCAGAATAGGCTAAAAAGCTACTCCGTATAAAACATTCTGGTACGTAACCTTGTGTAATAAAAAAGAAAATGAAAAAAATAAATATGAGAGAAAAAGTAAAGATGACTTGTTATTAAAGGTCACCTTTTGGTGTTTTCGTAAAGTAGATGAGTCTATGATGTTTTTTATAGTAAATGATTTTAAGAGACTGATATGTAATTGTACAAGGGTGGGTGTATTTGATCATTTTTCCTTTTTTTCCTATGGGTTCCCAATGAACTAAAAAAGTGTTGAAAGTTTCGTGGGAATCGTGGCAGTGTATCATGGTGATGAAGTCACATGGTAAGCACACAAAAAATAGCCTGCATTTAATGCATGTATATATTTCTATTTGAATGGATTCGTACATAAAATGATAAAAGCTAAAAGGTTTTGTACAATCCCCCAAACATCCTGTTTTTTTTTACTTTTGCAGCTCAGCTTACAAAAGGCAATAATCAGTCTTTTAAAGATTCCAATAGACTACAAAAGTTTGAAGAGTCATGCTTGGAATTGGCTTACAAAGAGGTATATCAGTTGAACAGGGTTCGTTCGGGTCCTCAAATGTTAATGCACTTGGTCTATTGGTCCAACCTTTTATTAAAAACTTAAGCGTCAAACACAGAAGATATCATTAATAGTGTACTGTTACAGACCAATTCTATGGTCGGAAATATCAACGTAGAAATCGGATGATCAGGAAGGATGATTCGGGAATCCAAAGTGGCTGAGAAAGAAATCTGTGATCTGACAGTTTTAGGAAACTTCCTAATCTGCAGCTTCCTAATTAGCATTTATCTCTTTCTCTAATTATTTCTACTTTCCTATTCAATAATCTGCAGCAGTTTCCTAATTAGTATTTATCTCTGTTCAATTAGCTATTATGTTTCCTATTATGTTTTAGGAAACTTCTTAATTAGCATTTGTTTCCTTTTAGAATTAGGACTCTTGTAATAGCTATATAAGGGTCATTAGTATTATTCAATAAGGGAGCTTTGGAGAATTAATTTCTGGATCTCTGGAATACTTCCAAGATCAGATTAATTCCACTGAGCCTTTCTTTTAATTCTTCCAGTTAATACATTCATCATAGATTCCAAATTTCAGAATTTTCGAAGTTCTCGTTCCCTGCCAGTCTCTCGTTCTCGTCCTTGGACGAGATCTTGTACGTCTGCCCTTAACAACTTGGTATCAGCATCTAGGACGATGGCGAAAGACGCTGCTGACGCTGGCTCACTCAAAGACATGATTGAAAACATCGATCACAGGCAACTGGCAGTCGAACATCACTTGGCAGACATCAGGGATTCTATGGCAAAGCTCGACGACATTCCTAACGTTGTATCCGCGCTAGCTGCCAACCTGCAACGATTGATGGACGAATCTTCCTCCAGCATTCCACGGCATGAACGACAACGTGACCCAGAACATCGTCGGCGTGAAACTGATGACTCCGTAGTTCCCCGCTACTCCAAACTGGAATTCCCTCAATTTGACGGTAAAAGTGATCCCTTGTCGTGGTTGAAACGTTGTGAAAGCTTCTTTATTCAACAACGAACACCGGCCCAAGCTCGAGTGGGATTGGCAACATTCCACATGCTCGGCACCGCCCAACTATGGGCCGATCAACTGGAGACAGGAATTTCAGAGATTACATGGACAGACTTTTACACTCGCTGCATCAAACGTTTTGGTCCACCCAGTAGTTCTAATCCAGAAGGTGATCTTGCCAAACTTCGTCAAACTCGTGATCTGGAGCTCTACATTGAGAATTTTCAACAATTATTGGCTCGAACCGTGGGGATCTCTACACGAATGCAAGTCAAAATATTCACAGCTGGTCTTCGGGAGGTTATCCGCATGGAGGTTGAGTACCAAAGTCCGTTAGATCTTGACTCTGCAATGATGCTCGCACGTAATGTTGAACGCAAATATAATTTGCCAGGCTCCTCGGTCGAGATCTCCCCTCCACCCCAACCTGCCACACGATCAGGCTATGCGCCCACACTGACCGAATCCAATCAACCTCGGCGCAGCTCCATTCCGAATTTTAAAAAGATTTCTCCTGCAGAGGCTGCCATCCGCCGGGAGAAAGGGTTGTGTTATAATTGTGATGATCAGTGGGTTCGTGGCCATAAATGCAAACGGTTGTTTTTCATTGAAATTTTGGAAGACAATCCCCTGGAAGATGACCTGGAGCCCCCCCTCTCACTTCATGCTATGGTTGGTGCTGGGACAACATCGACAATGCAGTTAGCTGCACACATTCACAACACCTCGATCACGGTTTTAGTCGACTCAGGCAGCACCCACAATTTTGTGCATCAACGGCTAGTTTCTAATATTGTTCATCCAGTCCAACCTGGGTCCCGTCTTCAGGTTTTGGTGGCTAATGGTGAACGGGTGCCTATATTGGGAACCTGCCCTCGGCTGGAATTCATGGTCGATGGACGCACATTTATGGCAGACTTCTATGTACTGCCCTTAGCCGGATTTGACATGATCTTGGGAGTACAATGGCTTCAAGGCCTCGGATCTATTGTATGGGACTTCTCCCGCCTTTCTATGCAATTCATATGGCAGAATGCAAAAGTGGAATGGCACGGACAGATTGCAACTACGCCTCCTCATGCCCATATGTTGACCGAAACAGTATTAGGGCTGGAAGGCCTACTGAATGACTTCCAGGATATCTTCTGCCCACCAACCGGCCTCCCACCTTCTCGGCCTTGTGATCACCGAATTTCCCTCATCCCAGGAACAGGCCCAGTCGTTGTTCGTCCGTACCGCTACCCATACTTTCAAAAGGATGAAATCGAAAGACAATGTTCAGAGATGCTCACGCAAGGTATCATACGCCCAAGTCATTCTCCCTTTTCGTCGCCTGTATTATTAGTAAAAAAACCAGAGGGTGCTTGGCGATTCTGCGTTGATTATAGGGAATTGAATTCCAAGACGATTAAGGATAAATATCCAATCCCGGTAATTGATGAGCTGCTAGATGAGCTTTATGGGGCCCAATTTTTTACTAAACTCGACCTGCGTTCTGGATATCATCAGATCCGAATGGCAGCTGGGGACGTCGAAAAAACAGCATTCCGTACGCATCATGGACACTTTGAATTCTTAGTTATGCCTTTTGGCCTAACTAATGCACCCTCCACATTTCAGAGTTTGATGAATGATATTTTTGGGCCCTACCTTCGCAAGTTTGTCCTCGTTTTCTTTGATGACATACTGATTTATAGCAAGTCATGGGTTGAGCACGTTTATCATGTGCGCCTCGTCTTAGAAATCTTGCGCAACCATGGCCTTTCTGTAAAAAAGTCCAAGTGCAGTTTTGGCGACCAGCAAGTCAACTATCTTGGTCACATAATACATCGTGGGGGTGTCGAGGTTGATCCATCCAAAATACATGCAATCACAGAGTGGCCCCTCCCTAAATCTGTATCTGCCCTGCGCGGGTTTTTAGGGTTGTCCGGCTATTACAGAAAGTTTATTCAACAATATGGCGAAATTGCGGGGCCTCTCACGCAAATGTTAAGGAAAAGCTCTTTCATATGGACAGAGGAAGCTGCCCAGGCATTCGAGACACTTAAGCAACGCTTATCCTCTGCTCCGGTACTCCAATTGCCAAATTTTGAAAAAGAATTCATTGTAGAATGCGATGCTTCCGGTTCAGGTTTTGGAGCAGTCTTACAACAGGAAGGGCATCCTATCGCCTACTTTAGTCGAAAAATAGCTGATCGACACCTTAAACTCGCAGCCTATGAAAGAGAGTTGATTGGCTTAGCCAAGGCAGTGACTCATTGGAGACCCTACTTGTGGGGATCTGAATTTTTAATTCGGACAGATCACTCCAGTTTGAAGTATTTACTCGATCAACGATTGACCACTTCCCCACAACAACATTGGTTGAGTAAATTGATGGGCTTCAATTTTCGGGTAGAATACAAGCCAGGCCGCCTAAACACTGTCGCAGATGCTCTATCCCGACAACATGAGGACGACATCCAGTTGGCAGCACTCAGTATTCCATACAACACCTTACTTACTGAAATACGGGCAGCACAAGCAACCTCTCCTATCATAGGAGATATCATTAGCGAAATTCGAAGTGGTCAACGTGGATCAGATTGGGAGATTCGAGATGGCCTAGTTTATTTCAGGTTTAAAATCTACCTGCTAGATACATTTGCAGTCGTTCCGACTCTGATCTCGATTTTTCATAATATGGCTCATGAGGGAGTGGAAAAGACTTTGCAACGGCTTCGGCGTGAGTTTTATTGGAGCGGCATGAAAACGGCAGTGACAACCTTTGTTCGTGACTGTCAAACGTGTCAAAAACACAAGTGGTTGACATTACAGCCAGCTGGGTTGCTTCAACCTCTTCCGATTCCACACCACATATGGGCTGATATTTCAATGGATTTTGTGGAGGGTTTACCAAAGGTTCGCGGCAAGTCTGTTATTCTAGTGGTTGTGGACAGACTCTCTAAAGCAGCACATTTCGTCCCATTGTCTCATCCTTATACTGCTGTCTCAGTCGCAGGAGTCTTCTTTGCTGAAATATTTCGCCTTCATGGACTGCCTGAATCCATTGTTTCTGACCGGGATAAAATATTTGTAAGCACATTTTGGCGCGAACTTTTCAGATTATCAGGAACCAAGCTGGCCTATTCATCAGCATATCACCCGCAGACAGATGGCCAAACGGAAGTGGTCAACCGTACCGTAGGGTTGTTCTTACGTTGTGTCACTAGCGATTATCCCAAGGAATGGGTCCGTTGGCTTCCATGGGTTGAGTATTGTTACAACACATCTTACCACTCTTCCTTAGGGGACACCCCTTTTCGTTTAGTATATGGTCGGGATCCGCCTCGTATTCTCTCATATATGCCCGGCACAACTATGGTCGAGGGGATTGATCGGGAGCTCATTGCCCGTGACCAACTTCTGAAAAGTGTCAAGGACCGACTAGCACAAGCCCAACAACGCATGAAGGACCAGTTTGATAAACATCACCGAGACTTATCCTTTGAACCTGGAGCATGGGTCTGGCTCCGTCTCCAGCCATATCGCCAGCTCTCCTTGGGCCAAAAAAATCACAAACTATTGCAGAAATTTTTTGGCCCCTTTCAAGTGCAGGAACGCATTGGCAACAGCGCATACAAGCTCATATTACCCTCTGAGGCTCGTATACACGATGTCTTCCATGTCTCCCTTTTGAAGCCGCATAAAGGGCCTCCTCCAACGACAATGGGCACTCTTCCGCCAGTTCCTAACAGTCTTAGCACCTCAATTCCACTTGCAATCATTCGAAGTAGACTTACTCAAGGGGGATGGGAGCTCTTAGTTCACTGGCAAGGGCACCAACTGGATGAGGCAACCTGGGAGCCCTTGGGTTCATTTCAAACGAGATTTCCCAGTTTTGAGCTTGAGGACAAGCTCTTTGTCAACGGGGGGAGTGATGTTACAGACCAATTCTATGGTCGGAAATATCAACGTAGAAATCGGATGATCAGGAAGGATGATTCGGGAATCCAAAGTGGCTGAGAAAGAAATCTGTGATCTGACAGTTTTAGGAAACTTCCTAATCTGCAGCTTCCTAATTAGCATTTATCTCTTTCTCTAATTATTTCTACTTTCCTATTCAATAATCTGCAGCAGTTTCCTAATTAGTATTTATCTCTGTTCAATTAGCTATTATGTTTCCTATTATGTTTTAGGAAACTTCTTAATTAGCATTTGTTTCCTTTTAGAATTAGGACTCTTGTAATAGCTATATAAGGGTCATTAGTATTATTCAATAAGGGAGCTTTGGAGAATTAATTTCTGGATCTCTGGAATACTTCCAAGATCAGATTAATTCCACTGAGCCTTTCTTTTAATTCTTCCAGTTAATACATTCATCATAGATTCCAAATTTCAGAATTTTCGAAGTTCTCGTTCCCTGCCAGTCTCTCGTTCTCGTCCTTGGACGAGATCTTGTACGTCTGCCCTTAACATGTACTAATGCAGTCTTTTATCCCTAAATCTTCAAGACAGTAAGACACAGAGCTAGCATGGAGTGATTTAGTACACATTGATACCACTTGCAAGTTTTAGTCACTCAAAAATTTAATAAAAGGAGGAAGGAAACCTAAGGTCCTAAACTGGAATAGTCAACGTTGCAGTTATAGCATGGAGCAATTCAATGTACACATAGATTTGTTTTCTAGTAATTTTATTACTAATTCTGATTTATATGATCTTTTGGGTTACAAAATTTCAATAGTAAGTTACTATCTTTACACACCTTATATGAAACACTATAGTACTTTGGGTTATATTTATATTTCACTTTCCATTGATGGTGGTTGTATTATGATAAAACCACCTGGCAGGGCTTTTGAAAATCAAGAAGAGGGAGCCCGTACGAGTATTTTTAGTTGTTGGATGAGCAGAAAAGAAAATTACTGCACACAATTATAAAAAGGAAACCTCTCATGCGCAGAGATGGAAGGCGCTAGAGTAAAAAGTGGAAATAAGAGGCCCAACTAATATGAAGACGGCTTATTTATCCTTTATACTACATAAACATGTCACTACTAATGTAAATTGTAAATACCTGCACTCATCTCATAAAATGTTTAAACAAAAATTAATGTAAATTGTAAACCTGCACTCTCCCCGATCTCTAGATGGAAGTGATCACTGTCATGCACTACAGAATCACCATCGCTTGTGAAAAGTACATCCTGAAACCAAAATATGAACCCTGGTGTATAATTAACGGTAAACATTGTGGGAAAAGCACATTTCTGTTCTATGCCAAGTAAGAAAAAAATACAAAGTTTGCCATTACCAAATTAGGGAAGTCATCACATCTAGCGCCAAAGTGATTAAGAAACTTGTAACAAAAAAACCAGTGTTTCGAAACCCCATTCATGCAACATATTGTTAACAAGATATACAGTCACATTTTGTAAATTCATAAATTTGTATGACCTCAGAAGCTGGGCCTTCAGATGTGTCTTGTCAGCATTGCCACCTTGTCTCACGATGATTGAGCAATGAGATAACCTGAAAAGTAAAATCACAGATTACTAACTTTAAGTACATTTTGCATCAATATATATATATATATATATATATATATATATATATATTCTCTTTTCAGTTTTGGAACAAAGGTTTGTTCTTGTTTATTTTATGCATCGATGTATACTCTTCTTTTCTATGTGTATGTTTACGTATATGCAATAACAGGTCAGAAAATCTTGCAATGCATAAATGAGGTATATTTAGAACATTTTTATCCTAATCCTATATGCTATGTAGAAAATCAGAACTGAATGTGTTATTCTTTCCAGAAGAAATGATCACATACAGGTGAAGATGTCAAGTGTCTGAATATGATTCATTTGGATGCTTAGTTTCACTATAATCACTTTTGCTTAATTTTTTCACCACTACCTACTATCATCAGAACTTAAATTATTCCCAATCGTCCAAATGAATCATTGAATCCTTAACAGGAATATCCTTTGAACATTTAAAGACTGGGAGAACAAGGGGGAACATGAAACCTTACCCATCATGAATTATGCATGACTAGAAAAGGTAGGTATAACGATCTAAAGATAGAGCCCTTCTAGTCCGATGAGGAAGGGAAAAAATGTCCGTGAAAACTTTGGTAGAGAAACTAGAAAGAGAGGAGTTACGAGGGGCACCGACAAAATGAGAGTTCAACGGACAAAATGATATAGGACGAGGCTGATTTGGAAGATGTTGGATGCTTTGGACAGTGTGGTGAGTTACCGGTAATCATACTCATTGATTCGGGTGCAACACACAATTTTATTTATCAAACGGTCTGCACAGCTTTAAATCTTCCTGCCTGTCAGACTTCTAAGTTCCAAGTAGAAATGGGGAATGGAATGAAATTTTACGATCAAGGGAAGTGCAAAAAGCTTCCAGTTAGAATTCAAGGCCTATGGATTGAACAAGATTTTTATATCTTGGACCTAGGAGGAACGGATTTGGTGTTGGGCATGGAATGGTTAGCTAGTTTGGGAAAAGTGGAGGCTGATTTCGAACGATTAACTATTCAGTGGGAAGTGGGTGGTCAGAAGAAGCAGATACAAGGTGATTCATCTCTGAGTAAAGCCACTGCTTCTTGGAAAGGTTTGATGAAAACGCTGCGGGGGAAAGGAGAGGGTTATTTTATCCAGTGTGAAGAGTTAACTTCTGAAAAACAAGAAATCGGAAAGGAATGGGAAGAGATAATTTCAGAATTTCCTACAGTGTTTAAAAAAAATGCCTCAAGGTTTACCTCCTAATAGACATTGTGATTACGCTATCAATATTAGAGATGTCGCTACCATTCCCAACATTAGACTATATCGTTACCCTCAGGACCAAAAAGATGAAATTGAGAAGTTAGTGCATGAAATGCTGAAGGTAGGAAAAATCAGACCAAGGCACCAAGCAACAGTCCTTACAGCAATCCCATAATTCTGGCAAAGAAGGAGGGAGGATGGAGGTGCTGCGGAGATTATAGGGCCTTGAACAAGATCACCATCCCAGATATATTCCCAATACCGGTCATAGAGGAGCTTCTAGATGAGCTGGGACATGCGAAAAACTTCTCCAAGTTGGATCTCAAGTAAGGCTACCATCAGATCCGCATGAAAGAGGCAGACATTCACAAAACCGCTTTTAGAACACACGAAGGGCATTATGAATACCTAGTGATGCGCTTTGAATTAACAAATGCTCCCTCCACTTTTCAGTCTCTAATGATCAAGTTTTAAATACTATACCTCGGGAAATTTGTTTTGGTGTTCTTTGATGACATTTTGGTTTACAGTAGAAGCTCAGAGGAACATAAAGAGCACCTCAGGCTACTACTTCACACTCTGGAAGCTAATCAGTTGGTGGTTAATAAAAAATGCAGATTTGGGCAGACTCTACTGGTGTACCTTGGTCATATCATTTCCAGACAAGGGGTGAAATGAAGTGGCTCAAGACCAGATGAAGCAACAGGCCAACAAGCATAGAAGGGACCTTCAATTTGGAGTGGGAGATAGGGTATTCTTAAAAATACAGACGGCCCTATAAACTAAAGAGTTTGGCTAAGCGAATAAATCAGAAGCCGAGTCCTCGGTTTTATGGTCCATTTGAAGTGGTTGGAGTGATTAATCCGGTGGCCTATAAATTGAAGTTACCGGAAGGTTGTGCAGTACATCCGGTGTTTCATATATCACTTTTGAAAAAGAAAGTTAACCCAAATATACTTTGCCAACCACTGCCTTCTTGCATCTCAGAAGAATGGGAGTTACAATCCAAGCTGGTTCACAGGAAAAACCTACCACAGTTTGAAGATTCCTGGGAAGATTGGGAGTTGCTGAAGCAAAAAGTTCTTGAGCTACACATTGAAGACAAGGTGTTTTAAAGGGGGGGGTGATGATACGAGCACTACCTTATTTAGCATAGATCCCAATAGGGATTTTTCAAAATTTTAAAAGAGGGGCAAGAAGGTAAATAACCAGAGAAAGGAAGCGGAGCCAGAAAATAACGGACTAGAGGAAGGGAATAATCCGCAGGTGGTGAAGAAACGAATAAAAGAAAACTGAAGCGGAAAGAGAAAGGCACTGTGAAGTTGTTCGGAACTGGGAGAGCGAGATCCTCTCGAAAGATCTCATTTTTACTTTCAGCTATTTTGTTCCTTTATCGTTTGTGTTCCCAGGACTCTGTTATTGAGTTTTATCAATAAAGACAGTAATATTAAGTTGGAGTGTGTTGTATCAATATTGTGTAGAGGGTACATCTCAGGAGAGTAGAAAAGTATGTTGCTATTGAAGGCTTGAAAGCTACTGAAGAGGATGGAATGTCACTAGATACACCCTCTGCTGCTGAAACAGTTATAATTTTGAAGATTCAACTGCTGAAGCTGGAGGTCCAGAAAGCAAGGATGTACTGGGAAGAAAGAGGCGACAAGATAAAACTAAATGGCATGGCTGTTTCTTACTCCCCACCTTGAGGACAAGGTGGTTGTCAAGGGGGGAGTGATGATACGAACCTGAGCTTATGGAAAGAGAACTAATAGAAATAATACTGAATTTTTTAATAAGCTGTAATAAGTAATAAGCAAGAGGGAGAGGCAGGATTGGATTTGGGAAATATTGAGATATGGGAGATATAGGGGCCTCTCGAATTCCCCTCCATTGTATTCCTCTTGTTTTCTGCGATATCAATAATATTTTCAACTCCAATTTTCTGTGTTTCTACCAGATCTCCCCCTCTGCGGGTGTTGACTTTTGAACCTTCACCAAACCACTCCTAGCCTCCCAGGTCTTGTGGTTTCAGATGAGGCGAAGCCATTACTAATGAGTGTGGTGGTCAAATCGGTTAAGGGAGAGCTGGGAATGGATGAAAGAGGAAATTGGTACTTTAGCACTTGCCACATCAACATCAAAAAGTAAGATAACCGGATGTTTTTTAGACAACCGGCTAAAAAGAGAAATTGCTTGTGTTTTCAGAGTGGCTAATTGGGTGTTTCTTTTGTACGAGGTGTTAATTGACTTGTTTGAAATATTTGAGTGGCCTATTTGATAGTTTTCCCAACAACAAATGTAGTAGATCAATAGTACCTGAAAAGGTAGAAACTTAAAGTAACACAAGCAATTGTATTCCAGATACCAGGGGGTCTCTGAGCAAAAAGCTGTTCTCTGAAACAGCCCCACAAGTTACACCTAAACGTTCTCACTTTTTAAATATTTAAAATTACTCAATAATCAACTCTCTGAAAACTTCCAATTGTAATCTAGCGTAGACATACACAATCAATATGATCTCTGATCTGAAGAGTAACAAGGTTGTTGCACTAGTGGTGGTGTGTGAAAAAGGAAAAAGATGATGCCCATAAATATTTGTTTTCCTTTATCTTGCATGCAGATTTTGTTTATTTATCTTCCAAGTGTTGTTGTTAGTTTATCTTTCAGATTTTGAGTTACTGAAACTATAGAAAACCTGACTAAGCTATTCAATATCAGCCGTCTAAAATTAAAATGTGGTTTCATCGCTGCAGTAACTATCATCAATGCAAAACCTGAAGAAGATGTTGAAAAACTACTCCCCGTGTCCCCGTTTAATCTTCGTACTTTCCATTTCGATCTGTCTCCAATGAATATTCATGTTTTCCTTCAAAGAAACTGGGCGGTTCATATTCTTTCCAATCCCTTCTAAATAAATTCCAATCGTACAACTTTAATTATCTTAAAATGCACACAAATCCAAACAAAGAACATTATTTTTCGGTCTTTCCCAGATACATTCCCAGGCAGTTAGTTCTCTAGGTTCATATTAATGATCCCATAAAATGTTTAAACAAGAACTAATGCAAATACCTGCACCAATCCAATGGAATTACTTTTGTTGTACAAACTGGGTCGTCCAACGCTCAGAGAAGAGGAACTGGTACATTTCCAACATACTCCCTATGTCCCATTTTAGTTAGCCAAACTTGACTTTTCAAGTCAATGGCGTCTAACTTTGACTATTATATGTTTATATAGATAAAGTATTGATAATATGAAAATGTTCTTTCTAAAAAATACTATCATAAAAGTATAAAACTTTTAAATTTTGCATAAATATATTAGTTAAAATATTTGGTCAAAGTTTACCCTCTTTGACTGGAAAGGTCAAAGATGGCTAAGTGAATTGGGACGGAGGTAGTAACAAACACTGCTGCATTGCTCGTAATACGTGTCGACGGTCTGTGGCAAGTCAAAGTAACAAATAATCAGGCCTCGGTAACAGTTAGTGAATGTGATGCTCTGAAAAAGCAATTCAGAAACAATTAAAAATTGGTACCTCATAGTTCCACGAGACGAGCGGCATAATTATTAAAGTCTCTAACACTACTTGACTGAAAGAAAAGCACAAAAATACTTCAGCAGAGGTAGCTATCTTAATAGGTAATGGAAACCATTCAATTGTACAAGCAAATGATCAGCTCTACAATGGTCCCGATGTGTAGAACAAAGAGAAAACATAACTATAAGAATTAGTGAAGTGTTCTTTTAGTTCATTCTTGCATAGTGAGAAATGGCATCCTGCTAAGTTAGAGACTTTCTAATACACCTGAATAATAAGGGTCATTTTCATCATTTCATTTACCCCAGTGCCGCAAAGGTTCCCACCTACGGTGGGGTAAGGGGGGTCGGATGTACGCAGTCTTACCCTTGTACTAAAGCACAGAGAGACTGTTTCCGGATGACCCATAGTGAAAATCGCATCCAAAATTGCATGGACTGACTGCTGCTTCATAATAAAGAAACGCACCCAGTTTAGTGAGTCACTTTGCTTTATTCCATCATATTCTCAAGCCAAAAAATAATGAATCTTTGGCTCCATTGCAAACGATGGGAAACCTGAATAATAAGGGTAGGAGAAATAAATCATGATATAGATTTGATTTTAAGTTCTGTTTAGTTGACAATGACCAAATATGTCTTGGCAGTTGGCACACGGGCTTTTTGACAGACGGCACTTCACTCACGGCATCACTTGTTTTATGTTTTCAGCTGCATTTTCCAGCACGAAGCTCTCTGACATATGCAATGCTTCAGAAATTCAATGAAATCCAAAACATTTTATACTTGACTTGCTCAATTACATTACTGGAAAGCCGTAAAAGACAAAGCAATAGCAAACACTTAAGGTAAATTACCTTTGCAATGCCCTCCCATTCTACCAGACGAGAAAAAGCAGACTCATGCCTGCAAAGTTGAGGGTTTAAAGCGTAAATCAATCCACAAATAGAAAGGCAAATGCAATATAAAGTAAAACTTGAGAAACGGTCATCGTCATGATCATCTTAATATCAACTAGTTGGGAATTGGGATTGGTGGGATTAAATTTATAACGACATAATTTATGGAGCTGAGATTAGTTAACAACTGAAAACTATAAATTCATGCAAAAAAGCAAGGTGACAAAATTTTAAGCAAGTCCCATTGTTGCAACCCTCCTGTGAAGGAAGTACGAATGAATGATGAGATGCATTTCTAAAACCATCATGGTAGCTCATTTCACTTGCGTGGAAATATCATGCCTTTATGAGACAGCGATGAAGTGAGATGCTTATATGTAGTGGTTACAACACAATACAGCATAATACTAGTACTATTTATCACAATTTAAAAATAAGCTCTTAGTATTATGTATCAACATTCACACCTACTATACATCTAACTTTCACTTATCTGTACATCTAATTTAATTAGAAACCTAACTTTGTTTTTAGAGTAGTTTTACAATTTATTTTTTAACCTGGTTCTTGGACTATAAGCTGAATAGGTTTAGATGAAATGTGCTATGAATACAGAGAAATGCTCTGACCAATACAATGTAACAACGGTGGTGGCAGAGAAATACAAATGAGCATAACCTTTTAAGCCAATTGTTAGAGCTTTATCATGGTATTCCTGGATATGTCGGCGGTCAATAATTCTGTTTCATAACGGGAAGGAAAAGTTAAAACAGGAAGTTCAACAACGCTAATTGGAAATCGAAACCAAAACAGTCAATAGAACTCAAACACAACCACACTAGCAACATGAGGGCCTTGAGAATAAACAATCAGCTTTGGAGTAAATAAATTAAAGACCAGGCTTGGTGCTACTGCGATCAAGTTTTTTACTTTTTTCCTAGAAAGTGGCTAACTGGCTATATATAGTTAAGAAAGGAAAAACTATGATGATGATATTGAGGAAGAAAGGATGGCTGTTTCCATGTGTGTTATACATATTAGAGTTACACTAAAGGTCAAGAAAGGCAGACTAGAGGTGAAAGAAGACAGATTAGGTGAGCCAAAAGCAGGATGATGTTTAACATACTTGTCAGATTTTCTAGAGTTAGAAGAGGCAGGTCATGTGTGGTGTTCCTAAAGGGACATCGAGGCGCTAATAAAAATGCAGAGTTTGACATCACCAAATGAAGCAAGTTGATCACATCTAGCGCCTGAGTGATTCAGAAACTTGTAACACAAAAACTAGTGTTGGGAAACCCCATTCATGCAACATATTGTTAACATGATATGCAGTCCCATGTTGCTCTTCTTTTCTGTTTTGGAACAAAGGTTGTTCTTCTTTTATGCATTAATGTATATTCTTCTTTTCTATGAGTATGTTACGTGTATGCAGTAACATTTCATGAAATTCTTCTTCATTTCCCAAAATTAGGGTTATCAGGTTGGATTCAAAAAAATAAAAGTTGGGTGGGATCAATTTTATTTGGGAGAAAGACCAAAATGGACACTTGGGTCATTTAGAGAGCTCAAAGTGGACACTAGCCTCATAAATAGAGCAAATAAATCCATCATAATTCACCTTTAAGGATCATTTTTGGACACTGACTAACTGAATGGGGTTAAACGTGTTGCCCCGTTAGTTTTCCGAAAAACAAACGAGGAAACAAGACAGGAGGAACTGGAAGAACCCTATTGTTGCCCCGTCCAAGAACCCTATTTTTGCCCGCACCCTTTCGCTCAAAATTCAAACTGCATTAACTGGAAGAAGTGCTTAGGTTAAAGGAGTACCAATTTCAGCAACCTCAATTCGTTCTCAATCCGGCCGTCAGCTCCAAGAAGTTCAACGAGACTAAGATAGAAATTAAAACGCGGAGCAACCCAAATTCATGTTCACCTTCATCTATTATCTTCTCTCTACCGGAGAAATACGAGCGGCAAATTTGGATCACGAGACCATCAGATTCATCATCAAGCTCAGCTGCAAAGGAAATTGCAAACATACGGGGTCAATCCTGAAGCATGACAATTGGTGCAATGGGATTTGATAAGGCTGGATTCCAGGATTTTGATATTGGAATTGAAAATATGCAAAAGTGAGAAATTGGAATTGGAAAGGGAAAGAAATAAAATGAGAAATTGTATTTTCATTAACAGTGGTAAACATATTAACTGATCTGGTGAACTTCTACCAGTTATATCTTCAAGTATAAAAAGGTTATCCATGTTACTATTATGAAAATAAAAAAAGGTTATTGGTGTTAGTATCAAGAAAAGACCCATTTTTTATCAGAAATATAGACGTATGTTCCTAGTTTGACTACAGGATAGTTCTTAGTTCGACTCCCTTTGTTTATCCCTTTTCCCTTTTTCTTTCCCCTCCGACTCCTTTTTCCTTTCCTTTTTCCCTTCGACTCCCCCTCTTCCCCCCTTTCCCTCGACTCCTGCCCCCCCCCCCCTACCCCCCCGGGGAGGTTTGGCGCCACGCGGCGCCACCGAGGCAGCATAACGCCCCCCGGGCGGCTTAGGACGGCATGGAGGCAGCATGGCGCCCCACCGCCCTAAACCTAGCCTAGCCTAGCCTAGCCCTAATCTATCTAAAACTAGCCTAGCCTAGCGCTAACCTAAACTAACCTACCTAAGCCTAATGGCCCCCAAAGGGGGAGCCGGGGCCGGCCCCAAAGGGTGGCCAGCCCAACCCAGCGGGATTAGTCCCGAAGGGTGAGTTAGTGAGTCACTGTACTCTCGTATTTATAGAGACTCCCAAGGAATCGCTCGGACAACGGGATCGATGTGGGAAAAATGAAAAATGAAATCTGGATCGGTGTGGGATCGGTGTTTAACAAAAATGAATAATGAATACTTACTGCATCCCGTAAGCACAGCAACAGCTCCTCCCTCTCTATCTGGCCCTGGCCGGCCTCCTCCACCAAGGCTGACGAGAAGAAATGCCATCCGCTAAACCGCCGCCGCCGGATCGATGAGCTGAGGTGGTGGTCCGCCGGTATCGCTTCTCCCGGCCAATAGTAATGTCGATCTGACTGAGGTAGTTGAGGATGAGATAGCAGATGCTCTCTCCCGCATTTCCGTATTATTCTTCGGAAGGAAAGGAAACGAAGGAAATGATCTTGAGGTTCATTACTTCATTCTGTGGGAGTGTATGTAGTACTGTAGTAGTGGGAATAGGAGCAAGCAGCTTTGTTCAGGGATGCACTCGTTTATTTCATTTTATTCCGCTTCTAAATCTAATCTAAATGAGATTTAAGCTAAGCACGGATACTTCACTGGGGTGCCGTATCGCGTATCGGAAACGTTCTCGTATCCGATACTCTAGGATACCCGTATCATACGTTGTCGGGCCGTATCTGTAATTTTTAAAAGTTTCCATCTTTTGTAATTATTTTAAAATTTCGGATACCCGTATCCTGACGGATACCCGTATCAACTTTTTAAAAGAAAATCTTCCAAAAAAACATTTAAAATTTACATAATTGTTGTAAAATCCTGGGGATGACAAGTGTGAATTGTTCATCCTTGTCATTAGGACACCTAGCTATTCATCATCCTTGTAATGATCCTTGTAACCTAATTTGAACAGGTGGCTCAATTTGTTATAGCCACCAAATCAGTAGACTCATCATTTAGGTGACTAATCATCAAGCTCAAACACTATAAATAGGAGCTTGATGAAGCCTTGTAAATTAATTCAGAAACTCAGAAATTTCAGAGATTAAGAAGAAGTTATTTAGAGGTTATTATTAATATATCTATCTCTTTAATCTATTCTGGATCTTCTTCATTTCACAACACGTTATCAGCACGAATCTGCTCAAACTCTCCAAGAAATTCTTCCTGCAGGTATGAGTATCATTATTAATTATCTTCTTTGACTCTCTCAAAGTCATTAAAATATACGAGTAATATTAAATACGTAAGTATACTAACTGGTTTAATTTCCCAAACAAAACTTACGTAATATTTTTCATAATAGAAGGAATAAAACTTTACCTCTTGTTAAGCGCTCTTCAACCCTGAATTCTGTTAATTAAGTTCTTCGTAGAAGAAAAGTAGAAGCAAACTATGATTTGAAAAAGGAATACTGCTACAGAACATGTGTATGACTTGAAGAGAAAAATATTAAAATAATACTCAATGGCACCAGTAGGTATTACTAAGAAGATAATAACAAGATGCGATGAAATGAAAAAAAAAACGAGGAGAACTGATCGAGAACAAAGTATATATGTAAGTCATTCAATTAAAGTAGTCACGAGACTCTCTAAATGAATGGCTAGATTTTCATTCTTGATCGGTGGTTTTTGTCCTATTAATAAAGATGCCTTTATGATGATCTCAACTATTTCAGTCACATACCGAGTATATACTACTAGCTGACAACTTTTTGAGTTTGTTTTTAAACAAATGATTATTAAAAGGAAAATGTAAACGGTACATACTACTGGTATTAAAATAATTCAAGTGTCATTCAATTGCTATTCGGTTACTTTTGTTTTTATCTGCCAAAACAATTCCAAAACAACACATTATAAATATCAATTGATGTTCTGTGCTAGCTCATCTTTCCACACTCACGAGATAGTTTTGTGTTCAAAATACTTGCTGGCTAGCTGAACTTTATTTTTGCGTTAATAATTATAATAATACGAAGTAATAAAATTGTACTTTTATACATGGTGTACGTATATGCTATGTAATTATATGTAGTAACCGTGTTTGAATTTATGTTCACCAGAGTACATAACCAAATTGTAGAATTATTGTATATATTATACTCCGTACAAACATGAATTGAAAGTGTTTAGCCACGCTTATAAATTAATATATTAAAAGGACTAAAACCAATTACATATGCTTTGTTACTTTATACTACATAGTAAATACACATTCAAACGACTATCAAGATTAATTAGTAAATAATCGTTTTACTAATAAAGTTTATATTAATAATTCCCTGTAGTATAATGACAAATATTAGCAAGAGAGAATTCGACGTTCTTGATTTGTCTGGTCAAAAATATTTGGAATGGAAAGTCGATGCTCTGGCACATCTTAAGGCTAATGGTTTAGAAGATACAATTGTAGCCAATAATCTATCATCTTCCCAAGACAAAGCAAAAACTATCATTTTCCTCCGTCACCACCTCCATGAAAGTCTCAAATCTGAATATCTTTTGGTTGATGATCCAAAAGAATTATGGGACAATTTACAAGAGAGGTATGGCCACCAACAAAAGGTACTTTTGCCAAAAGCTCAGTATGACTGGATCAATTTAAGATTCCAGGATTTTAAATCTATCAGTGACTATAATTCTGCTATGTTCCAAATAACATCCAAACTAAAGTTATGTGGACAAAAAGTACCTGATGCTGATATGTTGGAGAAAACCTTTTCTACGATGCATATTTCTAATATGTTGCTACAGCAGCAATATAGAGAAAAGGGTTTTAAAAAATACTCCGACTTAATATCAGTATTATTAGTAGCTGAGCAAAATAATGACTTTTTGATGAAAAATCATAATCTGAGACCCACTGGTTCCAGTCCTTCGGTTTATGGTCCATCTGGCCATAATTTAGCCACTGAATCAAATGCAACATACAGTGGCAGTAGAAGGCATTTTAAACGTGGGCATTTTAATGGTCATAAAAACAAGTCACACCGAGAATACAAACAGGTCGAAAGACCAAATTACAAGGGCAAGGGCAAACAAAAAGCCCATCAAATAAATCGCCCTCCAAAATCCTCGGGAAAGTCGACTTGTTATAAATGTGGCATGACGGGGCACTGGGCAAATAAATGTCGCACGGCTAAACATCTGGTGGAATTATTTCAAGCTTCCATGAATCTGAACAAAGGCAAAAATGTGGAAGCTAATTATGTTAATGACACAACTCCACCTCTACCAAAATTTGACGTGTCCGACTTCTTTGTGGATGATGCTATTATGGACGATGCTTTTGCCATTAATCAAAATGCTACAAAATAAAATATTAGACTCCTTATGTTGTAAAATACAAGTTTTATGTATTTTTTTTCCTTCTTCCCATTTTATTTTGTTTTTAATAAATGTGTGTAATATATGTACTCTTATGTTAAATAATATGCACAATTTATGATCAAGCTTATGTTTATTTACATATATTGAAGATATGGATCACTCAAGTGATAAAGAGCTATGTCTGATAGACAGCGCCACAACGCACACCATTTTGAGAAATAAAATATATTTTTCTCAAATGACTTTAGTTGAGGCTAAAGTCAATACAATATCAGGTGTTGCAAAGCTCATTGAAGGCTCTGGGAAAGCATATGTGATGCTCCCTAATGGGACAAAATTACTTATAAATGACGCTTTATACTCCATCAAATCGCGGAGAAATTTATTAAGCTTTAAAGATATGCGTCAAAATGGTTATCACATAGAAACCATGAATGAAAACCAAAAGGAATATCTTTGTCTAACGACAACTAAATCTGGCACTAAATGTATTTGTGAAAAAATGCCAGCATATTCCTCAGGACTATATTTCACTCATATTAGTCCATTCGAAATAAATTTGGTTTCTAACGCAAAGTTTGATGATCAGAAAACATTCATGTTGTGGCATGACCGTTTAGGTCACCCAGGCCATGTAATGATGCATAAAATCATTAAGACTTCACTTGGACAGCCATTAAAGAATATAAGAGTTCCAATATCAAGGGATTTTCCTTGTAAGGCCTGTTCTCTTGGCAAATTGATCATCAGGCCTTCTATGAATAAAATTGCAACTGAATCACCTGCATTTTTAGAAAGGATTCAAGGAGATATTTGTGGGCCGATAGCCCCACCATGTGGACCATTTCGATATTTTATGGTGTTGATTGATGCTTCAACACGTTGGTCACATGTTAGTCTTTTATCGACTAGAAATTTAGCATTTGCTAAACTCCTCGCTCAAATTATACGATTAAGAGCTCATTTTCTGGATCATTCTATAAAGAGAATCCGACTTGATAATGCAGGAGAATTTACTTCCCAATCATTTAACGACTATTGTATGTCGATTGGGATTGATGTGGAGCACCCTGTTGCTCATGTCCATACACAAAATGGTCTTGCTGAATCTTTTATTAAACGATTACAATTAATCGCCAGACCATTATTAATGAAGTGTAATTTACCTTCATCAGCTTGGGGACATGCTATTTTACATGCAGCAAATTTAATTCGGCTTAGACCGACTGCATATCATGAATATTCCCCAATGCAATTAGTTACTGGACAAGAGCCAAACTTAGCACACATAAAAATATTTGGTTGTGCTGTTTATGTTCCGATTGCTCCACCTCATCGTACAAAAATGGGTCCTCAAAGAAGGTTGGGAATTTATGTTGGATTTGAATCTCCCTCAATAATCAAATATCTTGAACCGATGACAGGTGACTTATTTACCGCACGGTTCGCTGACTGTCATTTCAATGAGACAGTATTCCCAACCTTAGGGGGAGAAACTAATAAATCGGACCCAAGTACGAAAGAAACAACATGGAATGCAACAGGATTATCACACCTTGATTCTAGATCAAATATATGTGAGCAAGAGGTGCAAAAGATAATCCATTTACAAAATGTTGCAAATCAGTTGCCTGATGCATTCACAGATACAAAGAAAGTGACAAAGTCACATATTCCTGCAATGAATGCTCCTGCCAGAATCGAAATCCCAGCAGAGAATTTTGAAAAATCTCTTGCAAATGATTCTTCTGTACGCAAAAAGCCTGGCAGGCCACTTGGATCGAAAGACATAAAACCAAGAAGAACTAAAAGGCAGGAATTGATCTGTGATGCCAAAGATGTTCATCCTTCTGAACAAGAAAATGAACAATTTGAAAATACCGGCATAGAAAATGATATTGACAAAACAAACATCTCAAATGACGATCCAACTTCCTCAAATGAGGAAGATATTCCAGATACTGATAGAAACGTTGATAATTATGAAATTTCAATAAATTACGTTTCTACTGGAATGCAATGGAATCGAAAAGATATTGATATTAATGAGATATTTGTCTATGTCGTTGCCACGAATGTAATGAATGAAAACAATGACAATGAGCCAACATCAATTGAAGAATGTCGGAAACGACACGATTGGCCAAAATGGAATGAAGCTATTCAGGTTGAATTAAAATCACTTGAAAAACGTGATGTTTTTGGACCGATAGTCCCTACGCCAAAAGGCGTAAAACCTGTGGGTTTTAAATGGGTATTTGTGCGTAAACGCAATGAGAAAATGAAATTGTTAGATATAAAGGCCGACTTGTTGCCCAAGGTTTTTCTCAAATGCCGGGAATCGATTATGAAGAAACCTATTCTCCAGTAGTTGATGCAACTACATTAAGGTTTCTCATTGGTATGTCTGTTTTTGAAAGGCTGCAAATGCGCCTAATGGATGTAGTGACCGCCTATCTATATGGTTCACTTGATACAGACATTTATATGAAAGTTCCCGGTGGATTTAAAATGCCCGAAGCTTATAGCTCGAAACCTCGAGACATATTTTCCATTAAATTACAAAAGTCATTGTATGGACTAAAACAATCTGGACGAATGTGGTATAATCGTCTCAGTGAATACCTTCTCAAAGAAGGATATAAGAATGATCCAATTAGTCCATGTGTTTTCATTCGGCGATCAAATTCGGGATTCGCCATAATTGCAGTATATGTTGATGACTTAAACATTATTAGAACTCCCGATGAAATTGAAAATACTGCAAAATATCTTATGAAAGAATTTGAAATGAAAGATCTCGGGAGAACCAAATTTTGTCTCGGACTTCAAATTGAGCATTTGAAGAATGGAATTTTCATCCACCAATCCAATTACACCGAGAACGTGTTGAAGAGATTCTATATGGACAAAGCTCATCCTTTGACTTCACCAATGGTCATTCGATCTCTCAACATACACGATGATCCATTTCGTCCCCGAGAAGACGACGAAGAAATACTCGGTCCCGAAGTACCATATCTGAGTGCTATTGGAGCATTAATGTATTTAGCTAATAATACTAGACCAGATATTGCATTTTCTGTAAATTTATTAGCTTGGTACAGCTCATGCCCAACAAGGCGTCATTGGAACGGGATCAAGCACATATTTCGTTATCTCCGTGGTACAGTTGATCTCGGCCTATTCTACGACAAAGATGCAAAATCCACTTTAATCGGATATGCAGATGCTGGATACTTATCAGATCCTCAAAAGGCGAAATCACAAACCGGGTACGTATTTACTTATGGTAACACCGCAATCTCATGGAGATCTATGAAGCAGACATTGACAGCTACATCATCAAATCATTCTGAATTAATTGCACTGTATGAAACCGGGAGAGAATGTGTGTGGCTGCGATCTATGATTCAACACATCCAAGATGAATGTGGTATGAAAACCATTAGTTGTCACCCGACTGTGATCTACGAAGACAACACCGCATGCATAGCTCAAATTAAAGAAGGCTACATCAAAGGAGATAGAACGAAGCACATATCTCCGAAGTTTTTCTCTACTCATGACCTTGAGAAAGAAGGGACGATCAACATTCAACAAATCAGATCCAGTGAAAATCCAGCTGATCTCTTCACCAAATCATTACCCCCGAAGAAGTTCATGGAACTTGTACAAAAAATCGGCATGCGCCGCCTTCGTAATTTATGCTAAATTCAAGGGGAGTATTTGAATGCACTGCACACTTTTTCCCTTCATCGGGTTTTTAGCCCACTGGATTTTTCCTGATAAGGTTTTTAACGAGACAGTACATCCAAATACAAATACATTATAAGTCGTAATCGTTACCCCTTAACTTTAATTTTTCATAATAAATTTTAATATAACAAATACCTATTCAAGGATGAACATTCAAGGGGGAGTGTTGTAAAATCCTGGGGATGACAAGTGTGAATTGTTCATCCTTGTCATTAGGACACCTAGCTATTCATCATCCATGTAATGATCCTTGTAACCTAGTTTGAACAGGTGGCTCAATTTGTTATAGCCACCAAATCAGTAGACTCATCATTTAGGTGACTAATCATCAAGCTCAAACACTATAAATAGGAGCTTGATGAAGCCTTGTAAATTAATTCAGAAACTCAGAAATTTCAGAGATTAAGAAGAAGTTATTTAGAAGTTATTATTAATATATCTATCTCTTTAATCTATTCTGGATCTTCTTCATTTCACAACAATAATAAAATTCTTAAAAAATGAAAAACTAGAAATAATTTTTACATTGCTTTTATGTGGTACACAACTAATGGGCCTAATCCTATTTCACTCATCCTCCTATCCCTAATTTTAATTATTCCTAGATATTAATAGCTCCAACGGAAATATGTATTAGAACTTTTAAGATATTATTTTCTATATTCATTACTCTAGAACTTCGAGTACTTGCACTTTCAATTTCAAAACTGTGGTTGTTTGACTTGTTTCTCATTTTAAATTAATGACTTGTTAACTATATTTATATTTCTTTGAGGTGCACTAGTGTGTGTGTGTATACAGGGGCGGATCCAGGAATCTGAGATGCCCTGGGTTGAATAGCGGTTATACTGGGCTTAAATATTATCGAGGTGGCCTAAATGTGAAAAATGAAAAAATATACACTAAAAATATTGATTCTTTTTGTTTTGTCGTATCCCCGTGCCCGTTTCCGCGTTTCCGCGTTTCCGCGTACCCGTATCGGTGCTACATAGGATTTGAGCATTAAAATTAATAATGAAAACTAAAAAAACGGGATAAAAAATCGATTAGTAGTATTTTAGGAAATGTCAAAAAATTAAAACGTTCGAATATTTCCGCGTTAATAATTTCATTTTCTCCGCCCCTCAAATTAAAAGTCTAAACATTTGTATTAGAATATGAAAAACAAAACATTTTGTTCTTCAACCTATTAATGAAGAAACCTTTTCTAGTGACTAAAGACTATTGCTTTGACGGGGTGTAGTTACTATGTGCACTTGGTTGGATATGAGTGTAACACCCCCAAATTTCCCACCCAAAATAATGATATATTTGCAATAAAACTTTTATTTATTGATAAAGTCATTTGAAAATTACAGCGGAAGTCTTGATAGGGAAATGGGTGTTACCGCCACATCCGGTCATCTCTTAACCGGATGCACAGGCTAACAAAAAAAACAACTAAAACTAGTGTTCAAAACATAAGTAAATTAAAGTGTTTATTCTTGACTAGGTTTGACTAAGGCATATCTCAACCGCTCTCAAGACCATGCAAATCATCAATCCACATAAGCATCATTACCTGAACAAATAAAGTGCAGAAAACAAAACAGGGAAAAGGAAACAAAAATTAGCTTTAGAGCTAAGTAAGCACTACCCAACCCCGTAAAATAATCAGGTTTGGCGAAAAATAGTTTTTCATATAATATTATATAAAAATGACACACTCCACCAAAATTCTCTTCTCTTTGATATTTCTTAAAATCACTTCTTTATTAAAATCCTCAACTTTTCTTTGAAAATACTATACTAACTATTCTCTTAGAATTTCTCAAAATTCACTTCTTCTCTATCTTCCTAGTAATTTAGAAGGGCGGTACTCAACACTCTGGTTGAGCCCGGTGGTTACGTTATTATGTACGGCCACCCCGGGACTTTTGCCGGTACCACAACTGCTAATGGAAACGAAACGACTACTTTAAGTGTGCACACCCCCTAAAAGGGATTCCAAGCCCTCCGAGTAGTAAGTCGTCACGAGTAATCGGGACTCAGTCTACCAACTACCCCACCTTTAAAATTCTTGAATGATTAGGGACTACTACTACTACTATAACTTCTTCTTAAAAGGGATCATAGATCCAATTGTCACTTCAAACTCAAACTGTACTTCTTAGTAGTAGCAGCCTTAATCACCCTCCACATTTATCCGGATGTGGAAAACCAACACCACGGATTTCTCCCGGGTGCTCACCTCTTATGAAAACGTAAATTTTATCTTGACTTTAGATGTACTTCCAAAAATATTTCCCAATCTCTCTAAATAGTCTCAAAGGTATTTAAAACTATTTAATACCCAAAAGTACTTAGTTTGCACTTCTCAAATACCATAGATCTAATATCTCCTCAAAATCACATACACATAATTCAAAATTCATATTTAATCACATAATAACATATAGTACGAGGAAATCATTTTGGATCGGCAAAGAAACTTACCTTAAGTCCGGTGCTCCTAATTCTCCTCCTTTATTCCAGTCTCTAAATAATCACCCTTTTTAATTAAGATGACATAATTAGTCCTTACTCTATTAATCATTCTATCTAATTCCCGCATGTGTATTTTATTCGAACTTTTAGATTATTTATAAATCATTGATTAATTACTTCTATTAGTCCTTCCACTTTACTTCTCAATCCTTCTTTTTATTAGTTACTATTTCAATTCGTCCTTCACTTCAATTACTATATCCGAATATTTAATCATGATAACATAACCAAATAATATAACTATTTTAGTTTGTAAACGCCATTGATTTAATCTACTTATAAAACATCCAAATTATGAATTATATTTTAATATTATTAAAATATACGGATTATAAAAAAAATATTTCAATTACTTCAATTATAGTTTATTACAAATTTTATCGTACTTGATAACTATTAATTAATCTAATTTAAATTAGTTCAGTAATTAACATAATTACCGTCCATTATTTTTAATCTCGTCTAAATGAAATAATTAACCAACTCAGATCATTACATTCTTTTAATTTTGGGCTCATTAACGTGTCCACTATGTAATAGTAGTACGAAGTATTACTTACATAAAAACAACGCAGGGTTGTCTTCTTCATAAATTTCCCCGGACCGGCGAAACGCAGTAGTCACACCGAGCTCCAGCGTTCAGGTTTTCCATCTCCTTTCTGCGGCGGCGACTCGGTCATCCAACGATGAAATCCGGCGTCCAGGAGTGCTCGGCAGTCAGTCCAGGCTTCGAGAGTCTTGCTTCTCCCGGCGTGGAGAACCAGTCCGGTGATCTCCGGCGTCATTGGTTTTCCCTCTACGTTCCGGCATCGGTAACCGTGTTAATACTCGAGGTGGTAACAGTGGCTTCTCTTTTATTTTCTTTCTTCTTGCTCGCAAGGGATACGTTGGCCGTTAAGGATGGTGTATAAATATGTAGTGCTCGTATAATTTTGAGTGAAAGGTTATGGGTTAACAGTATGCAAGGTTGGGTCTTTGCCTCTTTGGCATCAGTCAATTAATTTCGACATAGAACGTATATGGTTACATACCATATACATAGAACGTATATGGTTAACAAGACATACGCATATGCCTTGTTAGTGGCTTGGTTGATGGTTACATAGAACGTATGTATGTATGTATGATTGAGTATATTATTGCTAGCTATTATGATAGCTTATCTACATTATTGGTATCTATATTATTGTTATTGCGGGCCTATTATGTGTACATTGTATTACGGAATATACTCCGTATTATTATTGGGTGCATGTATGATGAGGACCGAGGGAAACACTTGCATGTGGAGGACAAGGACATGGATGCATGCACATGTATGATGTATGTGGCATATGACTTTCACGTGGGAGTGAATGGGAAGGTCACACATAAGTTATCTTGTTCATCTGAATATGTGGTAATAATGTACTCCGTACATATTATTATTGTTAGTTTTAAAGAGTCAACTTTGTTATTTGTGTACAAATATTTATTAACCGATATCTTTCCATTAAAATTGTTAAAATATCATTTTTATTATTTATATCATATGTATAGTTATCGCCTCTTACAAAAATGTCACTTTTGTTATTTGAGTCAAGGTCTTATTTAGTCAACATAATTATTATAAAAATGTCACTTTTATTATTGAAACATTTTTATATGATTAAATGTCACCGATGTTAAAATTTAACTTCATTCATTTAATTATTAAAATGTCACTTTAGTAACATTTTATCTGACTGATAAAATTTATATTTTTTTTAGCATTCATTTAAATTTTCGGTGTGTCACAATGAGATATTTAATGGAGTGGCTCTCTGTTATCATGTGTGAATTCATAAATGATGAAGAAATTGCACTTATAGTCGATGGGGTAGTGGTGCAGTCATCAAGACATATTACCTTCAATGTCTCTTTTGTAGAAACATTGTATTTTTTAAGAGATAAAGATGTATCTAAATATACTAAATACACTAAAGTAAATATGAGAGATGCTAAAATCATTCATTCCGGTGAATCACTTGGGAGGGCTCTACATGGTATTAAAATAAATAACACCATTTTATGAAATTCCAACACTGTAGACTGGCTTCATGAAACGACCTTTTATTATTTCCACCTAATAATGAACTTTCACTATTTCAACATGGGGCTAATGGCCTAATGCGTCAAGAACAATGCTTTTTATTCTTTTTCTATAATCTGTTGCTTTTCTTCGTGAAATTTGATATTAAAATAAAGTAATGGTAGAGGACTTAAACAATACTATCTGAATTTAATTTGGACTCTAATATATTTTTGTTATAGTGATATCATATTATTTCATATATCTAGCCAGTTTTCATGTTTTTTTCTGAAAATGTTCTCATAGCAAGCTCAACAATCTGTGTGTGATTGGATAAAAAATGTGAATGATTTTAGTCTTAAAAAATGTGAACACTTTTTCTTGGTACTTAAAAAATGTTGTTTAGTCTTATAGATATTTGCTTCTAATAATGTTAACACAGATGTTTTTCATTTCTTCACCAATCAGGGATGCTATTGATCCTCAAAGACAATGGAGTCGAACACAGAAGCTAGCAGCACATTCATTAGCCTCAGCCCCTCAGAAAGGTGAGGCTTAACTAATATATGACTCCCTTTAAGAAATGATTTTTATCAACGAGGTAACCCTATGCTTAATGTTTCAATCAAATGAAGTGAACAAAGAAAACAAAATTAGGCTTGAAGGTTTTGTAGCTACAGATGTTCATTTGATGACAAATCAAAATTCTGTTTTCAAATTCAGGCTGGAATCATATCTAATATGTGATGACAAGGTTCATAATGCCCTTGGTGAAGCCAGAAAGGAACTCTTTGGCTTGCAGTAGTGCTTATCTTGTGTTCGACTACAGAGAGCTACTTGATATGCTTACGTTCATAATTCACTTTTTACTATGGTGGAATGGAGCAACTTGGATATCCTTACGCTCATATTCAACTTCCTTGAAGCTAACGCTTCTTGGGGTCATTGAGCGAGCTACTCAACATTCAGTTGGTTTTGAAGGTTTCCTCGACTGATGGCCCCGTAAAGATGAGAGCATCCCTTCCGGTATCGGTGATGGATATAATCACATATTGAATTTATTGATGAAGTGTCTGCGGCATGATGTTGATTTGCTGTCAACTTATACACTTCATCGTACGTGCTTCTATGAGGTAGCTTCCTAATATGAGGTTCATGCTTCTAATTTCTTTTAATTATGTTTAGTCTGAATCGCTATTTTGAGTCTCACTCTCTTTGGTTATTTCTCTTTACCACTCTCCCTAAAACAACAGCATGCAGTTTTATTTATACTCTATACTGGAAGGTCACTTTTGAGTGGAAAGTTTAATTCAGAGTATAAGTGTTCATGCTTGCCAATGCTAAACTCCAACTAAAAGGGCGTGTTGGTTGAAAATTTTAAAAGGGTGTGTTGGGTTATTAGAGTTTATACGGTAGCATATATTGTTGATTAAATAATTTGTTGTGATATAAAAAAACAAAGGTGAGTTCTTTTTTAAGGAAATCTCTTCACCATAATCTAATAGTTTTCAAAAGGAATTACATATTGAAATCTTATATATATTTCAAAATAAACTTACCCGACCGTCTGTTTTCAGTCCACTTCGAGTAACGCCCCCCCCCCCCCCCCTCCAAAAAAAAACTAATGATGCATTTTTTACTTATTTCTGTTTAGTGGATTGTTCATATGCTCATATTTCCTATGCTCATATATATAATAACATTCTGTGTATTTCCCTTTTTTAAGCAATCTTTTAGCTTATTGCTCTGTAGCCGGACAATACAAGTATACAACTACTCTTTTTTATATCATTTTGTGGTGAATAACTCAAAGTGTGAACCTATTTATCCGTCTATATGATAGCGGTGTTTACTACTTTAGCCGATTCCAATGTGTGCAGGATTCTCTTTAAAAACGCTTCATATTATTTGAAACTAATATTTGATTCTCATGATCTCTCATTGATGTTTTCACCTAATTTTAGTTCAACTGAAAGCATACCATATTTAACATCAATAGTAATTAGATCGAACTAAGAGCATACTTCACTCATGAAAATCAAGCATAAAGTTTATTTAATATTAATGCCTCGATCCCTTCTTTTAAATCAATCATTCAATAGGGATTGTATCTTCATCCTCCTAGATTGTATAGTGAGAAGAATTTTTAGTGTTTTCAAGGTACAATTTGCATGTCAGTACTTTTACATATTTCTAAGTTAGTACTTCTACATATGTTTTTACTTTCTGCCAGATTTTGCAATCAAAGCTATAGAGATACTATGCCTCCGAGCTTTAAAGATCCATTAAAAAGGGTAATCAATGGTGCAAGCTTTAACTTTCATTGTATGTGTAATCTATGTATACATTTTAGTGATTTTACTTGATGCTCGTGTGCAAAGTTTCAAATGGCTTAAGCGAGCCTAAAGTCATTACTTCGGTAGATTATACATACTTTGTAGATTACGCAAAGTAGCTGCTTTCAAGATGACGGAAGCACTCAACAGAGGTAATATTTTAATGTTGTGTTTAGTCTTTGATTTGATTCCATTGACATTCTCTTCCATTTTTATACTTTTCATGCTTCTTTTTTTATTTTTCATTTATTTTTCCCTTTATGAATCACAAACCTAATAAATTGCTTACCTTCATATTTCATGGCAATACTAATCTTAGTCAATACTAATCTCAGCCTTACTCTTGTTTCCAAATTCCAACCAGTCAACACTTTGAATCAGAAGAAACAGATACGTGAATTCTACGTCTCCCCGACCCATTCCCCGCCAAATTCAGATTTTTGAGATGACGGATGAGGAATCCGCCGCTCAACTCGACCTATCTCCGCCAAATTCATATTCTGCGGTTGTCATAGGCGGTACTTTTGATCGCTTACACGACGGCCACCGCGTCTTTCTCAAGGTTCCCTGATTCCTCACATTCGTTTTTTTTTTCTGCACTTCTTGCATAAACCTCTCTTTATAATTCTTCACAAAATTCTCCTTTGTTAATTTTCAATTGGATATTGAATATGATGTGTCCTATAGGCTGCAGCAGTGTTGTCCCTAGAGCGAATCGTAGTTGGTGTTTGCGATGGCCTGATGTTGACAAAGAAGAAGGTAATATTTTCTAAACCCACTTTCATAAGTATGAATTAATGACTATTGCTTTTCCATATACGGTAAATGTTAGGGAGTGGGGAGGTTCGACAAAATTCTCAGCTTTATGTTTCTTTTATCCATTTGTTTGGCGCATACTCATGCTGTTATATTTTCATGACTTCTTAGACTCTATTAGAATGTATCAACGGCTTGTTAGAAAAATTACCTATATATCAAAGTTTCTGCTTCTGCCCTAGTTTCTATATGTTTCTCTTCCCCTTAAACTTTTTAAAATTGTGTAGATATTTGGATAGGGAAACACACATTTCGGCATTTGAAAGGTGATCCCTTTATTCTAAAATGGATAAGCGAGTGAAATCTTGCACATATATTATTTTTCAACTCTTGGGATTGATGGGATATTATTTATTTATTTTGGGAAGTAGGAGTAAAAGGCGCTTAAAGAGAGATTTTTTTAAAAAAACATAGTATGGTTCTTTATACTGATGCTCAGTTGTAATTTACTGTTGAAATGAGGCACTAAGTAAATGATATTTATTTCCCAGCATTGTTTAATATGGAGTATAAAAGATTGCCTCTGTATAGATAACGGTAGTGTTTTGACTTCTTCTATCACTGTATTTGAGATGTATCAGTGCAAGACATGTGTAACTGCTTTCTTTGTGCAGTATGCCGATCTAATAGAGCCAATTAAACAAAGAATGCAAAATGTTGAGGACTACATTAAGGTACTTTTACTCCCATAGTTACCATACATTTATACAAGGGAATTTATGGATATGCCAATATGAAGTTTAGCCTTTTGGCATTTAAAATGATGTTGCAATGTCACTTCATCTTCATGGTCAATTAGAAACTGTTTTATGGTTTGTGGTATCTTTCTTTGTTCCTTCATACATTTTTTGTCTAGAGCATCAAGCCTGAGCTGGTTGTACAAGCCGAACCAATTGTTGATCCTTATGGTCCTTCAATCATTGATGAGAATTTGGAGGCTATTGTAGTCAGGTTCTTTGATAAATTCTTTTCTTTTTTCTACTTCATTTATTTACCTAATGAAATTTGAACCTAGTATTCACAGTTTACATACTCCGTATATCAATATATGGTCAATTACATGTTTATCGTTTGATGAGTTTAGCCATTTTTTTAATCCCTAAAACATATTTGCTGGAATCAACAGTTATCTTTACATGCTCTACTTATAAAGTGCATTTATTTCACATAACCCACAAACTACTTTTCAGTCCTGCATAAAAACATTTCTTCCAGAGTAGCAGAGCTATTATCATCACTATTCTCTTCATTGCAGGGTTCAATCAATTCACACAATTACAGATACATTTCTCTGTGTTATTCTAGCAATCTCAAGTATCAACAGAAGTTAAAGACCAATATTTTTCTGATTTTGTTTATGGCAAAAATTCTTAAAAACTTTTGTACAAAGAGATAAGCATATGATAGTGGTTTGTGGCCTTTAGTTATGACCCATTTTTATGTATGATTGATAATGTGCTTTAGTTTTTTTATAATAATCCGAACTCTGAGTGATCCCAACTATATATTATTTTAAATTAACCCCACCAATAAGGTCATTCTTCCCTAAACACTCCATATGGCTGGTAACCTGTGTCATTTTATAAAAAACTAATGTTAAGCTTATGAATTAAATTTATACAGTGCATGAATTCTAAAAGTTTACTTTCCAAAGACTGCATAAAAAATTGACATTTTTTGTCGGTATAGATATCATATATATCTATCAATATATTAATTAAAGTAAAAGCTGGTATATCTTTCCATTTCGATTTTTTAAATCTTGGTTGGGAAGGAGGGAAAACAACTTCTATATCAAAAGGGACGAAAAATGAATTATTTGCCTCTAATTAGCGTATACAATAGGTTAATACAAGTCATCAGAATATTTTGTAAACAAGATTGTTTTGAAATAATTGATTGTACTACCCCCGTCCCACTAACATTGGGACATGAGGAGGTGGTGCGCTTATTAATAAAAGTGAGTTTATGTGGTTGATATTGAATTGTTAAAGTAAGAATGACTTAGAACCACACAAATTTTACCAAATATGATATGGGACAATCTTAGTGGGATGAACCCAAATGGAAAGATGAGACAATCTTACTGGGACGGAGGGAGTATTATTTAAATCAGAGAGGTCATAGTTGGGATTATCATCATCCTATAGGATTGTTAGTAAGTTTGATTTTTAAAAGAAGTTTTGTATGCAGTTTCTGGTTTACGCAGTTGTGCCTCCAACCGCCTAGACCTAGCCTCCAAATGCAAAGCACTTCAAGGCTTAAAAGTGTCTTCTAAACATTGTTTTTGGTTGAGGTGCAAGTTTTATATTATGGCAAGGTAAAACTCACAGGTGTCATAGAAACGTTGGAACATAGAGATGCCAGGACAAACATACCTTTTGAAAGTTGGAACATATTTTTCTGTGGGTGCGGGAGGGGGTGGGAAGAGGAAGTAATCTTCCTCTGTGGCTCCTAATTTACTTAGTCATGCACGAACGCAATTCATTAAAATGTGGCTATGGGTGTTTTTGTGATCAACAAAGAGACACTATCGGGTGGTTTTGCTGTCAATAAGAAGAGGACTGAGAGAGGTCTCTTACAACTTAAGGTCTGATCTATGGCTTACTCTTTATATATAGAGACATCATTATATCATTTGTCATTTAGTTTTCATTTATCTTTTATTTTAAAGTCTTTCTGTTAAGGGCCTTGGTAGTTGGTACAAGATCTAGTCCAATGTCGATGATTCCGAGAAGAACAAGAAAAATATGAATCTATGGCGCCTGAAATATTAATCGACTCCTGCCTTCGGCAAGGAGTTGCCGCAGGCTCCACCGTGCACCAAATAAAATTAATATTTAATATTCCAAAGCTAACCTTACTATTCTAACTGATAAGCCTTAAATAGGCAAAAGACAAATTTATTAAAACAATAATAGGAAAGAAGTAATAAAGAGCGCCCTTAAACTAATACTACGTATAAGAAAACCTGAATAAATAAACTGGTATTAGACTCGAAGTAGCAAACTGGTTTAATTAATTAAAATAGACTCAAAGTAAGAAATTGATTTAATTAAATAAAATATTTAGGAACTCAAGCTGGTCCCTTCTTTGACCGCCTATGATAGACTCTGCCCAATCGACCCATATTATCACTCCCTCCATGGACACGAACTTGTCCTCGAGATCGAAATTGGGAAAATTCTCACGGAAGGAATCCAGTTTTTTCTATGTAGCCTCTTCCAGTAGCTGACCTGCCCAGTGGACAAGGATTTCCCAGCTACCCTGATATGAACGAGCCTTCAAAATGGACAGAGGGTGGAGTGGGGTTGGTGGGTTGTTCAATTCTGGTAAGGCTCCCATTGCCGAAAGCGTGTCTCCGACTCTCCCCTGTGCGACGTCATGAATTTTGCTTGTTGGAGGAAGTATTAGATGATAGGCAGTTTGTCCAATAGCTTCGTTTATTTGAAAGGACCCGAAAAACTTGGGTGAAAGCTTGTGAGTCTACCTGATGAGTGACAATTGGCGATGTAAATGAATTCGGAGTTAAACTCTCAATCACCCCAATCACCTGGGGTGATTGACAAGTCCCAGTGGCCCTTATCGTATTGAAGTTTCATGCGTTGCTGAGCTTGGAGCAGCCTGGTCTTGGTTATGGCGAGGATGGAGTGGCTGTCAATGAGTGCTTGGTCAACTGCGTCAAGCTTTGCAGTGCCAGGTGTGTAAGAAAGTAGCTTGAGCGAGTCATAACCATACACTAACTTGAAATAAGTATAACTTAAATATGCATGGAAAGATGTGTTATAGCAATACTCCGTCCATGAAAGCCAACAAACCCAATCTTGGAGACAGTAATCTGTTTGAGGGTGGTAGGCTGAAGAAAATTGAAGTCGGGATCCACACAGACAGAATAACTCACGCTAGACGGAACTCACGAAAACTTTACCCCGGTCGGAGACAATAGATTCTGGAAGGTCATGGAGGCGAAAAATTTCAGAGAAGAAGACTGTTGCCCCTGTAACAGCCGTAAACGAATGTGATAGTGCAATGAAATGAGCTGTCTTAGACAATCGATCCACAACCACAAAAACAAATGATTTCCCGCGAACCTTGTGCAATCCCTCGATGAAGCCCATGGATATATCTGCCCAACGTGATGAGGAATGAACAGGGGCTGCAATAAATCTGCAGACAGAAGGTTCAGCCATTTGTGTTGTTGAGACACTTGGCAATCCCGTACATGGTCACTGATGGTCTTTTTCATGCCAGGCCAACAAAATCTTGACGCACCCTCTGTAACGTCTTAGCACTACCTTCATGGGCATGGAGTGGAACAAATTAACTATAGTTGGAACTGCGGTAAAAGATGGCAATAAGTATACTTATTATGGGAAAAACAACACCCCCGCTCAATATGCCCACTTGTTCCCAAGGCACCTTCATTAAGCTGGCGTTGAACAAGCTTGGGTCACTTGTACCATCATACGTAGGGAAATCGAGTTTGGAATAGCGGGGCACAATGTTATTCTCGATATGGACTCGATGGTCTTCCTGAAACTCCCTATTCTCACCCTAGGATCCAGAAGGGTTGTTGCTGTTGGAGTCGGTGTGTGAACCTGCAGATTTACTAGTCAGCCAGCAAGCTGTGTGGATGTAGATGTCACAGATCTATAATTTTTGCCTCAAGCGATCCTTGGCACTGGTTAATTACTGCCATGAGCCCATGAAGGTTTGGAGTGTCTCTGTGGTGATATGATCATTCCCCATTGTCCTGGATACTGACACCAAATTGTTAAGGGTCCTTGTACAGGATCTAGTCCAAGGATGATGATTCTCAGAAGAATGAGAAAAAATATGAATCTATGGCGCCTGAAATATTAATTGACTCCCGCCCTCAGCAAGGAGTTGTCACGCCAAATAAAAATTAATATTACTCCCTCCGTCCCAAAATTAACTTCCCGTTCGATTTACGATGCTTGACTGACGATAAAGCAACTCGATCCCTGCTCACACTCGGATTATTTTTAGTAAATATAATTTACATATTCAGAAACTACATTAAAACCGCTACAAAGCCTGATCAATAAAATTTAAATTTGATAAAAATTTGATATAAAAAGTAAAAGATTACGAGTGATTCAAGTTGACCAATGAATAGTGAATGGGAAGTTGTTTTTGGGACCGGAGGGAGTACAAAGCTGATCTTATTATTATTATTATTCCAACTGATAAGCCTTAAATAGGCAAAAGATAAGTTTCCTAAAACAATAATAGGAAAGAAGTAATAAAGAAGCTCTTAAACTAGTATAAGGCAACTTGAATAAATAAACTGGTATTAGACCCAAATTGGGAAACTTATTTAATTAATTAAAATAGACTCAAAGTAGGAAACTGATTTAATTAATTAAAATATTGAGGACCACTCAAGCTGGTCCATTCTTTGACCACCTCTGGTAGATTCTGCCAAACCAAACCATATCATTTCTTTAGAGTTTATTGTGCAGATTGAAGTTGTGGATATACTCTTTGAAGAATCAAGTGCAGACAAACTAAGTTCTTCTGCTTTGAGAGAGTTAGAAGCCAAGAAGCTCAGGTTAACTCATACAGACTGATAGATATAAAGTTCTGTTGCTCTTAAGGTGAATTATGTGTTATCACTTATCAGACATTGTGTTGCCTTCTCGAATATAGTGGTGGAATGGATAGTTATGCTTGTTATTTCATTTCAAATTATTTCAAATTATAAATTGGCAAGTAGACTTCTTTTACATTTTTTCTCAGTCCATGTTTCTCTTTACATATAAGACAAGGTTTTTAATGTGGGTATTTCTACGTCCAAAAGATCGTCAAGAGATGATGCTTAAATCTTACTTCTACACTTGCCAATGTGGGATGTTCACACACCCCTCAACTGAATTTGAAGTGGACAACTAAATAGGTGGACATATTGGTCCAAAACATCAAAGGGACAGGCGGCGCAAAAACCGCCCACTGACCAAATTTTGATATCAAGATAAATTGGGTATAAGTAAAATGTTAAAGCATGGTATTATGGTAATATTGTAATAGATATCCTTTGACTTAGATTGAGACACTGCTTATATCGGAAAGTAACAGGCCCTAACTCTCCAAGTAAGGTTTCTACTACCATAGTTTAACTCATTAATTATATTCTATCAAGGTTTACCTCACACCTATATACTAGTACTAGACTAAAACCCAGCCACCCAGGTAATCAATACAGATACTCCACAGTAACCAAGCTAGAAATGTCAAATGAAAAGATGAAAACAATTGCCTTTTCATTTTTGGACTTTTATTACATTTGCAAGTTAATTACAATTTAAATACATTGTTTTTTCACAACGTTACTTAACTGCATACACACATAATAACCTTTTCTATATTTGTCTAAAATTTGGAGGATCTTCAACCTCAAGAATCAAGATGCCTCATGTGATTTTTTTTATGATGAGACATTAATAAGCTGTCAATGTTTTAGCATTAGCCCTCATATATATTTTTTTCAAAGAAGGGATCCTTCTTTTGTTGACCAAAGCTAGACCCAATTTAAGACTCGATTGAGTCTTAACTTTTTTTTTTATTTTATAACCCGGTAGGTAAACCACCAAAATTAGTGTGATAAATGTCGGGGAACATTTACCGGAACAAAACATTTTTTAATTTTCTTCGGTAGTACTCATACTGTTTTAAAGCATAAGTTCTAATTATTTCTATGGATGAGCTTAATTATACGCATAGTACATTAGTATGCAGCTACCTTTTTTTTATATTTTATTTTAAATGGTTGATTTACTATAACAGAACAACTTCTTAGAAACATTGTGTTTCATTCAACAATAAATTGACATCTACAATTACAAATATCATGTACAAATGTCCCTGTGAAACAAATTTTAAGTATTTACTTAAAATTGATCGCAAATAATAATATATGAAAATATCAGGTACAATCTCTAAATATGAATCATCTGATTCTTCACTTGCAATTTGATATGAATATAATTAAAGAATTTAATTAAAAATTAAATCTCTAATTCTTCAAATATTTGAATGTTCTTCGGATCTTCGAATCTTCGTTCTTGAGATCTTCGAATCTTCGAACCTTCGTTCTTCGGATCTTCAAATCTTCTTGAATAAAGAATTCAGCTTGAAGGGCCTCCGGTTTCAAGTGGCTTGATCTTCAACAAAAGGGCCGTTTTATGGCTTGATCTTCTGTTTAAGGGCCTCCCGGGATATATGGCTTGATCTTCAGTTGAACCTTGATTCAATTTTCATATGAATATCTTCAAATCTTCAAAGATTCGTTCTTCATATCTTCGAATTTTCAAAGCTTCGTTCTTCAGATCTTCGAATCTTCAAGCTTCGTTCTTCAGATCTTCGAACGTTCTTCAACTTTTTGCTTTGTTTGATCAAGAATAAATGAAATCACAAAGGATTAATCATATATTCTTGACAAAAAACGTGGCTTGATATCTTCCGATGCTTCGGAATCCTTCAGAGCCTTTCGGGAGTTCTTCAGAGCTTTTCTGCAGCGTTTCTTCGTCTGGAAGTTCTCCTCCCTCCTTGTGCTGTAGAAACGGTTTAAGAACTCGCGTTCCATATCTTGTCAGCTGTCAATGGAACCGGGCTCCAAATCAGTATACCAGTCAAAGGTATTTGCTTTCAAAGAACGCACAAACTGTTTGACAAGGTGATCTCCGCTCGTTCCCGCATTATTGCAAGTTTCCACGAAATGGGCAACATGTTGCCTTGGATTTTCCTTCCCATCAAATTGGATGAACTTCGGTGGCTGGTAACCAATGGGCATCTTTAGATCCTCGATCCTTTGAGTATATGGCTTAACACAGGAGTAAGTAGATTTGCTTCCTTCCATCTTCCCCTTTATGGTTCCCATGATGAAGTCTTTAAGTTGATCAATTGGGATCATGCTCCCAGAAGTTGAGATATCCTTCCCTGAATCCTCTTGGTGAGGATCATTCTCTTCGTTCACTTCGGGATCCTTCTCATGAGTATGACTTGACTCGCCTTTCAAGCTTTCTACTTTGTTGTTCAGATCACTCAACTTTTGGTCTTGAACTTGCATGAACATACTCATCCCTTCGATGACTTTAGTTAGATGGGCGATCTATTCTTCCATAGACGTGGTGCTCGTTGTCATGGTGGGCATCATAGTATAGACATTTGACCACTGCGAAGTAGTCCTTCGTGTAGGAGTTGAAGGGGGAGTAGAGTCTGATCCAGATGATGAGCTCTCACCACCGCTTGTCCACTTCGGGGAAGTAACTTCACGTATGGGTGAAGAAAACTTCCGGGCTATCTCTTGCGCAATTCGAGATCCATCCATTGCATCGGGAGTAGTTCCCGAGGATGACTGCGCAGCCAGGATTCTTGATCGGCTCCTAGTAATAGGGCCTTGCATGTTTTGATTTGAGCTTGATGATGCTCTAGAATTCAAAGTGAACACGGGCTTGCTTGATGCCATTGGTTCGTTTTCCTTGATCAAAAGTGAAGAGATGAGAGGTAGAGTTGTCCCACCAGGCGTGCCAAAAATTTGTGAAACAAATTTTAAGTATTTACTTAAAATTGATCGCAAATAATAATATATGAGAATATCGGGTACAATTTCTAAATATGAATCCTCTGATTCTTCACTTTCAATTTGAAGTAATATAATTAAAAATTAAATCTCTAATTCTTCAAATATTTGAACGTTCTTCGGATCTTCGAATCTCCGTTTTTGAGATCTTCGAATCTTCGAACCTTCGTTCTTCGGATCTTCAAATCTTCTTGAATAAAGAATTCAGCTTGAAGGGCCTCCGGTTTCAAGTGGCTTGATCTTCAACAAAAGGGCCGTTTTATGGCTTGATCTTCTGTTTAAGGGCCTCCCGGGATATATGGCTTGATCTTCAGTTGAACCTTGATTCAATTTTCATATGAATATCTTCAAATCTTCAAAGATTCGTTCTTCATATCTTCGAATATTCAAAGCTTCGTTCTTTAGATCTTCGAATCTTCAAGCTTCGTTCTTCAGATCTTCGAACGTTCTTCAACTTTTTGCTTTGTTTGATCAAGAATAGATGAAATCACAAAGGATTATTCATATATTCTTGAAAAAAGCGTGGCTTGATATCTTGCGATGCTTCGGAATCCTTTAGAGCCTTTCGGGAGTTCTTCAGAGCTTTGTTGCAGCGTTTCTTCCTCTCAACTGAGACCCCTATTTATAGGTGTGGAGAGGGTGAAAATATGGCCTAGGGTTGCTGGAGTTCGTTCATACCTCATGGGCCATAATTAAAATGGGCTTTGGGCTCCATTTACTTGCATTTTAATAGCAAGAAAAATCAACACTTATCTAATGTATTTGGACAGCTCTTTTAACAAGGTTCGGAGCTATTTCTCATGCATATGGACACATTTCTTAACCAGATTCGTCTTCTTTATCAACTGGATCATGCCTCTCATTCATTGGACCACTATTTCATACTCCGTATTGGGCTCGAAAGAGAGAAATCAATAGGATCGGTCCATTTTGTCAAAGACTCAACTTATAATTAAATTAATTGGATATTTTGAATGATCCAAATTAATTAAATTAATAAATTTTATCCCAAAAGATCCATATCACTATTTTCTTCTTGATAAGGCCCAACAACCATCACGAGCAGCCCACTAAAATTGACGCTGGCTAGATATCATTCAAAAGAGGCCCACTAATCATCTCAACTGATCCAATAATTTTTATATGTCCACAGTCCCGTTCCTTTCTATCATTTGCAATGGACTCAAAGATTTATTATTTTTTTATTCGATAAAATGATGGAATAAAGCAAAACGACTCACTAAAATGTCTATGTTTCTTTACTATGAAACAATCATTAGTCCATGCGATTTTCAACGCGCTTTTTCACCTTGATTCATTCGAAAACAGTCTCTCTATGGTTTAGTACAGAGGTAAGACTGCATATATCCGACCTCCTTATTCCACCGCAGATGAGAGGGATAATGACGATGACTTACAAATGTCATGTTCCAAAAATTAATTTTTGGTGCAAGTTGTAGCACCGCCCATTATCTAATTCAGAATTCATGACTAGCCAGCCATTCATTTGCAGAAATTAAACAGGAAAATGGCGAACATGGTCTCCAATATGTCCGATCTGATCCAGCGCATTACAGCACCTTGCCTGCTCCACCCGCCCGTCACTGCCGCCGATCGCGATAACGGAGATTCCGACGAAGACAAGTACAACAACTCCAACTCCGGCGCGGAAATCACTCACAGCGAAGACGACGAAGAAGGAGAAGATTCCGAAATCCCGGAAAGCAATAAAGAGGATCTCAGAGCTGAAAGGGTCCTAGAAATGGAAATGATGTTGGCGGAAGTGTTCGAAGCGGTGGTGAACATGAAGAAGGCGTACGTTAACCTGCAGGAAGCGCACATTCCTTGGGATCCGGATAAGATGCGCGTGGCTGACGTGGCCGTGGTGGCAGAGCTCCGGAGGCTGGGTATCTTGAAGGAAAGGTATAGGCGGAGTGTCGGCGCTGATGGCGGCGGAAGAGGGAGGCGGATTGTTGGGGCGGCGACGCTGAGGGAAGTGGTGGCGCCGTACGAGGCGGTGGCGGATGATTTGAGAAGAGAAATGAAGTGTAAAGAAGCGGAGATAGAGAACTTGAAAGAGAAGCTCAAAACGACGGCGTCGTTGACTCATTGCAACGGGAAGAAATTAAAGTCAAAGCAAAAAGTAAGCTGCAGCACTCAAGTGAAAGGTACAAAACTTTCTAGTACCTTTTTTTTGGTTGGTAATTATACCAACCAAATTATACATTTTTTTTTCAAAAGAAGTCAAATTACACTATTGTATACCAAATTCTAGACTTCTAGTCACTAGCCTATGATTGAAACATACATCTAAAGCTTTTTTTTTATTATGATGAATTAATTATGCACCTTACACTCTTGTACGGAATGATTAAACGGAAATTATCCTAAATATGACTAATGAGTTCTTAAAAAGCACAAATAGGACTATTACTTTTTAAATTCCCTAAATAGGACTAAACATTAATTTTCTGCCCTAAATACCCCTAAGAGTATTAATTCATAATAAAATGCTTTAATTCATAATAAAATCTTAAAAAACGTAAAAAATATTTAAAAAAACGTATAAAAATTATAAAAAATTATAAAACATTTATAAAATAAAAAATTTAATTTTTTATTATTTTTATTTTTTTTAAAAAAATAATAAAAAATAGTAAAAACCCATAAAAATGAAAAAATATATGGATACCTTTCCCACCGCCTCCCAGCACCACCAACTCCGATTGGTGAAATTTCTTCCACTTTTGGTAAAAAAATGTCATCTTTTTTCTGAAAATGCCAAAAGGATGGCATAATTACTCTTCAATATGCCAACATTTCATTGAATATGCCATCATTATGGCATTATTTAAAATGTTGACATATTTTTCTCCAGAGATGGGAGCCGGTGTTGCTGGGGTGGCAGGGGTGGTAATGTTTTTTGTTAATTTTACTATTTTTTAAAAAAAAATATTTTTTTTTTAATTTTTTTAAAAATATTTTTATTAATTTTCTATTATTTTTTATGATTTTATTATTAATTAAAATATTTCACAAGTTACAAGAGTATATTTGTCCAAAAACATATAAATAGTCCTATTAAGGGAATTTAAAAAATGTAGTCCTATTTGTGCAATTTTGCCACTTTTTAGTCCTATTTAGGGAATTGACTCATGATTAATTTTTTTTTTGTATTTCATACTTCCTCCGTCCTGTTAGAAGGTTCTCACTTTCCTTTTTTGGACGTCTCATTAGAAGGTTCTGATTTCCATTTTAGGAAACAATTAACAATCTTAAGTGACAGATTAGTCATTAAATATTAAAAATAATACATTTATAACATCACAGTTATCAATACTAACACATTGTAATATATACCTATTAAAATTATTTCTCAAAATATACTCGAAGTACTTTATTTAATTATGACCTAAATAACGGTGCCGTTTTGCTATGAGAACCTTCTAGCGGGACGAAGGTAGTATTTTTTAGCTAATCAGCAATCAAAATTTTCATCAAACAAGCAATTTTTATATTTGGAATGTTAAATTGTGTTATTGTAATTATTTACGAGTAAGTTAATTTGGGTGTTTTGTTTTTGGTTGATTTGATCGAAGTTACTTTAAAGATTATTTTAACTATCTTTCCTCTATTTTACTGTAAAATATATACTTATAATTTAAATATAATTTTTTGTCATTCAGATGCTTCGACTATAACTTCACCAATTTCAACATATTTCAACTTCAATATTATCAAATTGGCCCTAAATTTAATTGTGCTTTAAATATTTTTTTATAATTTAGGTATATTTAACAACTTTAATGTTTAATCATAAAAACAAGCCAAGTAATTTCCAAAATATGAAATCTAGTGTTTTTAATTGAAAATAGCTTTAGGGAGATTTCCCTAAATAGAACTAAATAAAATCAAAATTGCAACAATATGATCTTTAAGTTTAATTTGAAAGGTTAGAATAGGAAGGGAGATTAATCCTTCCTATTCTACCCTTTCCCTTGTCATTCTTGATAGAATTTTTTTAAATAATAATAATAAAACATAAAAAAATAAAAACCTAAAAAATACTCCCTCCGTCTCATTGGACTTTGCCAATTTTCCTTTTTTACTTGTCCCAAAAAACTTTGTCATTTTTCTATTAAAGCAACTAATTTGTGGTTTTACACATTTCTCTCTCCTCTGCACAAATCTCAACCACATGTGGAGAATTTTCTCTGTGGAACTATGCCTCGCATAGAACGTCGAACTTGAGTACCTTCGGCTTCGTCTACAGATGAAGGATCCCCCTACTAAGGAATATCATCATTGTGATCATCATGAGCATCTAATGAACCATCACTCTCTTGGTCAGCAGTATCATGGATCTCCTCATCATTGAGAGGAATATGTGATGATACAGATCACGTATTTTGTGGTTTATTAATTGTCTCATTAGTAATGTCTTATTTCAGACGATTCTTGCATGATACATGCTACCAAGCTTCTCCCATAGTATGTAGGCACTCTGTTCTTCAGCAATGTGGTGGAACACAATATGATCGATCCACTGTCAAATTTGTGCGACAGTTTTTCGATTCATCTTAGTCCATTCTTCATCCGTCTTTTTATCCGGTTTGGCTTCATTATTATCAAGAAGTGATGGAGTATATGGTCCAGGGACCCCCTGTCCACAGACTCCCACTTCTCCTACACAGGCCCAAATGAGCCCAATGAGCACACAAGGTCCGAACACAACGGCCCAAGCTTAAAGAAACCCACGGTGCACACATGGGTGCCTTCGGCCTCCTTGGCCGAGGGCTCCAAATCTCACATGACAGCCATATTTGAGCATACAAAGCTACAGCGAGAAAACTGCAGAAATCAGGACCGATACAGTAATGTCCATGACCCAAACCTTCTTTTTAATTCGTGTCCTTTCTAACATGTCCATGACTTCAAAACCGATACAGTAATATGACTATTTTACATAGAAATAATCATTAGGTTGAAAGCGTATATCTAATAATGGAATAACCACACATAATTCTTGTTCAAATTCATAAACATTTTATCCAGTTTTCTGAATACTTCATCTTTATTCATTTATTTTAGCCGTTACTCTTAGGACTAGACTCTAGCTAGGGATACAAAGATCATCATATAACTGGGGTTCGTGGGACCCTGGCCGGGGTCGTATGCTAGCATACCGTATTACCGTGGGAGAACGAATCGTCCAGCCGAAACTGAAACAACCCGAACTCAACGTGGGAGAATGAATCGTCCAGCCGAAACTGAAACAACCCAAACTCAGCGTGGGAGAATGAATCGTCTAGCCGAAACTGAAACAACCCAAACTCAGCGTGGGAGAATGAATCGTCCAGCCGAAACTGAAACAACCCAAACTCTGCGTGGGAGTAGTAGTCAGTATAACCAACTCGTACTCGATTCGTGGGGAAACAAAATTATCCAAGTAAAACTTGAATATTCTGCCTCCAAAACTTTAAACGTGGGTATCCAATCACTAGCTTCCAAATTCTAGAGTATTAAGGCTCTTTCGTAAAATGTTTTATATATACATACAGTATTGGAAAATATAACATTCGTATATGGTCATGTTTTATGCTCTTCCAGCATACCTGATTCGCATTTCATATTAAATTGATTTTCTCATCGAACTGAATTATATACCTATTTACGTTACATGAGTTTTAATTTATACTCCTTAGAGCATCTTCAATGGTATAATGTGCACGGTGCACATGTGGCATGAGAGATAGCCACATAAATATTAGTAAATAATTTCTTTCTCTCCTTATTTTAATGATTTTATACAGATTTAGTAAGTTTTTCTCCACAATGTCAAGGAGACCGTCTAAATGTAGACATTGCAGGGAAGAACTTACCAAAATTGTATCAAATCATTCAAATAAGGAGAGAGATAATTTATTTGCTAATATTTATGTGGCTATCACTCATGCCACATGTGCACCGTGCACATTTTTGCATTGGAGATGCTCTTATATATGTATATGTATAAAGGCACTGTTGTAAGTTTATATACTAAAAAAAACTATAAACCAAAATAGACATGCATACCATGTGTATAGTATGACACGAAATTTCATGTGTATTCCTATAATAAATCTCATATGACAACTGGCCGTATAAATACATAGGTTAAACTAGAATTGTAGTCCTTGTGGGAATACTACCTGAACACGTAAACCTAAATTTACAATATAATAAGGTGACGACTCCGATACCCTTTTAAAAATTGGGGTACCGTACCTACCATTCATTTGATTGGATCACATCAATTTATCATTTTTAATTTAGATTTAAATAATTCAACTGCAATATTATCATTAGTCCATGTGGACAAAGGTATGGTACCTTATGGGTACCATAGAAATGAAATTCTTAATTGACACATCCATAATAACAGAAATATTTAGTTGAATATGTCTTCAATTCGTACTTATTGACATTCTGGCCATTACAGTATATCAGTGTTAGTATAGCTAGTAGTATTAATTTACGTCGGTGTACATTATATTAGCCGGATGTATAATTAAACACTAAATTCCAGTTAAAATCAAGAAAATATCCCATCTCAACTAAGATATAAATAAATACTCCCTCCATCCCGAAAAGGTTTGTCAAATTTCTTTTTTTGGATGTTCCAAAAAGATTTGTCATTTCCATTTAAAGTAAGGAATATGTGACTAAAGTTAATTCTCTCTCCTCTGCACAAATTTCAACCACACAGTTTTGATTTTATTAATCCACGTGAAAGTCAAAGTTGGCGAACCTTTTCGGGACGAAAGGAGTAGTTTAGATATGAAAAATACATGTTTACATATACTATTTTAACTTTTACACATTTCATACATTCATTATGATGAAGTTAGCTAATAAGAAATGTTTGTATTTGTTATATTTTGTACTCTACCTTTATAAAAAGATGTTTGGTGATAAGAATAGCAAATTGTATTAACATTAATTTCAATTAAACTAGAGTACACTATACATTTCACATGATTCATTTTAATAAAATTGTGAATTTTACAACATTTTTTATCATCGACTCATTTAAATTCTTTGAATTTTTTATTTTTTATGTGATATTAAAAGTGTTACTCAACTATAAATTTATTTCTTGTAAGAGGCAAATTATTTTCTAGTGGTTGAAAAGTTGTTAGACGGTTTCAAGTCATCAGTGTTAGTAATATAAATTATGTGTTAATCTATAATATTTTAGTATTTCTTTTTCTATATTTTATTTACCTTCACATTTTATTTAAATAATAAATACAAGAAAATGAGATGGACTAAAAAAAATATGAGATGGACTACTATTTTCATTTTCTAATTCTAAAATATAGAACTTGATTAAATCAAATAATAAACATATGTAACCGAATCAAATCGAACTAAATTGAATCTAATAAATTTCACTTTGATAAACTGAACTTGAAACTAAACCGAACCGAAACAATACCGAAACACAAATAATGTTAGTTTGGTAAAATATCTCACAAACTGAATAAATCGAGATTGAACCTAAACCAATTAAAATTAAACTGTAAACCGAATTGCCCGCTCCTAATTTACACAATTGCACTTGCATACAGTACATATATTATCAGTATACTAACAGACTAAAAGTTATGATGGTTGGTTATGGCAGTGGCACTGCCGCCGGCGCCGGCACTATTCGAGAACACGGTGAGTTTGGTAAAAAGAGCTACAAAATCGTTCACGACGTTACTTCTCTCGCTGATGCGATCCGCACACTGGGACATAACCGCGGCCGTGAGATCCATCGAAGCCGCCTCATCTCCCGGCGCAACCACATCCACGGCGGACTCGATCATCGGAACAAACCACGCAAAGTACGCATTGGAGTCGTACGTGAACCGGAAAATGTTCCAAGGGTTCGACCACGAGACATTCTACATGGATGGCAGCCTCTCCTCCCTCCTCAACCCGGACCAGTACCGGCGGGAGTGTTTCACTCAGTACCGGGACATGAAGGCCATGGATCCAGCCGAGCTGCTGGGGATACTCCCGAATTGCGGCTTCGGGAACTTCTGCTTCAAAAAATATCTGGCGATGATCCACCCCAAAACGGAGGAGTCTCTGTTCGGAGATCTGGAGCAGAGGCGGCAGGTTCTGGCGGGAAACCACCCGCGGAGCCAGTTCTACGGGGAGTTTTTGGAGCTTGCGAAGGCGGTTTGGCTGCTGCATCTATTGGCGTTTTCTCTGGAACCGCCTCCGCCGAGCCAGTTCGAGGCGAGTAAGGGATCGGAGTTTCATCCGCAGTTCATGGAAAGCGTGGTGAAGCATTCCTCTGGAGGGAGATTACTAAATGTGGGGTTAGTTGTTGGGTTTCCGGTGAGTCCTGGGTTTAAGCTTGCAAATGGGTCTGTTGTGAAGGCTAGAGTTTATCTGGTTCCCAGGTGAGGCTAATGAGGAAGAGTTTTTTCTTAAATGTGTCAAATGCCCTTATGCCCATAATTAATCAGACACATAACACTGTGAATCAATAATTTCAGTAATTTGTTTTTTATGCATCCTCTTTCACGTTCTTTCTTATGACTCCTCTTGTTTTTGGGGTTTGGTCATAGATATTACTAATTAAAAGGATTTTGACAAATCTAGAACCTCTTTTAGCAAATGCCAAAAATGAGACCAACGTGTAATCACATAGCTAATTCCCAAGATTAAATTATCAAAATGCCCCTACTCCACTAATGAATACTCCGTAGTCCGTACGTTGTCAATCATATAGACATTCAAGTTTTTCAAAATGTTGCAATCATTTCCAAGATAAAAAATTTGTACTCGTATGATTTTTATATCTTCGTAATTACGATTATCCGATGATTTACTGTTATTTACCCATCCACTTACAATTACACATCCAACTATTTACAATTACTCGTCCAATTACAGTTACCCAACTCCACCAGTTATCTGATCCGATCCGTTACGTGACCAATTACAGTTACTGGATCCGACCAGTTACAATTATCCACCCGACCGGTTACAGTTACTCGATCCGACCGATTACAATTACCCGATCCAACCAGTTACAATTACCCGCCCGACCAGTTACAGTTACCCAATCTAACCAATTACAGTTATCCGATCCGACCAGTTACAATTGCCCGTCCGACCAGTTAGAGTTACACGTTCAACCAGTTACAGTTACTCGTTTCAACCATTTACCGTTACTCAGTACAAACATTTAAAATAACCCAACCCGATCAATTACAGTTATTCCATCCAATCAATTACAATTATTTAACCCGATCGATTACGGTTAACTGAACCGTCCAATTACCGTTACCCGCAGACAAATTACAGTGACCGCCACTAGCCGCCGTAAACAGCCAGCTGCCGCCGTACCCAACTGCCAGTAAGCCCCACCCACCCACCCCACCCCACCCCAAGTGGCCAGCCTCAGCCTGTCTCTAGCCCCAACCCCAACACGGCTCCAGCCTCCCCAACCACCTGCCACCGCCATACATCGCCGGACACCACCGCACCCGTCCCTACGCCGCCCCTGCCCAACTCACTCCCCCACCTTGCACAATCGTGGCCCCGCCTCATCCCGACCCCTGTAACCGCTGCATCCCACTTCTGTACCCGCCCCCAGATCCAACACCGACCAGACGAACTCTAGCCGCCATCCGCATTCGATCAACTCATAGGTCGAACCCTAGCCATTCTCCGTAATTGCCCCGCACCCTACCCCAAATCCCTGTCCCAAACCACCGTGCGATCTGAAATTGACAACACGGTTCATCATCGATCTAGAGCTCGTGGGTGGAGAAAGGGTAGAAAAAGAAGTAGAATCAGTTGCTGTTGCAGATCCGAAGCTCATCATCAAAGATGCCGTCTAATCAAGAGTAAAGGAACCACGTCTTTTCCGATGGTGATGTGCGATGACACGGTTGCAGAGTTTCGGCGGTGAAGAGGCTGCGGCCGTGCAGGGGCTCCAATGATCCATGGTTGTAGCTTTGGAGAGAGGCCGGCTATGGTACCTGGAGAGAAGCGAACGGCTGCTAAGGAATGGGAGAATGGGCTAATGGATACCTGGAGAGAAGCGGACCGTTTCAACGGGAGGGATAGGGGCCTATGAGTCCGATGCTTAATTACTCGGTCTCTTTTTTGTCAATTTAAATTCTAGTCCTACTTTTGTCCACTCAAAAGTCCATGGTATCATCTTTGTCATTATTTCCTTGTTTTTCTAACCTTTTGCATTGCCTTTGATCTTAACCACCAATATCTAAAAGAGGTCAAACAAATAGACCATGATTTTAATTAGTGTAATACGTAATAGTTATATATTCTACTTTTATAATATTTTCATATCATTTTTATACTATAAATTAAATAACTTTCTATAAAAACATATAATTGGCCAAAGTTGAACTTGGTTGATAAAAAAAATCAAAGATGCAAAGTTTTAAGAGACGGTGGGATTATAAATTAGGGAAAAGGAGAAAATAAGGCCACGTACTAACCAAAAAAGGTCAAATAAGGTCTTATTTATGAGACTCTGTCCGGCCTTCGCCATTTGGGATGGTTTTCGGTGAAATTTTTTGATGAAATTTTTTGAGCATCTTATTCATTAAGTCTAGTTTACTCATACCAAATTTCAGCTAACAATTCAATCGGGAAGGCATTCAAATGAATTCTTGAAGATAATTGTGCTTTTAACTGCGCAATTATCTTCAAGAATTCATTTGAATGTCTTCCCGATTGAAGTTTTAGCTAAAATTTTCTATGAGTAAACTAGACTTACTGAATAAGATGCTCAAAAAATTTCATCAAAAAATTCCACCGGTAACCACCCCAAATGGTGACGGCCGGACAGATCCTCTTAAATGAGACCTTATTTGACCTTTTTGGTTAGTACGTGGCCTTATTTGTCCCTTTTCTCTATAAATTATAATACTCAAAGACAGTAATAACACTACTTGAAGTTGTCTACAAAAAACAAATAGAATAATTTCGGAGGGGCATGATAACAAATTGTTCAACATATCTACCAGTGTACATAAACTATGGATGAAAGCAATGAAACAAAGGTGACAACTCTGGTACCTTTCTAAAATATGGGGTATCGTACCTACCATTCATTTGATTGGACCACATCACTTTATCATTTTTAATTTAGATTTAAATAATTCAACTACTACATTCTCATTGGTCCATGTGGACAAATGTATGGTACCTTATGGGTACCATAGAATTTACCTGAAACAAACATAGTGAAAAGAGAAAATTGTCCGACTAAAACTCAACCTTTTTCTCAAAATAGGACCACATGCATGTTTTTCCCTAAATAGGACTAAACTTACCTTTTTTACCCCTAATTCTATTTAATTAATTAATTGATCTAAATAATAGCCCCCTAGCTTCCTTGCACAACCAAGGTAGTCTGTCGGTGGTGGGGAAGTCCATGGTGGCGGCGGCACTTTGGCAGCCGGTCGGCTAGTTCTCTTGCACAACCAAGGCAGTCCGTTGGTAGCGGGGGCGGTCCGGTGATGGCGGCGGCGGGCGGAAGAAATGTTGCAAGACCTCCAGAAAACAATTCTGGAAATTTTTCCGGCGGCGGTGGCCGGAACTCAGGTGGTCGACGGCAGGCATCAGGCAGCAGTTCTGGGGCAACAGTAGGGGTATTTTGGTCCAATCACACTTAAAAAGTCCTATTTAATGCTAGACCTCATATTGAACTCACTGATTTGGATTGTGTAAAAACTAAAAAGTGAAAAAGTGAAACTAGATGTTGAATGTGTTTGACTTTGGGGGTTTTAAGGCTATTGATTCATTAAAACTTCAAAAAAAACTCTAAATCTATCATGAATTAAATGGCAAAGTTCCCGAAATAGGACTAAAACAGTTTGAAAATTCCAAAATGGGACTGTCGTGTTTTTTATTCCCAAAATAAGAGTAATTACTGCCAAGTTTGGAAAATACTGCCATGTTTGAAGTCTGGTACTGCCAAAACATGACAGTAATTTGTCCTATTTTGGGAATAAAAACATGTCAGTCTTATATTGGAATTTTCAAACCTTTTTAGTCCTATTTCGGGTAATATTTGGTGAGGAAACACCTCACACCTTAAATGAGGTCTTCTTAAGATACCTAAATGTAATGGATGAAATTTTGATGCACAGTGGTGGCAACAAATTCAAATTCAATGGTATATGTTAGGAAGAGAATTTTTTCTTTTTGAGCAAATGAAGAAAAGTAAACCCAAAAATGTCCAAATCATTCAAAAAAAAATTAAAACATACCAAGATTAAATCGATACCATTTCTATGCATAGATATGGTCTAATATAAAAAAATCCAATGTGGTTTCTAGCTAGAATCCTTCCAAGCTTAACTTATCAAGCCTTTTTAAATTTATACTCCCATCTCTCGAGAAAAGAAGTCAATATGGAGCAATAGTCCTTCCTATGGATCATTTACAACTAAGTGCTGCTAATGAGATTCCTAGAAAGGTGGTACTATCCAACGGTCTCTTATACGTTATAGGTAATAAGTACATTTTTTTCAGGAATAAATTAATCCTAAAGTTTCCTAAAATTGAGAATTCACATTTGATTGCCAACAAAATGTGGCTGTTACGATTTTTTTTTGGGCAAATGGCTGTTACGAGTTATGACCACACAGAATGTTTTGGTCGTGTGCTTTTGAGCTATTCTACCTATCTTAAGGCCAAGGAAAAGAAGGCCTAATCATGGATGGGTTTTAGGGGAATCGTCCCTTGAATTTCAAAATTTTATAATATGTATATGGAGGGTTCTACTTGTTAATCTCAACATTTTATTTATTGTCAACATTGGTTATGATTTACATGGAGGCATGTTCATAATCACCCCAATATATATATATATAAAGTGCAGTATATATATAGTGCACATTCTGCGCATATATAAAGTGCAGTAAGTTTCAAGAATTTATTTGACTGCCTTCCCGGTCGAATTTTGAGCTGAAATTTGGTATGGACAAACTAGACTTGATGAGGAACATGCTCAAAAACTTTCATCAAAAAATTCCACCGGGAACCGCCCCAAACAGTGAAGTTCGGACGGTCCCTCCCGTCCCTCCGGAGGGACCTGAGCAGTCCTATATATATATATATATATATATATATATATATATATATATATATAGGGTCTTCCCGGTGGAATTTTTTAATGAAATTTTTTGAGCATGTTCCTCATCAAGTCTAGTTTGTCCATACCAAATTTCAGCTCAAAATTCGATCGGGAAGGTAGTCAAAAAAATCCTGGAAAAATATGGCGCATTCTGCGCACATATAATGTGCAGTATGTTTCCAGGATTTATTTGAGTGCCTTCCCGATCGAATTTTGAGCTGAAATTTGGTATGGACAAACAAGACTTGATGAGGAACATGCTCAAAAAATTTCATCAAAAAATTCCACCGGGAAGACCCTCTGATGGTCTTGTCCGCACGGAGCTTCTCTTCAGGAGCTCCTGATAGGAACGGGACTCTCTCTCTCTCTCTCTCTCTCTCTATATATATATATATATATATATATATATATATAGAGAGAGAGAGAGAGAGAGAGAGAGAGAGTAATCTTCCGGTCAGGTATACCTGACCGGAGCCGCCGTCCGGCCTCCTCCTTTTGGGGGCCTTCCCGGTGGTATTTTTTGCTCAAATTTTTTGTGTATGTTCCTCATCAAGTCTAGTTCATCCATACCAAATTTCAGCAAAAAATGCAATCGAGAAGGTCGTCAAATGTTTTTTGCAAGTTAACTGATCCGGAATATGTATTTTCCGGACCAGTTAACTTGCAAAAATCATTTGACGACCTTCTCGATTGCATTTTTTGCTGAAATTTGGTATGGATGAACTAGACTTGATGAGGAACATACACAAAAAATTTGAGCAAAAAATACCACCGGGAAGGCCCCCAAAAGGAGGAGGCCGGACGGCGGTTCCTGTCAGGTATACCTGACAGGAACATTTGTGATATATATATATATATACGTGAGAACGTGAGAACCATGCACTTTTAACACATCTTGGTGCACTATGAGGCTCATCTATTGCACTTTTTAAATTTTGATCAAAACGTGCTAATATCAAATAAATGTGGTGGCAGATTTCTAAATATTTTGTCAACATGAAAATGTGCAACATATACATGATATAGTGCATCACATCTGCTTAAAAGTGGAGTTCTCACGTTCTAACGTTAAGCATGGTTCTCATTTGAACATATATATATATATATATATATATATATATATATATACATATATATATATATATATATATATATATATGTATATATATATATATATATATATATATATATATATATATATATATTATAGGGTTAAGATCGGATACAAAGTATGCTTCCCTTACAAAATACAAAATCATCTCACCCGTCCAATATTATAAAATCAATGGTAGGATTTGTTTTAACCACTAATCATCAGACGTATTAATGGGTGGGGGAGATTTTTTAGCTCCTACTAATTAGCCATATTATGAGGGTTTATTTGGGGGGGGGGTATCCATCTACACCGTTATTTCATTCACATGGATGGACAAGATTGATTTGCACTTTGTAAATTAAGATTGGTTTGTATGTGATCCTAAATCATTATATATACAAGAATGATCAGGTCCAAACGTTCGGACAGAACCCTCCGTCCAAACATCCTCTTTTGGGGCCCTTCCCGGTGGAATTTTTTGATGAATTTTTTTTAGCATGTTCTTCATCAAGTCTAGTTTGTCCATACCAAATTTCAGCTCAAAATTCGATCGGGAAGGCATTCAAATCATTTTTTGAAGTTGACTACGTTTTTATATGTATATATTTTGACGCAGTCAACTTCAAAAAATGATTTGAATGCCTTCCCGATCGAATTTTGAGCTGAAATTTGGTATGGACAACTAGACCTGATGAAGAACATGCTCAAAAAATGTCATCAAAAAATTCCACCGGGAAGTGGCCCAAACGTCATGAAAAAATTGTCAATTTAGTCTTCGTACTACCGAAAAAAGACAATTAAAATCATCATACTTACAAATTCAAATCCCCGAACTATGAAATAACGTTCAATTGAGTCAAATATCGGATTTGCCGGATTACATGCCATGTCAGCAAAGTCACTATTGATTGTGCTGGCACATGTGTGTCACATCTGCAGGTGACTTGTTGACGTGGCGGATAACCTGCTAATGGACTCAATTAAACAATTTTTAAACTTCGGGGATTTGATTGATTTCTTTTAAAGTACAAGAACTTAATTTATGTATTCATGATGGTACAAGGACCAAATTGATAATTTTTCCTATTTTCATAAAAATTTCATAATTAGATTTATATTTTTTTGCCCCTTAACGTTTTTTAGTTTTCAAAATCAATATATAGTGTTACATAATATAATACTTGATAGGAGATATAAAAGAAGAAGTGTCTAAAATAATTTATCATTATTTGGATAAATAAACAATACAACAACTTATTGGTTTAAGACTTAGGATACTTATTATATAAAATTTCTTAGTTTTGTAATGTTAAATTATCTTTATTCGATAATTAATACTGGATTTTGTGAAATATCAAACGATATTAAATATCAGACAAACTAGTTAAACAGTTTTTAGATAATGTGAAGTGAATCCAAAATACAAGTGTTGTGTGACATTAAATTATACCATTCACTTACTTTTTACTTTCTAAAAAAAGTATTACACAAATTATAAACTTTAACCTATTTTAGCAGCATTAATACAAATATAATATGCACCATCTATATGATAGAATTAGCAACATGATATAATTCTAAAAATAAATAATCTCATGTGGAGTACATATGATTGTAATATTAAGAAAACTTCTCGTTACTTATGAACACCCTTGATAGACAAAAAGTGTAATTCAAAAATCAATTCTTTATCCGATATGAATTATGCATTTAAACAAGGTGTAAATTATTTAAAAAGTATTGGTGGATGTGTACCTTTTAAACTCTTTATCTTAAAATAGTTTGATCAAATTTTATCTTTGCTTATATGTTTTCCTTTGATTTGTCATTTCTTGCGCTTTAGATTTGTCATTTCTTACGCTTTAGGATATCTTTACTTAGTCTAAAATTTTCTGGCCTAGTATGATTTGGTCTGGTAAGTGTCTGATTTCTTTGTAATTTATAATTGTCCAAATCTGGTCTGATTTGATATGATCTACGACTAAAAACAATCCAAGTAAAACATTCTTAATGTAGCAATATTTTTTTCTAGAACTTCAATTTTAAAATAAAAGTTATTTTTTCCCTTATGTAAAAATAAAAAGTAATAGATTTAAGACTATTGTTGTTATTTTTTATTGAAAGACTCTTGCATTAAGATGGGATTAGTTTAGATCGACTTCAATCGTCTGTGGCCAGGTTTGCCCATTAATGAATCAACGAGTTATATTGCTTGTTCGAAGGTGATCGATTAAATCAAAGTCTAGTTTAAGGGTTGACAATTGTTTGTGGTTCCTTACTTTTTTTAGTCCCATTCCGAATGCTAATGCTTTGATTTCAATATAAGTCCTTCCAAAAAATGTGTTAAAAAGCGATAAACAAAAGAGAAATGATTGACCACCTGAATAATGTATGTGACGAAAAAAATGGGAGAGAATGTATATGAAAACCAAAATACTTGCAATATGTTACAATCGTTGAGACATATGAATAATGAAAAGTGAGTCGAGTAATAAACCAATCATCGCTTTTGCAAATCCAAGTCTTCCAGGGATTTTTCATTCTTGAAATTTGCAACAGCTTGATCAAACGTGCTTCTAACGTGTTGGCACATAACCATTAGATCCTGGCATGAATCTTTCAGCACCTCCAGAGCTGGATCACCTGCAGTTGCAACAAGCAACAGTTCAGAATTCTAACCAGTTTCCATCCAAAATAACTCATGAAAATATAGACCATTTTCCTACTAAGTAGATACATGCATAAGAAATATTGTCTGTTAAAAGAAAACTTCAGAATTATCATTAGAAGGTGAAACTGTTGTTGTATACTTGGATTGACTACTCCTCTTGGTCCATAGGAGTCATTAAATCACATGGCCCATGACCTAATGGCTCAACAGCTACCAATCATACAATTGGACCATCATTGTTGACCAATATAATCTAGTTATTTGACATGTGGGTGTTGATATAAACAAGCAATGAAAAGGCAAACTCAACACTTTTAACATATCTTAGCACAAAAAGAAGCTAAATAAAGGTTACAAGAACTTTCATATCTACTAGCTTGGTTTTAAAAGGTGCAAGGCGACATGAGGCGCTTTTGTTGAGTTTTGCCTAGTCACGAGGAGAAATGAGGGTTTTTTGTTGAATTAAGCCTAGGCGCGAGGCGACATGAGGCATTTTGTTGAATTTAGCCTAGACGCGAGGTGGATGCACGCCTCTCAGAACTTAGCATATAGATTTGCTAAACAATATTTATGCTACTCATACATGATACCCAAAAGTGATGATAACATCATAAAATTACTCTGAATCATTTAACAAGCATATTAAACACCAAAGATTAGAAATTGGAATTAAGGCAAGTGTTTTATTAAGGCGTCTGGTTTTAAGACTCTAAAAGATTAAAAATCAGTTTTAAGAGTTATATCCTAGTTATAATATAAAGGCCTCTAGTTAGTAATTGGAATTATAAAGTTAGTTTCAGTTTACTGGGAATTCAAAACCAGGCATGCAACACATATAGTCATACACACAGATTATAAGGAATGAGAACATGAGCACAGACTGCTCTATATGTGATGGGAGGCTTGGGAGCAATAAGGCAGTTGATTACAGGGAAAATAGTAATAGATTCAGAGAAGTGGGAAAACAGGAAAAGATTAACAGAAGAAGTCCAAGAAGAAAGGAGAGAAAAAACTTGCGTGAAAGAGGGACAAAATGTAAATCTGCAATGCAACTTATGAAGAGAAGGGAAGGGTTTGATTTGTGATGAAGAAATAGAGATGGAGTCGCTATGGACTCTGTGAAGTGGGAAGAACATGCACGCCTCTCAATTAACTCTAATGTAAAGAATACAGAACTCTAGAAAAACTTGTGACACATAATCGTCAAATTGATGACAATCCCAGATAAGCTGTTGCGGTTTTTTACTTGCATCTCTGTGCATTGCGCTCTGTCGCGCCTGATTTGTGCTTTTTAAAACTAAATCTACTAAGATGCAGAAACATAATAAAAATCAGACCAAGAAAAGTCATTTGCTCATTGGAGGAAAAAAAGTTCTGATCTTTACCAGTAGTCTGAACTCTTATATTAACTCGGGCCTCGGATGGATGTGGAATGCTGTAGCCACAAAGTACGATCCTGGGACTGCAAATATAAAACTTGGAATACATGTCAAGAAAATTATAGCAAAACGAGGCCTGTGTATATGTATGTGGCAGTGTGGGTGTGTATGATTATGTTTTTTTGTGTCCTTGGTTCAACTTTTAGAAATAGAACTTATGAGAGACTGTGAGTGATGCTTTGAATAAAAGTTTGTGTGAATAGATATTTTATCAATAAGCCATAAGTCTGTAACGTGATTATTTTAATTAAAATGGAAAAGATGATAATTTTGAACTCAACTTCTTAAGAATCTCATAGCTTTTACGTAGTACTCCCTCCATCCCTAATAAGTTTGCCAAGTTTGACCGGCACGGGGATTAATAAAGTAAAAACTATGTGGTTGAGGTTTGTGCAAAGGAAAGAGAATTAACTGGAACCACAAATTCTTTACTTAAAAGGAAAGTTAATGGGACATCCAAAAAAGGAAAGTTGACAAAATTTTAAAGGACGGAGGTAGTATGTTTTATCAATCGTGTATGTGCATTTCTAAAAAACATATCAAGCATTGCTTGTTAAGAACAAGATATACCCGGCACACCCAAAGTTGTTATTCACTCGACAATAACAGGATTAAGTAATAAGATTATAATCAGAACATTCATCAATGAGCAGAAGTTTCTTTAGAATTCTAAGTCAAGGCTTTAATAATAATAACACTGATAACAACAACATACTCCTGATTAAGAGCGAATCTAAGTGCATTGGAAAGTGTATGATCCTCATCTGTCAGAGAGAATGTTGCATTGGATAGATCGTTGAGTGCACCATGTTCCATTTATCCTATTAGCAAAGGCATGAAGATTAGATTAGACATGAACTTGCAAAGAATAGGATGCAGGATGTAAAGAATAAATGATTACATTAGACATGAACTTGCAAAGGATAGGATGTAGGATGTAAAGAATAACAGTCTGTTTGATTTAGGATAATAAAATATTGAACAACTAGCATATATCTGTTTGAGTGAGACGAGGACCGAATAAAATTACATTTAGGGGGTTCAATACCTGTTTGATTTAAGCGTTGAGTCATATTAGTTAGTTGCTATTGCTCTTAATTAAAGGAAAAATCAGTTTTAATAATAAGGAAAAATAGTTAGTTCCAAGGGCGTAGCAAGGACGGATGTTCAGGGGTCCGACTATAAACTAAAAACACTATATAAAACACCATTAAAATTCATAATAATATTTGTAAACAGTACACACTAAATCACTAACACAAACTAAAATAACAAATAAAATACTTAAATTAAAATCTAAATTGTAAAAAAAAAAATAGAGGAACTACCCTGAATGGAGAGAAGAAGCGAGCAGGAGCGGCAGAGTTGAAGGAGGCGTCAGGGCGTGCGGCCTCCTGAGATGCGAGCAGCGAGCGGTCTGTGGAATCCTGCGCTGCGGGCTGCGGCGTGCGTCTAATTCATCGACCTCTGCTGAGGGTCAGTCAACCCCATCATTTTTTTAGATTAGCTATGGACCAATTTTTTGCACTGGACAGATTTTATTTTGCACTGGGCCTGATTTTATTTTGGACTGGTCCAATTCCAAATTTGTTTAAAAAAGTTTTGGCTTTAAAAAGAGCAGTTTTTAAAGTGATTTTGAAAAAAAAAATTAATAGTAAAAGTTGGTAGCATTTGATAAAATGTGTGTTTTTTGTGTAATGGGAAAAGCAAAAAAACAGATTCTAGCCTTCAACTTTTTTAAATGTTTAATTTAAATAGAAGTTATCACTTCAAAACACCATTTTCAGCTTTTTTAAGCCACAAGCTGAAAATAAGGAGGAGGAGGAGGAGGAGGAGCGATGAGATTTGTATGCTTTAACTATTATTATATACATTGTAGTATCTGTAATAAAATAAAATATTGGATTGTGTGATAAATTCAAAAGTAACATAGAAATAAACAATAATGTATAAAAATAAGCTCTACGTGACACTAAATAATTTGGTAGTATAACTATTAGTGGTTGTCATGAAACTTTATACACAGTAAATAGAATAATCATATATATGTTTTGGCTGAAATCATTTGACGACCTTCCCGATTGAATTTTTGGCTGAAATTTGGTATGGATGAACTAGAATTGATGAGAAACCTACACAAAAAATTTGATCAAAAAATACCACCGGGAAGGCCCCCAAATGGAGGAGGCCGGACGGGGGGAGTGGTCCGGCCTGGCCGGACCTGAATACTCATATATATATATATATATAGAGTGCTCTTCATGTCAGGCCGGCCTGACGGGCTGCCCCGTCCGGCCGAGCCCGTTTGGGTACCTTCCCGGTGGAATTTTTTGATGAAATTTTTTGAGCATGTTCTTCATCAAGTCTAGTTTGTTCATACCAAATTTCAGCTCAAAATTCGATCGGGAAGGTCGTCAAATGATTTTTGCAAGTTAACTGGTCCGGAAAATACATATTCAGGACCAGTTAACTTGCAAAAATCATTTGACGACCTTCCCGATGGAATTTTGAGCTGAAATTTGGTATGGACAAACTAGACTTGATGAGGAACATGCTCAAAAAATTTCATCAAAAAATTCCACCGGGAAGGTGCCCAAACGGGCTCGGCCGGACGGGGCAGCCCGTCAGGCCGGCCTGACATGAACATTCCTCTATATATATATATATATATATATATATATATATATATATATATATATATATATATATGAAATCTTTCCGGTAAGGTATACCTTACCGGAGCCGCCGTGCGGCCTCCACTTTTTGAGGACCTTCCCGGTGGAATTTTTCAATGAAATTTTTTGAGCATGTTCTTCATCAAGCCTAGTACATCCACACCAAATTTCAGCAAAAAATTCAATCGGGAAGGCATCCAAACGATTTTTGGAAGATAACTGCGTTTTATATGTATATAAAAAGTGCAGTTATCTTCCAAAAATCATTTGACTGCCTTCCCGATTGAATTTTTTGCTGAAATTTGGTATGGATGTACTAGACTTGATGAAGAACATGCTCAAAAAATTTCATCGAAAAATTCCACCGGGAAGGCCCTCAAAACGTGGAGGCCTCACGGAGGCTCCGGTAAGGTATACCTTACCGGAAGAGTTCCCTATATATGTGTGTGTGTGTGTGTGTGTGTGTGTGTGTGTGTTGACAATGTTAACAAAAGTTTCATAAATCTTAAAAACTTCTTTAAAGACCATAATATTAGTGGTGTTGATAGTACAACTCTCGTCGTCACATATAAGAATTTGCATCCCACTCTTTGAGGTGACACTTGACATGGCAACATACATTTGACTCTGCACAAAAACAGTTTTTGAAAAATATATGCCACTTGATGCAGATATTGTCTTTGGCTTTTGTTTATTATCATGGCAAATGGAACAACGGTTGAGAATTGCTCGTGTCGAAATTTGCAAGGAATTGTGCCATCTGATGGGACCAATGATAATCACGGAATCAATTTTTTGTACCAATACTTTTGTCGGATTTAACATTCGCCTGTAAAACACATTTATTCCACCAAGTAATAATAGGAACACCAAATTTTTACTCCCACTAATGTATGGTTCCATATCCATGATGCACAATGGTGTTCAAAAACTCTTGATTATGCACTTCACCAGATCCCACACTAGTGTTGCCTTCAAGCAAGTATGTGCTGTCAAAACTCAAATATGTCTTCATTTCTCCAGGAACCAATAAAATTATATAATTATTGATACTCTCAATAATTATTGATATTCCCCTATAACATCATATAATTATTTGATGGTGTTAAAATAGCTCGTTGCTGAAAATATGACGGATCATCAATATTCTCCATAAATGTCGGAAAAGTGCTAGCAACAATTGAATCAATAGGATCACCCGAAGTGGTAATAAGCATATCATCATGTATATATGAATGAATACCTCTTCATCTCTAACATTCTAAATATTTACATCTCCTATTTTGAGGACCAAATTTGAGAAACTTTTAAATTCATCAAAATTACTCTGCAGCCTCATATAATTTAAAAGTTTGGGTGGACAACTAAATTACTCGTTGAATAACTTGAACGGGACAACTAAATTACTCTTTGAATATCTTGAGCGAGATTAGTGCATGTTCGGTAGGCATAAGTCCTTACCTTATGGCTTATGTACTATTTAAAAAGTCTCTACAAGTTTATAGTTGTATGTTTGACACAACAATTTATAAGACTTTTTTAATAAATTAAAGATCATTTTTGAGATGTTAAATTGAGTAGCATCTAGGAGAAGTATGTAAGGATGACACTCCATTCTCGAGACCCCCAAAATCGACTGGGCAATAATTTGGGAGACTGAAGTTGAACTTTGATCACACTCTGATGGAAAGAAAGTGGGGTTCCATCACAAATTATTGCTTGGACTTTTTTTTATAGAAAAGTCTTTAGTTTTTATTACTAGTTAGTCTCAACACTTTGTATACCAAACTGAACTAATTCAAACAGACTATTTTTTATCAAACAGTTATCACCTTTTTTTAAATATTTTCAGTCACTTAATGCTCACAGTTACTAAATTTTTATAAAAGTATCTTTATTGCTAGTTGTGCCAAACATGCTCCAAATTTTATTCCATACACTTAAGACTATTGACTACTCCGTATATTTTTCATTCCTTTGATTAGATTGCATGATAAGAGTGAAATGATTAATTAATAACTAATGTAGTTCTTATTCTAAATGTATTGAAATTCTCTTTCAACGTGTGTGGTATCCATATATGATATGAGTGAAATACTCTTTCAATAAATTAACGGCAAATCTATAAAAACCTCCAAAATATCTTATAATATGAGATTACATTCATTACTCTTTCATGAGCGGGATGCAAATTATATTGGAATAATTGACAGGAATAATCCCAATTATGAGTGGTCTGTTTGAAATAATCCAAAGTGTCAATTATCTCAAAATAATCCCAAATATTGAAAAATCTTCTCAAAATACTCTAGTGACTTATGATTATCCGTAAACAAGTTATAATATTTATGAGTAAGTTGATTATTTTGAGAAGATTATTCAATAGTTGGTATTATTTTGAGATAATTGATACTTTGAATTATTTCAAACAGCTCATTAATAGTTGAGATTATTCTTGTCCATTTTTCGAATTATATTCTTGCATTTCATATTAATTCATTTATGTTCCTTTCCATTCCCAACATAAACATTCTTTATTGAGTATTATTCAATCAATCAATAGTAGTTCAATACATGCATAAGATGGAAATAAATGCTCCATCCTAAATTACTTTCCATCTACACTCTTGGGCGGGATGCAGATTCTAGCATTTTATATTTATTTCACATGAACTAGTATTTCACTGTGTGTTGCATATTATTTTTACCACACAATATGTGGTATACACACATGAAAGTAACCATAAATAATAAGGCTAAAGGGTCAAATAGGCCCATGTACCGGTCGTGTAAGATCAATTCAGTCAGTGAACTTAAAAAAGTTCAATTCACACCCCGAACTAACAAAAATGGTTCAAATTTCTTTTTTTACAGGTAAACAACTAGTCATTTTTTAATTGTTTCTGTTTTTTATTTTCGATTTATTGTAATTTTGACACATTTTAATAGTTTAGGGGTGCAAATTGGACCTTTTTTACCGGCCATTAACATTAAAAATGAAGTTTGAACCCTTTTGTGGCAGTTCGGGGTGTGAATTGGACCTTTTTTTAGTTCAGGGACTGAATTGAGCTTACAAAACCGGTACATGGACCTATTTGACCATTTAACCTAAATAATAATAATTAAATAATACTCTGTAACAAACATTAGAAGTTAAATAAGAACACACTTTATAATTTAGTGAAGACTTATTAGTAGAAGGTAGTTTTTGTAATTTTTTCTAATCTCTCTCATCGTCGCATATCATGAAATTCAAATCTAATGGACTTGTCACCATCAAAATGCAACCTACGTACATTTGTGCATGCGTAAAAGTTGGACGTCACATAAAACACTCACAATTTCCAACAATTTCCTTTTACTCGCGTTCATTGTAATTCCATAACTGACAGACAATGGGAACTGCTTACTCATAAATTATTACAATCATAATAGGACTTTGAATTATAATTTCAGCTATAAAAAGAATAAATTAATTGAGGAAGTAATTACTCCACGTATGATATCTTGTTCTATAATGTGAAATGCCTAGAATTTAAGATATGCACTAAGCAAAACTTTGGATGCTTTACTTTGAATAGAAACCTAAGGGTCTGTTTATTAACAAAGATATTTTTCATGTTTTCCAGAAAACTGGAAAACTGGAAAACAGAAAACAGAAAACGTGTTTACCAAGGAAATTCCTGGAAAACTGGAGAAAGGAAAAAAGAAAAACACGTTTACCAAATCGTTTTCCAAAACGAAAAAAATTAGACATGTCTCTCTTTTCCTTAATGATTTGGAGAAGTGACTTTTACTAGTTTTCCAAATTTGAAAAACGCAGATGCTACAGTGTCGCTGCAATAAATTTGCATACTTACACCTAGTGGTGGGTCCGGTACCGCTACGAAGTCGATTCCATTCCGGTACATCCATCCTCGTACCTTACCCCTTACCCCTACCCTACCCACCCAACCCAACCCCGCATACCCATTTTCCCTATAATGACCCTACCCCACCCCCTACCACATGCCCCTACCTCGGCCCCACCCCGATCCACCCTACCCTAACTGCCACCCTCCTACCACCTCGACCCCACCCAGACCCACCCTACCCCCACCCCACCCCTACCTTACCCCTTACCACATTCCCCCTACCTCTGCCCCACCCCACCGCCATCCTACCCCCACCCTCATACCGCCATCCTACCCCCACCCTTCCGCCGTCCTACACCCACCGCCATCCTACCCCCCACCCCTACCTCTGCCCCACCCGGATCCCTGGCCCACCCTACCGCCATCCTATCCCAACTCCCTACCCTACCCCTACCTTACCCCAACCCCAACCCTACCCACTACTCCCACCCTTACCGCCATCCTACCCCCCCCTACCCCTACCCTACCTCGGTCCCACCCTGGTCCCGGCCCCACCCTACCGCCATCCTATCCCAACTCCTACCCCTACCTTACCCCAACCCTACCCCACCCTTATCCCTAACCACGACCCTAACCCCAGTACCCCCACCCACCCCCTACCCCTAGACCTTACCACCCACCCCGACCATACCCCTTACCCCACCCCCACCCGCTACCCCCGACACCTACATGTAAGTATGGGTGGGTATGAAGGGTTGTGAGGGAGTATTGGTAGAGTGTAAGATCGTGATAAGGGTAGGGGTAAGGGTCAAGGGTGTGGAATTGGAGAACTGGGTGAAAAAATTGATGAACATATTTTCAGATTTGAAAATGGAAAACTAAAAAATAGAAATAGAAAAACTGAAAAATAAAAACAGAAAATCGGAGAACAAAAAACAGAAGTAGAAAACCGGAAAATATCTCTGTTAGTAAACAGGCCCTAACTTTCTAATGCAAGATAACCTTCCGTAATTATCAATGCATCTAAAACCGATCAGAAACTGCAACTCCTCGAGAAAATCACCTAAACCTTTCAAAGAAAAATCACCCGTCAAAGATGCCTCATTAACGAATCTATACATATAATCTGGTGAAGAAATAGTGACAAATTAGCATATGAATTTCTTGGATGTGGAAGACCCCTAATTTGAAATCAAACTTTTAAAAATGACTGACTAAGAAGTTGTTCTCTTCACCTGATCCGAATGTTTCTGATCTGAATTTTTTAAGTTCTGATCTGGTCTGAATTTTTCTGATCTGATCTGATCTGATCTGAATCTTTCTGATCTGGTCTGATCTGGTCTGAATCTTTCTGTTCTGATCTGAATGTTCCTGATCTGATCTGAATGTTCTTGATCTGATTTGAATCCTTCTGATCTGATCTGAATCCTTATGATCTGATCTGATTTGAATATTTCTAAAATTATAATTATAA